>VTON01000175.1:0-187795 GCA_009617725.1 Hydropsyche tenuis | reverse complement strand
ATCTTAGGGCTTTAGCATGTCTCAGAAAATGTTCGGCTAAACGTGTTTTTCTAGATTTGTATCCCACAAAAAGTAAAAACTTTTCGCATTTTCACTACGAGCCAAGAAAACTACGCGACAAACTTTTTCCTTACGTATCACACGTGTCGCACAAAACTTGTCCTATACACATTTGCCTAAAAAATAATTTTAATATCTAATATAAAAATATTTCAATATATTTACATGTTCACAAAACTAACGTATCTTTTTTATAAGCGAACAGAATACAAAATACGGCCATGTTCTTCATCAGAATAACCCTATATATCAATGAGGCTAAAACTAGATCACTATAATACACATAATACAAAATAAAAATAGGAATAAGTGCCTTATTATAATACGGTTTCCTCGGCCAGCACTTTTGGCTCATAAATCTTTTATTTCGCACAGTTCTCCGAGCCCAATGTTGGCTTTTAAAATACGATTTCTGTGCAAGAAAATACAACTTTGAAATTTAAAGCCGTAAACTTTCGCAACTTGCACTCGGCGAAATTAAATTTATCCTCGCCCATAAATATTTCACGAATTATATTATTACACACGTATAATAAAACGTATCTGCGAGTTTTGAGCGACCGCAGCCCCGCTTATGTGCAAATCCGTACGGATCTTAACGTATGAATAATTTAGTTGCGAATTTAATATGCGCAAGATTGACGGATGTAACAACAAACGTACACGTACGAAACTGAAAGTGTATTTATTTATATTATAAATGATATTTGCAATGCTTAGTAATAGATATTTCTCAAAAATCTTGCGTATTTCTAAAAAATCTATAGCAAAATTTTATTTTGCATTCTTAGAATTCGGTATTTTTTTTAGAATCAAAGATTAAAATTATATTAAAAACTACAGGTTTTTTATATATAAAAAAAATTAATTTTATAAATTGTTGGATATTTGTATATCATTTTCAAATTTGTTTCATTAGTATCAAATTTTCTCTCATAGTTTCATGTATGACTAACTGCACACTAATTTAATCATTTGAATTTTAAATTTAATTGAAATTCACATGAAAATTAAAATCATATAATGATAAATTCATTGTTTTCCAAAATGAACTATCCACGTATATTGAAATTTCAATTTAAAGGTAATATAAAGTTAGTTTTTATATGAAACCCTAGAGAGGGAAAGCTATGAAAATTTAAACCACTTCAAACGGGACCGTGGATAAGCCTTTGGACGTCGTCGTTATCTGAAGACGAGGGAAAAGTGGATATCGAAAAGAACCGCAAATTCTTAGAATGTTCAGGGGCCGATAAAATTGAACATATTGGAAGGCTTTGGAAAATTCACGCACGCTTTAATAATATGAGAGAAACCTTTAAAAAATTTAATCGATTTCCCTCTGGAGGTATTGCGAATACGTAAATAAGGTACGAAAGTGCCCTCTGGATGTAAAAATAAAATCATTTCCGAAATATTCTACTCTCGGATCGATTCGATACCATAAATAGATTCATCTTACGATCGAAATATTTTATTTGAATATATTGTGAAAAAAATTCATTTCACACAAATATTCGGCGATCGTTTTCAATTTTTAATATAATATCGACACATAAAAAGTAGTTTCAAAACATTTAAAGAACTCAAATAAACCCGTTTATATTTTACACCATTTTGAGAGCCATAAAATATCAATCATAAAAACAACGCTCGGAGTTCATATAAATCGCTCAAATGTGGCAAAAAAATTGACACATTTCAGTAGAAACGAGGTTAACTCTGCAGTTAGCCAGATCAGCGGTTTAACAATGGATAACCACCAGTTTAGACTGGAGCGGCTAGTTTAGCCGAGGTCGGTTAATTTATTACGGATCATTGGTCAACGTAACTAAACCGTTAACATCAACTATGCAAAGTTAAACGACCCCGCTTACGATGATAGTTCATTATTTAATTGTTATTAATTTGAAGAAAAAACGTTGTGATTCCAAAATAATCGTTTTGTTTAATTTATAAATAAAAAAAGAAAAAGAATGAGTGATCAAAATTGAAACTTTTTATATACTTCTTCGTACATTTTTATAGTTTTTTTCTTTATGAAAAATCGCGTTCACAATTTGTGAGATCAAAATTCGTTTCCGCGCTTCTTTCGGGAACAAACGAAGAAGAAATATTTGAACAAACAAAATTTCGGTTAAATGGGTGGGTTTTGGTACATTTTAATCTCGTTAGAAGAATCGTTGCCAAACCGGAGGATACGCGATGTGATTTTGGTATAAAAACGCTGATCACAAGTTTTGAACTCGAAAATTAAAATAATATTTCATACATAACATTAAAAATATTATTTGCCAAATATTTATTGATTTGATTGCACTTTCAAATGAAATTTTGTTATATGGGTATCGAAACGATCCGGCACTGGATTTACATTCAATTTTTTTTCGGGAACGATCTCATTTTAAGTCAAGACAAATCGAATGTTTGCGTACCGATGAACGAAATGAAAATGGGAATAAAAAATACCCAAATCTACTGCGAAACCGAGGGCAATCCATTACATTTTATATCTCGTATACATTACGCGCGCAGTAGAACCCATAAGTGGTTTATATTTATTACACGCACTTTATTTGTTTGTTTCGCCGACGAGAGAGAGAAAACCAAGCAGAGAAGAAAAAAAAGACACAAAATATACAAAAAAAAGAAAATACATAGAAAAAGCAACGCGCGTGGGTCAACGGTAACAAACGTACGAGGATATTTTACGGATTTCGTCCATTTCCTTAAGAGATACACTCGAATGTACAAACGTTTCCGTGAACGTCTAAAGTTTCCTGAAATTCGATTTTTTATATATTTTTTTTACAATAAAAAGTTAATTTATGTATTATCTTTATATAAACAAAATGATTTTTTCGCAGCTGAAATTCAGGTATTTGAAAAAAACGAGTAATGTCAACATTTTTTTCAATCCAGGCTTTGGTGGTAATGTAAGCATATACACCACTGGATAAGGAAACGGAAAGAAAATCGCTTACTTAGGTCAACCCCCATGGCATATTCAATACTATAAACCGATCGTAAAAATTGATACGTTCCATAACCGCTCTTTCTGGGGTCGTTCGCTCGCTTCGCTTTTCACCGGCGAAAAACCTCGGTTTTTCCAGCAATCGTCTTCGGGAAAATAAAATGAAAAATACGCGCCGCCGGTGGAAAAAAATAGCGGATAAAGATTCGCGCGGAAAAACCGCGAAAATTTTCGCACTCGTTTTCTTGTCTCTCGCCCACGGACAAGTTCAAACTGCTCCCCGAAAACCCATAAAACCGATAGTCTAAAAAATGTAATTTATACATTCGCCATGAATAATTTATGGAAGTGCTCGCTCGATACCGTGTACGTATTATGTATTAAAAAAATGGTGGGATTGACGAATATAAAAATGGACGAGTCGATAATGCAAATGGCGTTTTATAAATTTGAATTAATAAAAAATTTATATAAAAAATATTTGAAAGGACTCAAATTATATAAATTGAATAAAATATTCTTTCGTTTTATTTGAAAAATAAAACTTTGAACAACATATTTCAAAATTTTATATATCTAAAGCTCTTCCATACAATAAGAGCGAGCAAACTCTTTCATCAAATCCACTTATCCTGAAAGAATAAACAGATTCAAACACACGACTCATAGTCCATATAAAAATTCAAATTTTCACATTCGCCAAAATGGCAAAAGCTCATTTTGCGTCAAGCAATTTTTCACGCGCTTATATCCGCGAATATATTCGGAAACGGATTCGTTCCGAGAAACGAATTTCCAACACTTCAGAAGTGTGGGACGGGATTATGGAATTATTCATATTTTCCTACGGCGGAAACTTTTCGACGGATCCGAAACACCTTGAATATTTTAAAAACTATTCCCGGCATTTCCGAAGCGGCTGAAGGGCAGAATTTACCGCGCGATCAAAACCCCGAAATCCGTATTATACTTTTCCCGCTTATAGAATTCGTAAAATGTTTAAAACATATATAAATTTAATTGAACGAGTCGTAAAAACGCAATTAATGTCGCATTAACCGCCCGAAGCGCTCGCCTTATTAATTATTGTTATCGCGCGCGTTAAATGCAAAATACGCATTATAAATGTGCATATAAAACGATTAAATAACGTCGTTAATCTAATTATTCGTCGCATCAACATCGGTGAAATGTAATCAACGCCGAATTAACGAATTTATTCGGGAATGAAACCAATCGCGCCGAAGCACCGCACAACTTTTAACGCCGACAATAAAGCAATTATGCGCCAATAATGAACTGATTGCGTCACAAATCAAACGGATTTTGCCTAAAGTAAGCAACGAGGTTTAAAATGGAGTTAGAATAATTTGTTATCAGATATGAAATCGTTAAATGAATTTAATAATCGTGTGAATATAGTTCAATGGTAAGAATGTGAATGCATTATGGTTTGTGATGTAGAAAAGAAACTTTATGCAAGATTTTTTGTTGAAAAAAATATCGGTTATACATGCAAACACTAAGCTCTGTTTCAAGATATTTTCTTTCTGTAACTTTTCTTTCAAAAATCTGTATCTTTCTGAACGAAACTTTATTCAAACTAGAACAAAGCATACAAGGTTTTCTGAAGTTTATATTTTTGAACGAAACGAATACTTACGAAAATGCACAATTGTCGCCCAAATAAAATAACCATTCTTTGTATATAATCCACGCAATCTCGTTCTAAAAATCTTTGTAAATTTCTAAACTTTGATCACGTTGGAATTTTAAACGTTTCGCGCGCTTTTATTCCAATGGCACAACTTCCTTTGCACGTACGATTTTAACATTTTCCATCCCTTTGTAGCAAGTCCACGTACATATATGCACTCAAGTTAACGACTTATATCCCGTGTCCTAAGCCTCACAAAGAGATCTTATCTCAATTTCAACCGACCGTCCAGTTTCTGGTGATAATTGCACTACGTCGGAATAATCATCGTTTCGGAAGCAGACCTCTATTTACATACACATGGGTGACCCTTTAGAAATTCGCGACGAAATTACCGCAAAATGTTTATATCTCGCTTTTATAATATGAGAATCGCGTTTAGTTAGGTCTGTATATGTATGTTGGTGTGTGCTTCATGGTAGATTCCGGATTCTGCGTTTGATTGCATTCGAGTTGAAATTTCGATCAAACGGATACCAGACAATCCTCAGAATACCAAGAATATTCAAAGGATGAAATTGAAGGAAACTACTCAAATTTGTGTGCTACGAACAGATTATTCCTGTCTTTGCCAACACCTACTTCAATGCACTGGATATGAAGGATTTTCAAGATTATAATCGAATGATCAGTATTTAATACCTAGATATTATAGATCAAACCATGAAATATTCCAAAGATAAAACTTCAAATTTTAGAACAAACATTCAAAATACATTCTCTGCCCACGCGTAATCTTTTCAAACTTAAAAAAACAATAAAAAACAAGCAAATCTAAATTGAATGTAAATATTTAACCATAACCTTTTCTTATCCAAATATTTTCATTTTCACGATCCGTTTTGTCCCTTATCGCGCAAGTAGCCCGAAAAAGATATATCAACTTCACGTCACATCTCCCTGACAGCCACAGGCAAAATTTTCAAATTTCATCCCAAAACTCCAAACACCTTCAACTCAAATTGATACAAATATAAAATTATTATATCCACCCACCATCAAGATAAACGCGATCGAATATTTCTCGGGCGATTAAACTCGCGCGAACGCGCAATCTTTTTAATTTACCGCCGGGCAATTTATTCCGACCCGTGTATGTGTCCTTTTTCGGGTAATTTATTAATTCGTCCCTTTTACGCGCTCATTTTAAAATATACGACGATATTTTATTCAAAGTGTGTGACGCGGCTTAATCTGAGGCGCAATAATGATGTCGGGCGAGTGTTGTTGCCCCGGCCCTTCAACTCGGCCCCATGTATATTTATAAACACGTCTAAATTAAAATATAAGTGTGGCGTCTGGCGAATTTATATTGCTGAATTATTTCGCGAATTTCGGCGAGAGGTATATAATTTATGTGTGTGTGCGGGGAGGCTGTGTTGATTTTGCGATATTTGGCCGTGTATTACGCAAGAATTAGTTAACTTATATAACGTTTATGTTCAGATGTATATTCTGAACGGTTTCAAAATCAAATTTGTGTTTCTGCAATATAATATGATATAAATAAAAACTACTAACTTTTTTTCGATATTCGTAATAGCCATTTTGTAATACATTTTCAATTATGAAATGGATGCTTCTCATCGCACGATTTCCGATTTTAATTAACGTTAATGCTTACATTTTGAAATATTATAAAAATCAATTATTTAAATTTGATTGTATTAAATTAACGATTACGCAAAATTATGTCGTTTCCAGATGAGTTTCCGTAATACATTATGTAATGTAAATGTAATAGTTTGTGCGCGTGAAGTGAAAATTGCTTTGTTTCATGCGGTCTTGTCTAGGAATTCGTCTTATTATAGCAATATTAGAGTTTCTGAAATTCGTTTTCAATTATACGATGCGAAATTTCGCTGGAGGTTTTCAAATATTGGTATTAGCAATGTGTAAATTATGCAAAATTTCTATTAAACCAAGCTTAAATTACCTATTTCGTGATTGATTAAATAAGCTACATAGTAATAATCAAATGAATTTCAATAGTAATATAATTTAATAATAAAACATAATTTTAGTGAAACCTCATACATTGATTACATTTGAAATGTGAGACTTTCCATATTATAAAACTCGAATATTTCAAATTCAAATATGAACTAAAATTCATTTCCACATTGTCATAGTTTTTAACAAAAAGAATCCCTTTGAGATTCAAACGACGTACTTTTTCCAGCGTATTCAAATTCAAAATTTTCAAAAAATAACCTAGACCGAAACGAAATTTTCTCTCAACTCGAAAATGTAACCTTTCACGTACCGAATGTGAAATTCTTTCTCCGCGAAAGCTTAATGAAAAATAAAATGAAAAAACAAGCTCCAATTTCGCAATTTTCAAACCACGATCAGAAGAAAACGCCATTTTCCCCTTCTCCCCTCAGCTCCGTTCTCTGTTCCAATTTTCCTAGTAAAAGTAGGAGTTAACCCCTCAAGCGCCGAGCGAGACGTGTCACGACCCCGTCTAAAAGTTGTTTGCGAATTCGCCCCCGGGGAGCCAGGGACTTAATCACCCGGATGATACACAAAGTTACGTTTTCTCACCCAACATCAGTATAGAAAAACCTTTTTCATATCAACAGCCTTCTTAAAATTGTTTTCAATCAATATATAAAGAATTCTAAACAATTATAGATCCAGAAGTATATGTTTTAATTTATTATTTTGATTTTTAGAAGCTTATCACCTATTATATGTACTCATTCAATACCAGTACTATTGAAATATAGAAATTTGATTATGTATAGATTTTTAGAGGCATATAAAATTGAAAGATTTTTAAAATAAAAAAAAAATTATTTCCTTTTACAAAATAAAATTATCAACATATGCAGCTTATTTAAAAATCAATGGAGCATAAATCTTTTTTGATGGAATTTTTTTCATCATAAAATTTAACAAAATGAAGCCATAAATTCATGATTTACATGATTTTATTTTCATCCACAAAGCATTATTCAAAAAAATTGAAATTGATATCACTAAAAATTATCATATCACACCGAAATATTATACGTCATCAACGGCACTCGCAAACCGTACGTTCGTGACATCTGTCACATAACTACACTTCTCAGCTGTGAAAACCAGAAGCGAGCGAAACCTCGACAAGAATACTGGGTGGCGAAAAGGGTGGCAAACATCTCCGCAGACGGGTACCGCCAAGGTGGCAGAACTGCTGGGCAAAAGCGCGCGAAATAACGCGTTGATTGAATGATGCCTCGCTCCGGGAATAAACCGGGTACGTGTGACGGAGGGGCTGAACTTTCGGTCAAGAAAGTTTGCGACGCGACGACTCGGCAAAGTCGGGGCTAAATTAATAAAAATTGCTTAATAGTTCGGGAAGGGTGTTAAATTAACGATAGGGGATTTAAGAGTTTGCGAGTTTAAAGCGTAAAAGTTTTATTTTTAATTTGGTTTGTGTGTCGTGTCGGATTTTATCTGAACGAGATGTAAGTTTTTTGTGGGAAATATTGTGAAATAATAATTTTGGGAGGTTTAGATTTATATCGAGTTAAGGTGGAAATCAAGCGTACCGTGAACGTTGTTGACCCATTTCGTTTACGTCAGAGGGTGCGCCTGTGCGACAAATTTCATAACGTGAACGTGAGCGCTTTCCTCACGAAATCTACCGATAATAACAAACAATAATAATCCACGTACACGTATACAGTGGCTTTATCGCACAGGACATAACTTTCGCAAGCTGTAAAAGCAAATATAACGCACGACCTATTCATATACCGAAAGGAACAAATTTCCATAAAATCATTCTGAAACTATTCGAATTAAATTAAATATATTTATTTATTTAAAAGATATATAAAACAAGACCAATAGATCGATATTACAGGGATAATTGTTATATTTCACACTATAATCTTTTCTTGTTCATAATTCATAACCCTTCTTGATCATATGATTTCTAATTTTCTTCCATTTAATATTTTTTTAGATATAAAAAAATTGAATAACAAAAAAATAAATCAGAAAGGTTTAAAAATAACCTTCTATAGTAAACGTTTTATAAATATTTAGAATTGGAGTCTTTGAATACATACGTATAAAATATATTTTTTAATTCAAACCAAATTGCATCAATATGAAAATTTTCGCAATACATAAACTAATCATGACCCAACTTCGCACACATTCAAAAACAGACCTCACACTCCCAACTGCATATCAATATCAAAAACTTTTTAACAACATTAAAATTCCCAACGAAAGCTCCACATCAAAAAGCACCGATCTACTCCCACAAACTCGAACAACCACCGCCAAATTTCCCAACCAAAACCGGATTGTGCCACTCGGCGTCTGATCCTCGAGCACAAAACACACACACACACCAACAAACAGCGTATATCTGCAACGCAATTTATCAGGCGACATATTCGGCTTGCTGGATAAGGGTCGGCGTGTAACCGACCCAATTTTGGTCCTCGCTGACGCATTGTTGCGAACAAAAGCGACCCGCGCCCCGCACTGCGGGTGTTAACGACCGCCGAACTCGAACCGCTTCATTCCGAACGAGAAATTTCGAACGAATTCTGTTGTTTTATCAAATTATGCCCGATTCGGAGGTTTCGTGCCGTTTGATGTGTTGATTGAGTGGGAATTTTCGGGGATTTTTTAGAACGCGGCGGACGTCCGGGAAGCGGTAGTGGTTGGGAGAATCTCGGATCTGCGGTTGTGTTTTGTGGAAATTTCGTTTTTGGGAAAGTTTTTGTGTGTTAGTTGTCGTTTTTTAAAGTTAATATGATTTAAGATGTGTTATATTTGAAGATGTGAAAATTTCGATGTTGGCTCAAAGAAAATTTTCACGAAATGATATAAATGTAATGAATATTGCCCATATTTTTTGAAATATTTCAAAGAGAAAAATATGAATTACAAAGCACATGTTTCATTTCTTTTGACAAATGTATCGCTCTTTATATCTTTTGACTATCTAATTTGTGAAAGTGTTTAATTTCACTATTGGACTCAAGCTTATCACGTTGAAGATGATATTTGAACGTCTTTCACTTTTGAGTTCATCCGCGTATCAAAATTGAAAATTAGAATGTCAAAAGCGTACCGGCAACGACGATCCGATAAAATTAAAAGACGCCATCGAATTATTATGCTCAAGTATAAAATTTCAAGGAGAGAAATTTATGATGTTCGACGCAATAACTACCAAGGTTTTCTCCTAATTCTGCGGCCGTGTTGAATTATCTACTTTCTCCAAAGGACCTCGTCCCACCGAGCCTCGTACCTTTATTCCTTGAAAGCCTCCGTCTGAGTCTTTATCGGAGCGAAAACGCATTTTCTCTCTTAATCCCTTTTTCCACGCGCAAATTCCCGCCTATTGGAAAATTTTCGTACGCTTCTATATCTTTATAACCATCGACAAGGTCGATTCGTGGATTTCAAATTCGATTTAATTCCATTTTTTTAAAGCACCACATCCGTATGCATAGAACGAACCGTTATCATTTATTGTATTAGAAAATATATGAATTTTAATTCTTATTCATAAATGAAACAACGAATATTTTATCATTTAATTGTTTGAATTCTGTACATGCGAGAAAATTAATTAACGTTTCGTCGCGTTGGACCTATTGTGTTGAACGTTCTTATACGAAAGCATGATGCGTATTTTTTCAGATATGTCGCAAAAATATTAACATCGTACCCTTATCATTCGCAAATTTCATAATAAATATGGGATATAGTGCCTCGAGGGAGGCTTACTGACGATAAAAGCTAATA
This sequence comes from Hydropsyche tenuis, assembly GCA_009617725.1. Classification (NCBI taxonomy): domain Eukaryota; kingdom Metazoa; phylum Arthropoda; class Insecta; order Trichoptera; family Hydropsychidae; genus Hydropsyche; species Hydropsyche tenuis. The sequence continues at coordinate 177,278 of VTON01000175.1, read as the reverse complement.
TCGTTTAATATAATGAGATGAGAAATGACTTTTAATATTGAATATAATATCTGCGGTCTTATATTATAATACGCACAATCATATTATTATAGTGACTATGCGATATGCTTCTAATATTAAAAAAAAATAGGTTATAATCGAAAATTCACGATAATTTTCATATAACGATTAAATATTTTATTTGATATTCATGAAATTTCAAATCGATTCAAATTCAAATATATAAAAAATCATTATATAGTAATTGACCCAACTGAAACACAATTTTTTTTATTATTTGCAGCAAACTATACACTCAATAAATAAATACATATGTACGATCTGAGACTTTCGTCGAAAATCTCCATGTTTTCAAAGTTTCAAAACATTTCAACCATGAAATCTAATTAAATTGCGAGTTTATTGAGAGCACCTATCCGATCGCCACCATCCCTATAAGTCTAGGCGCAAACTAGAGACTTTTTAACCGCCGATAATTTTTATCAGTATGGAGATGTATGCAAGTGCGCAAATTATAATTATTCGCTAACGGCCGATAAACACGTTTAATAGCCTACGTGATTGCTTTTAAACTAATCTATCAGTAAACTATCGGCTGACTACTAAATCAGTATGGCGCTCTTTCACACACGTCTATTGTTTTACTCGGTCGACTCGACAATTTTTTATTGACTCCTTACAAATTAGCAAACGAAAACTCTATCGTTCGAGAGCAGACTGTTGGCTGGTTTGCGCATTCGCCACCAACCCAACTGCTTAATTGGCCCAGTCTGCGCGCTGGCAGCCCAACCCGACCAAATTATCGGCCGACAAAGTCTATCGTTTGCGTCTAGCCTAAACCCACACAGATACCCACCCCCTAAAGCCCTTACTACAATTAACACATCCCGGCCACGACACGTCCCTCTTTCCTTTATTATTTTTTCGATGCTAATTCGGCGGGCACACGTGCTAATATTTAAATGAGTCCTTATCGCGTGTTTGCACAGTCCCTCATCCACCGTCTCGACACATAACATCGTTACGTAACATCACACAGGAAACGAGAGCAAGGGAGAGAGTAACAATAAACGCGGAGAGTGAGTGTGCTCAAATTATTACGGCGGCGGAATCGAATTAAGCGCACACCTGGCAACACTGTTCGTCGACGTGTAAACACCGTTCCGTTGGAAACACACCTCGTTAACACGGTGCGAGACACGTTGATAACGATCGACTGGACCACGGTTTGACCGCAGACGTCTACGTGTACGTGTACGTGGTGTGATTGCAGCGGGGTGTTGCGAAAGTCGGGCGTAAATGGCGGATCGGTGATGGAAACGCTGTCGAGGGAGGCGTGGTTTTCGGATGGGATTTGTGTTAAATGGTGTGTGTGTGTGTGTGTGTGTGTGTGTGTGTGTGTGTGTGTGTTTTTGGAGTTGAAATTTATCGATGTGCTTCAATGAAAAAATATAATATGAAGTAAGATCATTTGTCTTGTAGATGAAGTTGAACATTATTTACAGAACTTCGATGGATGGATGAAACTAAAATGAATACAAAGAACCAAAAAGTCCCAAAAAGTTAAATTTCAATACCTAATAAAGTTTTTTTAATTTTCAAATCAACCATTCATCTTTTCACAGAATATACATATATAGATATTTCAATATACTTATTTACTTGGCCTACAATTTTCATTACTTTGATCATGGTTCATTTTTTCTATCTTATCTGATTATCATCAAAATATATTTACCAACTATTTTCGCAAAGGCTAGATTCTGAAAAATTATTATTTTTTATCACAATCAGTAAAAAATTTGAAATATGTAAAATTATAACGTTAAATTGATACAACCTCGGTGTAGAAATAATATTATGTGATACATATCAAATAACGACAAAATAGATTGATGCTTTCGGGAAAATAAACAAACTGACAAGCATGTTGTATGTTGCATGATGAAATATTTAATTACCGATCTGTTTTCGGAATACTTTGTTAACCTATGAAAATATTTTTATGATCTGGATGAAGTGTGTTTTGAATTAATTATAAATTTGTTTCATGTTTGTCTAGGGATGGCATACTCAATATAAAGACTAAATTGAATAATTTATATTAAGAGTGTTCTAAGTAATATAGAATAATAGGATATATTAAAACTTTTCGCTTACAACATGAACTAGCGATACGGGTCTTGCGATACTCCAAAATAAGTTGTAAATGTAAAAAAATGATTTGAAAAAAAAAAATTTTATTATATTCTAAACATAAATATAAATATTTTTAACTGGTTTCATATTTATATATTATTATATATTGCATACAATTTGTTGATCATATATTACGTAATCACGAAAGTATAAAATTATATGTTTCTATTTTAAAATTTTTATAATTTTGTATAATAAAAAAATATACAGATTTATTAGAATTATTGAGCAAAATTTGAATGCAATAAACACAAATTTAAGATAATGCTGATGTTTTAAAAATGTAATAAAATATTAAGAAATATATTTTTCATCAAAATGTTTCTCACTATAACAAACCTAATATTTATCCTTTGAAATTAAGATCAAGTTTTAATGTCACAACACCAAACTTTTTCGCTGAAATCAAATCATAAATACCAATATTTTTTACTGAAATTCGAATCGTATAAATTCCGGAATGATGAAAAACCGTCGATTTTTCAAAAAAACAACTGAAAGAGTGAAACTGGCAAGGAAAAGAAGGAAAAACGAATGAAAGGAATGGTTTCTCCAAAGCGAACCTCGGATAATTTCCGATCTGTAAATTTTCGAGCGAAATTTTAATGCTTCCAAAGCGTTAAACTGAAAAAGCGATTTCGCTTCTCTTCGCTATACACAAAGATAATTCATTAACCGAACGCTCATACAACAACAACAATAATAAAGCATCTTCGAAAGCGAAATATTATACCCGCTTCATGACGATAATAATAATACGAAATTTATATCGAATCTTGCAGAAAAAGCTCGCTCAATAAATAAAAACAAAAGGACCATAGAAAGCAGAATATTCACGAAGAAAAAGGCAATTTAAATCTATAATAATCATTAATAGATTATTAATTTTAATATGTTGCATACTTAAATGAATTTATAATTAAATTCGACTAATTAAGAAAGCTATTAAGATTATTTATAATGGATGTATTTTTAATATAATATTACATAAGAAAAATTATCTAAAGGATCATTTTGAAAATTATTATAAATTAAATGTTTATTCATGAACATGTTTATTTTCTAAAAACGTACATTATATTCTGAAAATATTTTTATTAAATTACATTTTGCAAGAATCAGCAGCGTTCGAGGAAACTTTACTCAAATTTTGTACATCGACAAAATAAATTATCTCACAATCGATTCGCATATACGCGTTGCTGAAATCGAGTTGAAAACTTTTCCAGGAATCTTTACGACTCTCTTACGTTTTCATTTTTATTTCATTTCTATACAAAAAAAAGTATATACACAATAATATATATTTTTTAACGAAAGCTCCGACTTGTACCGGAGACGCGTCGATCAAAGTATCTTTTTTTTCGCTTCATCCTTTTACGCGGTACATATTAAATTATTCGCGACGTCGTACCTTTTTGATCTTTTTTTTCCAAAAAATATAAAATAAAATAAAAGATAAAAGCGCACATTTCTAAGTGGCGTCCGACTGTATTGATTTTCAGGCCAAAATTTAATATCGGGATATTTCGATTAATTAATTTTTCGGATTTTTCCCCCTACGCATGTTCCGCAAACTTTGAAAGCCAAATTGTCGATATCCCGAATCGTTAACATGAAAAGTATAAATACGAGATTAATAAATGCGATATCGAAAAATTCTCAATAAAATCATACAAACCTCTTCAATACGAGCGTATAAAGATAATCTGTTACAAACGAAATGAAAATATAATTTTTTATACGTTGGCTTTCAAGATAAATATACAATATGGATTTAAATGAAAATTTCAAAATCTCTCATAGTTTTCGGAACTCGTTATCGTGAAAGTATCGTTAAATAAATAGACTTGTCTAGTTTTAATCAACAAATATGTATTGAAATTATTTGAGTTTGAATCGAGCCATTTAGTGTCATCCCTTTTGACCCCACAAATACTCCTAAAACCTACCCTCAATTATCCGAAACCATTTCGTTGCATTTCTCCAGGCGTATTAATAAGACCGTACTACGGCTTTACACATGTAAATTGCTAGATTAGCTTAATTGAAATTAAATTAAAAATTAGCGCGAATAGAGGCATTCGAACCGTCTTTAGTAGATTTAGTTTGAATAGTTTAATCCAACGAATTTCATTTCGATCTCACTGTATACTACAATTTCGATGATATTAATTTATCGGTCTTGTTTTCTAATGTGATTATGATAAAAGAATAAATCTCAGACAAAACTTTTTACTTAAAACGTAATCAATTTTGTGAAACCAAAGAATTCGCATTAAAAGGATCATAATCGTTGCTATCAGTGGAATAAAAAAATATGGAAGATAATCGAATTATTCAATTCGACAAAGTCTCGAGAGAGTTTCTGATAATCCTCAGACCGACAAGCAAAAAAAAACGATTGAGAACCTCTGAAATTCCAATTAGAAATCGACTCGGTTAATTAAGCGAAAGCTCTCGACGCTTCGATTTAAACTTTTACCGTCTCGTATAAGTTATCGTGCACGAGCTATGTACATTCCGCAAATAAAACATGAGACCTCATTAAAATAATCATTTTATATACATTTTCAAATAAATTTTTCGCTCGAAAAAAAAAATACATTTAAAAATCCACATCCACACAATCCCACAGCTCATTTATAAACTCGATAAATCGCACGTTGTTCCCAATACGAACGAAACGGAGGCCATAAATCAAAAACTTCGATATCGCAACGAGTTTGAGCACTACACTACACCAAGTTCGGCGGGAAAACTTCAAACCCTTATTTTTTTCGCGCGCACTTTCATTTATTCACTCGGCTACTATATTCCTTTTTAAACGTAGATTTCCCGGTAGTTCTGCGTTTGGATTCTATCGAATTACGGGCGTCCGTCCTTTGCCCACTTCTGCGACTCCTTCCAGCTCTCGTCCCTCTATCCTGGGCCAGGATAATCCGGGAAATGCGGAAAACGAATTTGTAGCGTGCCCTAGGGTTCGAGTTCGGGTTCGGGTTCGAGCAGATTTCGTTACTAGGATGGGCAGGAGAGTGGGCGGGCTGAAAACGTGCCCGTTTATATCTGAAGTCTTAAACGGTCGTTTCTTTGCTTAACGTCTGCTTTTACATGAAATATTGATTGTTTTTCGGATGTGAATAACAACTCGACTGCAATCGAAAGATTCAAAGGAAGAACCAAGGAAATCTCTCGATTATATCGTGTCTGATATTCATTGTTTTATCAATTTTTCTTTCAATAGAAAATTAGTGTAGTTTTATGTTCTTTAAAAATAAAATATTTTATCATTTGACTTATCACTGAACTAACCTAGTTTTAATTGAGCCAGTCTAGTTACACTTGAGCTAGCTTAGTTATTACTGATCCTATCTGGTTAATTAAATTTCTGTTTTATTATTAAAAATATAATATTTTGAATCATAATTTCAAGTATTATATTAGAAATAAAAATTCAAATTATATTTTTTTCAAAATTGCTAATAAATGAATTTAATTTGCAAGCAATCAATTAAAGTTTCCATCAAGTTAACTATTATAACTAAATTATAATAATTTTGGACTAAAAACAACTTTCAAATACTTCATACCTTTTTTTTAAAACAACGATTATTTTTATCATTAAAAATTATTTTAATTATTGTAAAAGCATACAAGATTTCAAAATTATATACTAACACTTCTATACAGATTTATTTCACTATAAAAAAATCTTCATCGAATTAAAAAAAAATGATTTAACTTCCATAAATTTTCCCACGAATTTTAATCACCATTCCAAAAAACGCAACACAAACCCAAACCACTCAAACCTCCATACGATTTCATCCGAAATTCCATACACACTCAAAAGCCCTCGACCACATTTCGCCAACCATACACCCAGATCATTCCGAAACCACTCTCCACAACCCCGAAACATCAATCGCTTGACATTTAAACCGACACGCTTTAAAGTGTCAACGAACCCCTGCGCCCCACAAACGGCAAGGTCGCCGAAAAACGAATATATGCGAGTCACGTCAAACGTCCTCATCAATACACCCGGCCGAAGCAATCTATCATTCGGTTGTCAACGGAATCACCGACCGCCAACAATCGGCCGCTGGATGTATGGGGTAATGTGGCGGGTTCGAAAAGGCCCCTAATGGAAAAAAATCACGCGATATTTGATCGATCAAATTGACGGTCTCTGAAATTTCGCGTCTTGTGCGCTCTGCTGAAGATCTCGAGGAATAGTGGCTTCATCAATCACGCGCACACTTCCGACAAAAATGGATCTGAAAATGCCGTGTTTGTTTGCGAAAAGAATTTTTCTCGGATATATTTTTCGGTGTTGATTTAATTCGAATGCTCCATAAATGGTGGTTTATATGCGGATCCATTAAATGAATCAAATTTTCAAACGGGCGATGAAAGCGAGCGAACTGCATTATGTATAATCACATAACACGTCAGCACATCCAATATATTGGATTTCCGTTCAATTCGGTGTGAGCATACAGGGGTAATTAATTAGTTAATTAATCGATCAATTAATCAAACAGAACAATCGGGAACGAATCTTCGCAAAATCTCGCGGAAAAGCGCCCCTTTCGTATCGCACGCGAGCGGCGAATTAGAAAAGGGAAATAAAATAAGGATGTACGTAAAATAAAATGAAAAAAATAGGAGAAGGAAGAAAAACTATACAATGGTACGCTAGGGAAATGCGACTCGAGCACAATGGGACGAATAAAATTTACCCTTTTTTTCCGCTTTTACTCGGGTAGAAATGGTCAAGAATCCTCGTTAACCCTTAACGACAACGTCTGTGTAATATATACGGAGAAACGTACACTCGAAATAAAAAAAGCGAAATCATAAGATTCGATCTTATTTTTGTGTTTGTTTTCCAAACGATATTTGAGCTATGAAAGCCCTTTTTCAGAGACCTAAATAATAATAATAGCCGAAACATTCGTCGGGTCCGATGTAAGAGCGCAACGTTCAACCAAATTTTTACTTTACAACGGTCTGTATACTCTCGATTCATTTGTATACTTTCGATACACAAATATAAAAACACAAACTCGTTCTCGATCCACATAAATCATGCGTAATGGGATATTGAATATATAAAAGCGCCGTACATTTTCATTCGGGATGCACAAACGATCCAACTTTCTGTAACACATCGCAAAACAGCGCACCGTTTGATCGAACACAATTTCGCATTACCTCGGCAAAATCGTATCGAAATTCACATGACATTTTTCCGACCGACCCTTCAGCACGTACCTCAAATATGAATTTTGATTATTTCACTACTCCTCAAATACACAACACTTAAAATTTACGAAAACACACTTTATTTATGAACACTATATTTTTTTAATTAATACGTATAAAGACAGACGTATACGACGTATTCATAACATATACAAACAACATTTTAATTACGACACGAAGAGTGCGTATCGATCACGCACAAACGCACACACAATATAAGGCCATTTATAATACACATATGAATTGGAAAGCACACACGGGCGGCGCGCGGCCAATTACATTTTTACAACGGTCTTAAACATACAAGGCACGCCGGCGTGGTGCGACATATCAACTATCCGCGTCAAGCGTACACGCCGAGCATCTTCGCGACTTTTTCACACCGCCGTTTAATACGACCGGATCTCCTCCGTTCGAGGCCGCTCACGCCGCGCGCGCGTATGCCAGCGCGCTCGCTGCCCGCGTCGCAGCACCGCCGTAGTATACCGTGGCGTCGGGCACACACTCGTTTATATTATTATGTAACACCGGCGTGGGCATGGCAGCCGGCCCGCGTGCTCGGCGCCCCCGCTGCGACTGGCGCCGCCGCGATTCGGCGCAGAGAGGAGCGCCAGCGCGAGAGGCGCCGCCCCCGGGCCCCCAGGGGGGAGGGGGGTGGTGTGGGGAGGGCGTAGCCTCGGGGGGTGGGTACGCCGATGTTTACTACGCGCCGAGGATGGGGCGATTATGCCGTGACGCAATGTGCCGATTCGATTAGTTCGGCGGGTGTGACGATTCGGATGTGTGATTAGGTTTTTTTTATGTTGGACTTTGATTTGGGTTTGATTTTTTTTTTTTAGGTTGGTGGATAGTTTTGGAGTTTGGTCGTTTTGTATTAATTTTGATTTTGAATAGATTTCGTTTGTGCGTGTTTTTTTTATTTTATTCGGTTTTCTTTATTGTTTTCTTTACTGTTTCGAGGACTTTGCTTTTCTATCTACCATATATTATATTATATGATAATCATATTGTTGTTTCAATCTCTCTGCTTGTTATGATAACTTTGATTATTTTTCATATGTTAATATTTTTTATTATGTTTTACATCCATTAAATTGTCTTGTGATATTCAACATTCATATTTTGCAGCCATTAGTCATTTCTAACAAAACACATTGATCAAAAAGCTTTCTTTTTTAAACATATAGAAATATTAGCTTAAGAAATCATGTCTATTCTTCCGAATAAACTTTTCTTACTTTTTCTAACCGCATTTAATAATGACGTTATAATTTCTAAAAATTAGAATTCGGAACTATTATTTTACCTATTCATCTGATAACCGCAAAAATTGTGGTTTAATTTCGATAATTAAACCAATATATTATACATTATTCAACTTTTAATCTGGATAGTCAAAACGTGATAAATGGAGTTAATTGAAAATAAACCATTTTATTAAAGTAGATATAATATCTTAATTTAATAACATTGTTTGTAATCGCTTTGTTAGAAAATAATGATCGGTTCACACGCCAATTGGGTTGTTTTTAAACTCCCCATTTTTTCATAACGAAATTTTACCTAAACCGTAATATTTATTTTAAGATATCTTATTCTTAGAAATACGATTTTCCAGAACTTCCGAATCTATAATTTAACAAAAAAAATTCTGACTTTTATTACATTTTTTGAAAGTCTTTGTAAATCGACCAATTCGCTCAACAAACACGTGTAATTTTTCGAAAAAAAATAACACCCGAAACGATGTTATCCGAATATTTACAAAAAACAAACTCGCACTTTTCCAACGTGCAATCAGTTTAATTAAAGAGCGTTACCCGAGTTGAACCAACGGTTAACTTATTCCTCTACCATTATATTGCAATTATCGACACGCGAAGTTGCCCGTCGTGTGTCCGAGCTTTCGATGAGCTTTCAAAGCACTCCAAAATGATTTAATACATGCGAACATTTCGGAGAAGCCATAAAACGAGCTCGACGGCGGCACGAGTGCAAAATTTCACTTTATTTTTCCGAAATACGCGTTTAATTCAATTATTGCGAACACAGAAGTACAAAATAAAAATATATCCTATTTCCTAAATGCGTATACGCTACGTATAAAATACATAAATCCTGCGGCTTTCGTGCGATTTTCCTTTACATCCGCAACTAAATTAATTTTACCTCGGCGCCGATTTTAGTCAAAGGAAAACAAAAAAGCCCGCCGAAATAAAAAAAAAAAATGAAATTAGCTTTACACGGCGAACGCATTAATGCCTTTTTTTCCACCTGCCGGACTCTCGCTTCGTTCCGCGAGTCATCATTATAATATAAATAAACTTTTGTATTTTCGTTTATAATGGATTTTTGGCGAGAGTCGTTAAAATGTTTCAAAGCACGCGCGCCACACTTCTGAAATCTTAATAACATAAGCGTATTTTAAATGAAAACTGAATTATCCGCCCATTAGCAAAAACGGTTTTATATATCCAAATCAAACGGCAAAAAACAATTTAACAAACCTTTCCCCGAACGATACCTCAGGCATTTATTCGTCGAAACAACAATCGCATACCGATACGAATCACATCAAACGAATACGCAGAATTCCGATAGGCAAACGAGCACATACACACATACCCAACACGTAAATATATCATAACAAATTCACAGATATCTGAAATTTCAACCCTGCAAGGAGACGATCCCGCCAAGGTGAACCGCGGTGAACGCCCCAAGGACCACCGGCCGTTGGGTCGTTGTCTTGTCCCAGGGTCAGATCCTGGGGGTCCTGGGACTGTATTTTCCCGGTATTTGGGTGCTTAAGGGTTCTGGAGTATTCGAGCGAGCTTAGGGGTCCGCATTTGGATGGGTGTCCCTGGAAAGTTTTCGCATACGGGTGCGGCTGCGGTCCGTATCGCTGTACTATGATTCAATTTTACGCTCGAAAATTTGGGCGATTTAATTTTAAATGGTGCTTAGGAATGTGTTCGGTCCGTTTGTGTTTGCATTGAGATGTACGAGTTTAGTATTTGAAATATAAAAATTATGTATATGAAATAATATTATTGAAATGAGTGACGTCATTGTATAATACTTTTGTGAAAAACCGAGTACACTTATATCTTTCCAGAATGTAACTTCATTCTCAATGTTTTGTTCAAAAATTCACATTGTGTCATTTCAAACTATAATATGAAAGCATTATTTTAAATTCTATGTAACTGAAAACGATACAAAATCCGCATTTTACAAAGTCAAAACAAATTTTCCATGCAAAGGCTGGAGCACGTTTCAAAATAAAACTCCACACAATTCAGACGTACCCCATGAAAAATACAATAATCTCCCTTTACGTAAGACACGTACCCTTGCATAACACAACAATAATGCACCATCTCTCGAAACAATAACGCCACACTCGATTTATGGGCCCGCATATTCACAGAACACCACCATCAATACTCCAGTACTCCACAGTATTCCGAGCAGTATGCAGAAGGGCCAGAGGAGTTGGTGACGTGCCAGACATTCGACAGATATATTATCCTCGTTCGGAATAGAGCGATAAAAGTGTGGGTCTCCTCGGTTTTTGGCGGGAGCGCGATTTTCAAAAAATTACGACCGCAGTTTAGCTCCGGAAAAGCGCGAATACTTCAGGGAAAGAAAATGGGCCGCGCGATGTGGAACTTTTCAACTTTCGGCCTATTTCGAATATTTTCGTGTATTTTTTTTGAGTTTTTTTAATAAAAATAAAATCGTTTTGAAAAGGTGCGTTTGAGTGGATGTGAATGATTGATGTGAAAATATGGGAAAAGGTTGAGGATCGCGTCGTTGAAGGAAATGAGCGTTTCGAATTTTGAAATTTACGAATTTTATATCTCTCGGATTCAATGTAACGAAAAAATAAAAAAAGCGTTTTACGTGTTCGTTTTCGTTCTCCGTTTTCCGATTTTACAATAGATTTTTTTTTCAGAATACAAATCTACGATAATAAATCAAACGAATACTGAATAATATATAAAAAAAAGAAAACGATGGAAATGTTCACGGATCAGCATCATCGTCTTTCTCTACCGTGCTCTTTCTATTATTTTTATTTATTATGATCAAAACGGAAACTACGTTCATTAAAAGTGAGTTCGAACAATACAAACAATCTATATTAAAAAATAAAATTTTTAAACTAAAACAAAATAAATATTCGTAAATATAAGAATTGGTTCGAACGCATAGAAAGCTCGCTCGCGCCTCTACGCGTACAAAGCGAAACATTTTTAACGATTGCAAACGTCGCTTTTAATATTTATCTTTGATTTACATTCGAAAGGATTTTTCTCGAACGCGAATCCTTTTTAATGGAATTGCGCGAGGCTTAAACACAAAACGAGGGAAAATTATAATTTTCCAATTTGCCTTTGTGTATTTCCCTGAGATGAGAGAAGAGAGTGAACGCGCGCGCGAGAGACTTACGAAAACGCGAAATATCCTGCATTATATTATTTATTTCTCGCTCATCATTTCTTTCAAGAAACAAAATCTACTTACCAAAAAAATATAAGTCAGGTTAGTTTAAATATATAACAAAATATTTAAGTACATTTTTTCAAAAATCACAATAATTTCGTAATGAAGAAAAAAACATTGAGATTTCACAACTCTCATACAATCAGTCAACACGCTCCTTTATAAATAGTGACGCACTTCAGCCAACGGAACGTTTTAAAAACACCTGAGCCTTTTCAGCCCGACCACGTGATATATTATTAAAATACATAAACGTTTGTTTTCCCGCCTTTGGCTGAAAATTTCCTGACGACGATTTCGAAAAAAAAATCTCGCGTCCAAATGAAAAAACTTTTAAAATCCCGCGGCGGCCTTTATGTTTGCCTCGTTTCGAAAAACGACTAGTTTATTATATACACACCCTGTATATATAGTATGTACGGATGTGCTCGCTTCCGTACGTTTTTTTTTTTTGGTGGATTTTAATTTTTATATGAGAGTGAGGAACGCGAGAAAGTTTTGAGGCGTCGTGCTGTTAATCAAACGCGGACGTTATTTATGGGACGTCTTGAGAAAGTTAGAACGATTTGTATACACATGTGCACCAGCATGAAAATATAATATTATACATAAAATTTGATATATTTTCATGTGTAGAATTTTTTATATCAAAGTCAGTGAGATCTAATTTAAAATTTGCTTTGAATATAAAAAAAATGTATGATGCATACGACATGAATAAAAAATGAATGAAACTGCAATATTCCCGTACGAACTGTTTTTTCGAAATCGTACAAAATAAAGTAGCGAGGTATATATTTCAATACATTTTTTGCTGTATTTTTTAACATTTTTCGATCCGAAAGTTTCGAATCGCGTTGATAAATTGCACCGCACTGTGAAAAGCTCCCGCCGAGAGCTTTTTGATTTAGAGCTTATCCCGGAAAAATCATCTTGCCTCCCACTCGGTCGATCGAGATAAATACGGGATTAACCGCGCGACGTGAAAGAACTTGTTTTTCTTTTTCGAATATTTTTTGCCTCCTTTTCCGTTTTGGATTTTTCCCGTTATTATCACGATTCCCTTTCTCGTACTGAGAAGAGAACGTAAAACGTGAAATAAATAAATAAATAAATGAAAGCTCCGATTCCCGATAATACTTTCGTTCGACTCGTCTGTGAACGATAAGCGGTCGATAATCGTAAATTCGAGTGATTTTTACGACTGTGACATTCGTTTTAAATATTTTCCATACTCCAATAACAACTATGAATATCAAACACCAAATTAAAATAAAATTTATTGGAAAAAAATCGCAAATTGAAACCATATCTAATGTAATATTCTTCACTCTTGATAATATTCAATCAAGTTTGTAAATGTTGTTTTTTTGGTCAATTCAATAAAAATTAAATCAAATATAAAATATAAATTTGTTATCGTTCGCCACATATTCGCGCAAAATGGCATCCGCTCTAGTTATTAGCCTAACACGGAATCTTAACCGCTAAATCTCAAAGGCCCAAATCTTGTATAATGTTTATATCGAATATGTAGTATTAAAGGACGGTGCAGTTGAACGCCCCTGACCTCTGAGCATGTGGAGAATTTGGCCACAAGAGCTCCTCGCTCGACAAACATGCAACCGTGGTTCCGGTCCGGCTCAGGAACCGCAAACGCCTCGAAAGTGTGTGTATGTGTTCCATAACACGATCGGTAATTATTTAGAAAGGAAATTAATTTTAGAACATTCCTATCTGCTTAATTTATTGAAAATTGTCGTCTTATAAATTAAAAAAAAATTAATTTTTATTATGGGTATGTCGAAATAATTTGAACTTTTCACAGATAATCCGATTATCGTGCCGTTTCCCGCGAAAACTTGAGTGAGGCTCCCGCTTTGACATTTCACGCACATTTTATCTATCGTTTCGCGGAAATTCATTATATAATATTATAACATGCGATGTATGCAAAAAAAAATTCAACAGATATTTTATTTTCATAATTTTTTTTTAGTATCCTTTTCATCTAATTGTTGATTCAATTACTCCTTACTACATTTATATTCAAAGCGGCATTCAAGACAATAATTTTCAGTTCCGCGTCACATAAACGGATGACACTTTTATTAAACTACAATTTATGTTTCCCTAATAAATTTTCAGTTCATTTTTCATAATTTTACCCTTTTTCGCACTGAATTCGAAACAGGCATCGTCTTTTCGGCTTTTGAATTCGTCGCGCAATAATCCGCGCCTCGGGGGTCGCGCTTTGACTCTCAATGAATTTTCCGCAAGCCGCGAAACGCTTTCCCAACGGGAGGAAAAGCTACGCGATTTACGACACACACCCGTACATTTTTACATCTGAATATGTGTGTATTTTATATTGTGAGTTCGCATACATACACGCGCGGAAAACTCCCCTTTTCCTCTCGACAAAACGTGTTTATTACTTTTGGCCGCCTGCTCTGAATACGGCAGGTGAGCGGCGAAGAAAATATAAACGTAAGCCCTTTTTTCAAAGTGAGCCACTTCGGAATGTAAGCCTTTTTTGTCGGTTGAATTTGCTTAAAATATTCATTTGTATTGTGTGTGATTCGAAAACGTAACGTAATGCGTAACAATTACTGTGGGGTCATAATTTTTTTTCTATGTATAACTTATACACTCCGTAATTTATGTTGGAAATCATAAATATTGCATGTACATATTTTTTCTAGTATTAAGAATGTTTTTATTCATTTTTCGATATAATATATTACTTATTTAATTTTCTTTATGGTAAGTATATGAAGCTTTCATGGTGCTGAAAGAGTCGGAACTGTTTCATTGCAACATTTGTATTTACACACTTCCTTCCTTTTCGCTTTCATCTGTTTAAGTGCCCCATTTATATGCATCTTACTCTCCTACATACATATATATACAATATTAAATACCAGAAATTTCACACAAAATTATATCCACATATATGCGTCAACACAATCGTAAACGCGGCACAAATCATCACTCAAATGACACGGAACCTTCTTTATACATTTCCATATATTTTCTTTGTAGAATTAAAACTATTATATATAAATATTAAAATCAGTGATTTTGAAATAGTATATGAGATATATAAAGACGTGACTCGCTTCGTTAGCGAGCTCGTAAACACAATAAATCCTTCTCTTCGCGCTCCCGTATAAATTGACGGGACGAATCGAACGTGAAAAAGGGTTTCATTTAACATTATTAACCCTGTTGGATATACACTAAGGATACATAATTCGACCGAATTCATCCCTGATCTTTATACCTACATAATATAAATAAACCCAGTATCTGCCCCATCGTTTCCCTTATTACCGTACCGTCACCTGCGCATCGAATAGAACGAAAATGAACGTTATTATATTATATAATATTTCAACAAATATTATAGCGATAATTATTTTCAATAACCATAAAACGATATAATTATTATTTTTTTTAATAATTTTCAAAATCGATTATATCCAGAGATTACCGAACACAATAAAGCGTGAAGTTTACAAATATCACTTATCGAAGTATACACAGTTTTGATCAAAATATTCATATTAATTTCAATTTTGTCCATATTCTAAATTTGTTTAAGTATATATTACAAGTTATTTGTGAATTTATCCATCAGTCCATTTGGCGTCATTCGATATGTGCGTCGTGCTTTTTGCGAGCGCCTCTCAACGATAAACATTCGCAAACAATGACGCGAAAAGTGTCACGTTTCAAACGATCCCTAAATACAATCACCCGAAAATATCACATTTTATATACACCCATAACATTAAATATAATATATACAGGAAAATTTGATGTGTGAAAGACGTGAGCAATTTCGATTTTATTTTATTTTTCTTTCACGCGCCTCATGTTGCGTCCGGGAAGTAAAACGTCATAAATTAGAAATTATTCTAAAATTGCAGTATATAATAAAGTCTTCTATATTATATTTTGTGAATTTATGTTTTAATGTTATTTGTATATAAAATAGTTACAAGTATGGAAGAACTCACGTAATTTGTTACGTTAATGCATATATGAAATGTATGAAATAAAACGTTTTAATTTTTTTTGATTGATTTCATGAAACATTTGATTTCCTTATGCATATTGTTTAGTTTATATACTCAACGATTGTTTGATAGATTAAATTAGTGTTATATGAATAAATATTATGAGTAACATTTTTTTGGCCTATTTGAATTAGCATTAAAAGAACCCGCGTCATCGAATACCTTCTCGTACTTTTCCGAATTGAAATGCATATATTTAATGTATTTACTGAAAAATGAATACCTAAAAGTGAGTGGAAACGCATTTCATATAAATAATATGAGAGAAAACAGAAACGGGAGCACACAGAAAAAGACACATATGAAAATATATACAACAAAGCGAACAAAAAAGCGAACTATGAAACGTAGAAATGATGAATTTCTTGGGTATCGTGAACGCTCGGGAGCTTTCCGCTTCAGCGGTCTGAAAGACCTGAAAAAAATCCAGAACGGGAAAACTTTACACGGGACGGGCTTCCACGGGAATCGAACCGGTATCCGGTTTTCCTCGTTAAAAAAATCGACATTGCGAATTTTGCGTACATTGCGATATAAGCGAATTTTTTCCTTCGCATTTCACACGCTACACTTACTCATATTATACCGAAATACACCGTATATTTTTAGAACTCCTTCATAGAGTGATTATTCGCAAAAAAATATCAAAGACAACACTTAAGGCGGCGCGCAATATTCGCATTTGCGGATATATTCGCACACGCGAATTCGACACGATTTCAAACTCGATACTTTCGATTCGCACACACACACACCGACTTTCGACATTTGCATACAAGCACAATCGGTACACATCCCGCGGGTGTTGTAACCCGAAACTCAGGAAGGTGGCATAAAACCTGGCACTTTCGCTTATGCGAGATCCTTTATTTCTAACGTCGAATATCCTTTATGTCGAATATATCGAATCCTTATATAAGTTCCCTTTGCCACATTCCATTTTTTCGTTCCGCTCCCGTCGACTCTTTCTTTTTCACCTACGTTTTGCGAATTTTGCGTATTGAGAAATGTGTGCGATTTCCTCGGATACAATTTATGCACGCTCGTTTTTTTGTATCGATAAATATTTATGTTGAGAAATCAATAAGGGAAGAATTCAATTATTATGTGAGAGTTTCGAACGCGTTTCGTTTATATAGTTTGAAAATGTATCATTTAATATTCTGATGTTACAACCAAAAAATTTTAATTTTTAAAATTTTTTGAAAACTACGTACATATTTAAAAATTAAAATTTTTATGAGAAATTCATAATTTATATTAAAAAATGTTGAACTCAATTTAAATTCACATCGACTACGTTAAACAATAATATAATTTGGAATATTGAATCGTTTCATCATTCTTCGAGTCTTGAAAAGTCTCGAGTACTTTTCCATTAATTTTAAATGATAATGGATGCAAAAAATGTTCAACGTTTACCAAATATACTTTTTCCATAAAACGAATTAATTAACCCCACTTCTCGAATAAATTTCTAAAATTGCAACGCATTCATAAATTTGAACAATCCAGATTGATCCAAGAGCTCTTTTTAGATACAACGTTATTGCGAAATCGAATTATGTACCGAGAAAAAAGTATACGACCACTCACCGCGAATAAAATATTGACAAGTAACTCTCTTTCTTTTATATATTTAATTCATACCCATTTTCAGCCCCGTTTCATTTTTGATGTGCAACTTTCGCTATCCCCTAATAAGGAGACGGGAAACAATTCGGAGAAACGCGAAACAAAAGTGTACAAATAAATATTTTACGATCACTTCCTAAGCATATTATATTATATACCTTGTATTATAATATATTTAAACAAATCTGCCAATCCTTTAATGTATGTGATTTAAAATTGATCAAAAATCTGATTTAATTTCTTGACGATCTATTATAAGATCGGTATATAATACAATATCTTTTTCGAATAAAATTTTTTTTATCGCCTACACAATTTTGATATATTAAATAATATTATTCGTGCAAATAATATGAGAATCAACTTGTTATTTAATCAACTGTCTCACTTATATGTTAGAATGATCGTTTCGAATTTCTTAGTTCTCTGCTGAGTCGGTGGAAAATTGAATTCTCGGAAAAGGTTACTGAAGCTAAAAATAATATTTACCTTGCCGCTGAAACTTTCACGCTTTCATAACTATTGGACGTTGCATATAAATTTTCATGATAATGAAATATGAACGCTTTGTTTTGTTGCACAATGATGTTACAGCGCTATTTTATTCAGAAACTATGCCAATTAAATTCATTCAATTATATTTCTATTGAATTTATATATATTAAGGCAATAATTTACCATTCGATAATCAATTCAGATACAACAGATGAAATATCATAAATTAATATTACATATTTCTAAATTAAAAAAAAAAACTATGTGTTCGTAAATTTAAAAAAATTTATACAAGATAAATATGAAAATAATTGGTATTTTAAAAATATAATTATTCTTGTGAGGTTAGTGTGTTTATTAATATTCTTCAGAAATATCTATTTTCATTGGAAATATTATAATTTCTTCATAACAAATAACTAAAAATTCGTTAAATTGTATTTAACTGAAATAACAAAGAAATATTTCACAATCAAAACAAGGTTTTTTATATAAATTGGGATAAAAGACATGTTCTTTTTATGAATATCATACGAGAACCCTAAATATATCAACCACAAGACAAAATCTTTCCGATATCATTTTAAAGCATCGAATTTCCCAACATCCATCGCATCAAACCTCAAATAAATCCATCGACACAATCCGAGAAGCCATATAAAATTTTACACATTTATAAACGGCCCTCCTCAAACATTCTCAAAGGGACGACGAAACGAACCGATCGCCGCCGCATAAAACAGATCCTCAACCCGGACAAGGACGCCAACTCGTCTATTTATACAAAAAAACACACGAGCTGAAAGAGACAGACACAGGCCACGGCTGAAAGCTGAAAAAGGTGAACGCGGAGCCGCAGAAACATCCCGTGACGTCACCGCGCGCTACGTATCTGGGGCAAGACCCGCCGGTCACAGTCTGAGCGCGCGCTGCCAACCGCCGCGTACTGGGCGTGCGCTTAGAATGGATGATTTTGTACGCGAACTCACACCGAGGGTAGCAGATGGGGAGCGTTAACTGCCTGTCACGGGGCGGTTACGGGCTACGAAAAAATATACTAAATAATATAAAACGTGCTTTATGTGTGTATGTATATGTGTGAATAGGTTTGTTTTACTTTTTGGCGCCGTTTTAACGAACGCTTAATTCGTAATTGCTTCGTTATTGTCTTGCGGAACGGATGCGTATTTTATGTTTGAAGTTTTCGGATTGATTAATGATAGTTAGAAATCTGTTCTCAATACGAATTGATTTGGCCAATGAAAGCATTTCAATATACATCAGAATAGTTTCGATGTTAAAACGTCATGAAAATTCAGCATTTTTTTTTAATTTGGATGTCGTGTATACAGAATCAGATCAAATTTAAATAAAAATAAAAAAAAATGATATAATTCAAAATAAAATACGTGTAAAAAATACATGGGCAGTAAAATTTTCATGCGAAACGCGAAATTAAGCGACACACATTTTTGTTTGCAAAAATGTCGGATAAAAATTCAAACACTGCGATTCGGACGCTACTTTTTTGTTTCGGTTTTTTTTCGGCATAACGTATAAAAATTTCGCACCCTTACATCTTTATTTTTACGCAAAAATAAAATATATGCGTTAAATGTATGAAAAAATATGAATAATTTCGGCAAAAACTCGCGCCTATGCATAATGGAAGCGTTTTGAATTTTGAACGGAACGCGCACAAATTAGGCGAACTTAATTGTTAAAGGAATACAAAATACGGCTAGGTCGAAGCGAAATAAACGCTCAAAGAAAGGAAGCACCTTTGAGATTTATTATATTATAAATTTATGCGTATTTATAATTTAAATACGCCAAAGAGTATGGCCGCCAACGAAGATCTACCTTAACCGAACAATATTATAAATACACATCAAATTATTTCAAATATCTATTTCATTGTTTGAAAATTCATTATATTTTCAATTACAACTACAGATAATGATTTTTTTTATATTATGAGACTAATTATTTTAACAATAGATATAATCAAATTTTATAATTGCTCTTATAATAATTTCAAACATTTTAAATTGAAATTTATCACACAGAAAAATTACACCAATTCAAAACATTCCCGAATTGATAAAATCCACAAATTTGTAACACCACCAACTTCGATACACACAAAAAAAACTCAATCGATTTTCCGCATCGTGAATTATTCAAATATTCCCAAATTTTCCCGGCGAACACGTCTTCATTCGAAAGCACGAGAGACCCACACGCCCCGAATCCGAAAACCCAAAAGTCCGAAAGTCTTCAAAAAGAAAAGGAAATTTCGCGCCCGTAAATAACGCAGCGCGACGGTTAATTTCGTTGGGACAAATTAATCTGTTGTTATGCGAAGAACACCGCCCCCTTATTTGCGAAATTAAACGATCGTTTATCACACAATTTCTGGCATAATTCATGGGGCGAAATTGCTCTAGCGTGCGCACGTTTATTATTAAATTAATTTAATAATTTTGGCCGACAAACTTTCGACTTCTGGCCTCCGATGCCGGCCGCACACACCTGTACGTGCGATTCGAGATTTGTCTCTAACGTGTTAAGTTTTGGTCGAATATGTTTCAAGATTCAGTTCAATTCAACATCTTAAGAAGTATATCGTATAGAAAATACTATAAAATTCAGTATCGAGACATGAATTCAGAAATTTCAATATCTAGAAAAAAAATTGATCTCAAAATCTTAAAATCTTTTTCAGTAAATCATATAGAAAATACTATAAAACGCAGTATCGCGACATTAATTCAGAAATTTCAAAATCTATAAAAAAATTGATCTCGATATCTTAAAATCACGTTCAAAATTCACTAAACTAAAGACATTATAAAAAATCGCAAAATTATTACTATAACGTTAAAGCTATATAAACTACAAATCATGACGATGGATCTAATTCATATTCGATTACACACTTGATAATTTAATCGGAAATTATTTCATTCAAAAATTGTTATGAAGTTTTCCGCCGATATTACATGAAAATTAATTTAAAACACGCAACACTTAACATCGAAACTAATTAGCAATACCAAACACATACATACATCAAACATTTCCAATACAAAAATTCGAAAATTCCGACAAGTTACCAATTTTTACCGACCGCCATGTAATTAATCAATCAAGTCCTTACCGAAGTTATAACCGCCGCCCTAACTCGTTCAGAATTATAATACGTATTGAACAATATATCCTTCGGGCGATACGGTTTAAGAAATAATTAAAGTGTCTCGGCACAAGGCCGTCAAATAATGTGACAGTTATATCTCATTACGAAAGTTAAATGAATTAAGTTGAACTCGCGTTGCGTATCCAAGAGAACGCCTCCTCTTACATCTCGCTCTCTTTTACCCAACTCTAAATTTACTTAACGCCTCGAATACGATAATGGATATAAAATTGTTACAAGTTTTTTAATTCTATAAAAATTCATTTTTTTTCATCAATTTTTGCGCTTTTAATGTCGCAATTATATAATAACTTGAATCGTAACTGCTATAAGACTATATACGTTTCATACAATTAATTTTTCTGATACCGTTGAAAAAACTCATATAAGAAAATAATATAGAATTATCTCTTAACTAAAGAACATTACATTCGAACTACGGATAACATTAACATATCATTCATTACTATCTTATCAAAAGATCCTTTGGCCATCACTTAACTTAACGACATGACATAAAACTTTCATTTTTCATAAAAAAATAAACAAATAAAAAACGATAACGACCGCCAGTATTAAATTTCGTTCTATTTACCGAACACCGCTTTCGCATTGAATACACATAAATAGAGCTCGAAATAATTCCGTCCAGACGGAGCAAATAAAAAAATGGACGCGAGAGGGAAAAAAAGACGGCGAAAAAGTCCTGGAGGAAGCGAAAAAAAGGACTGCGAGGAGAAAAGATTAAGAGGATCATAATATGATGACATCGGAGCTGGACTCGGAAGACGTATACGCGACACTTAAAGTACACAAGTCTTTCGAAATGGGCGGGAAAAAAAAATCGCCGATACTTATTCCGCACAAATGGACCGTGGATAACGAGAGGGGACGAAAAAGGACAGTAATTAAAACTCGGTTCGAGTATATTGAAATTATCGACGTTTGGTATTGAAATTTTCGGATAAAATATATGTATTGAGTGCGATTTATTCTTTTCCGTTAATACTCGGTATAAAAAAAATCGGTTGAATAAAAAATTTAAATTTTTCCGAACAATACATATTGATTTATTCAAATAATATTTGCTTTTTTTCATATTAATTTATTTCTTTTATAATTTACTCATTTTTTTAAATCGAATCTATCATTAAGATACATATAATATATATCTATTAAAAATGATTTGGATCTTAATTCAGTTTCGACCTTTAACCTTTTGACACATACACAATAACTTTCATGTATACACATAATATATATATAATAGATGCAATATTTTCGTCTAATATATTCTGTTTTTCCTATCTGAAAGTGACTACTTTTAGGACAAACTGTACCGCATATGAAAATTTATGTATCGCTTTATACTAGCGAATATGCTTACTTCAGCGTACAATAAACAAAATATACATACATATGCTGATAGTAAATATTTTTTATCGTATCCATTGTTACGATCAGCGTATATTTCGTAATGTGATCTATTTCAATTTTTATCAAAATGAAAATGATCCGCTTTCATCGGGAAATTTTCGAAATGGACTAGAATAATCAAATATAACATATTTTCAATATTTCACTCAACTTTAATAAACTTGATATTGGTAAATTTTATTTGAAAACGAAACATATTTACATGAGTTCTCCGAACAAAATAATTACTAGTGGCCGAACATTTTCAGCGAATGCACGTAAAACACATCAAAACCACCAACGTTGTTTGAAATTAATACTATATGTAATTAAATATCTATTTTTAAATTCATCAGGAAACATACCAATTCGCAGAAAATTTAATCCAACTATATCGATATACTATTATAAATTAAATTGGATTATGTGATCCTTTTTTTATTTTAAAACAATCGTATCTTTTTTAATAGAAATTTATAAAATAGCTTAATTATTGCACAATCGAATTAATATAAATAATTTTAGTATCGTGTTTCGCTAAAGAGCCACAGGATGTCGCCTTTGGCGCGATCGATGAGATTGCGGAGTCCTTATGGAATGGGGGTTTTGGGGGGTCACGCGACCCCCAGTTTGAGAGGAGGAGGTGCCACCGCAGGTTCTCAACCCTGCGTCTATCAGTCGCGCCTCTTTGGCCGTAATTCTGCTCGCCTGTCAGACATAACCGATGATAAGAGTTGTTAACGAAACGCGATGATAGATTCGTGAAAACGTACTTGATTGCGAAAAATAACAATAGGTAAATTTTCGAGTTTCAAATTCATATCGAAATAGATTGAATTTGATTATTTCAGTACTCAGTTGCAATAATAAATAAAATGAAATTGTATATACATTCAATTAAGCTGAATTCGTTTCAACCTCAACTTGTCTGATTTGATTAAGGAGCGCATACCGTCCGAACAACAATAAGGTTTTTTAACCCAAAATCCACGAGAAAAAAATGACAATCAAACAAACCAGACAGACGTCTCAGAAGTAGACAAGATGTTAAAAAGAATCAAAAGAGACACTTGAGACATCCAAATAAAACAACCACAATTCGGGCAAATGAAAAAACGAATCATTGCAACGCTGAAATTTCAATTGCGGTATATTTTCAAGATGTACTTAATTTTTATATTGAGATTTCATTTTCGCGTCCAAAATTCATGCATCGTTTTCAAAAAAATACACAGAACTCAACTGCAATATGAATAAAAGCCAAAAAAAAATTCGCCCATACAAAACGAAACGCGGCCTACTTTCTAAAACCACGCTTCCCAAACGCCAAGGGATGAGGATGAAGAAGGTTGCCAGGCGACGAAGACGAAGACTACGTGGAAGAAAGGCTATAGGGGTAGGTAAGGAAGGCCAACACCGAAGGGCAAAAGGGAACCTACCGAGCTGTACAGAAACGGAATATATGTATTTTATATTGTATGCTAGCAGGTCGCAGGCGAAGACCTCGAAAGCATACCGTCGTAACGCGATATTTCGCCTATTAAATTTCTAGATCGAATCTGATCTTGTGCACGTGTGTGATATATGTGCAAATCAAAGCGATTCGTTTGTTAATAGCACTGATTTGTTAATCAGAAAATGGAATTTAGGTCAAACGTCGATTGGTTTGTTATTGTGTTGTGATGATTTGTTTTGTGTTTCTGATTTGTTGTCATGAACACATTACATAAACTGTTATGACTATAATATCTATAATTACGGTGAAAAGTCACAAAACTAAATTTATTTTATTTTTTATACTACGTAATAGCTGAAATATATTTTTTGTGTGTAAATTTTGTATATAATGAATAAATATTTTTTGGAAATACACTAAGTTTATTAGTTTTTGAATATATTATATTATACCTATTATAGAATGCAAATTGAAAGTAATATATCAAATCAAATATTAATTTAGATAAATTATACCAATAGTAAAATATATTTCGATAAATTACATTGAACAATTTATCAGTTGCCCATTCATGTTTCAACGATTGCTAAAGTTAAATGATATATGAAGTGAGAAACATTTAGATAGACAACCATTTAGTACTAATTGACTCTAGATCATTAAGTAAGAAACTATTATACTTCGAAATCTAATTACTTTTATAATTACATTCCCATTACGAAAAAAACATCTATTATAATTAAATCAAACATACTTCATCCCCACCAATAACTAGACAATTATAATTACGACTTAAAATCAATACAAATCCAAACTTAAAAACAAATTTTCACTACCAAAACAAACTCCGAATATACTCTTGCCAACTTCGCATAAACAAAGTTCGATATATGCAAAACACACGAGTAAAGTGTCTCCATTCAACACGTCGACGACGTCCGAATACGATTCATTAGACTCCGGGCGTGGTTCGTTAACATTTAGCGGCTTTTTGGCGCGAAAAGGGCCACTGGTGCCAACCGAAGGACCCAAGCAATTGCGACCATCGGTCGGTCCCCGGGGGTGGACAATGGCCGTGTTTCGGGTCCTCTTGTTTCTTGTCCGCAACCGAGATTTGTTTCGGTTAATTCAGAGACGCGGAGCGATAAACTTTCCCGCCAGAAACTGTTTTGCGCTCTTGCTTTATTCAAATGTTCGTTAAGGAATAGTGAATTGTTCGGTTGAGCTTGTAGTAAAAAATGGTTTTTTTTTATAAACGAAGTTCATTTTCAATTGAAATAATTTTCTCGGACGTTTATTTTAACTGATTGTGATATGGTTACTCTTTGCCGTTCTCAGTAGGAGTTATAAGATTACGAGGGAGAAGTAGGGAATAGAATTTTCGCATTTTACGGGAATTACACGTGCCATCTTCATATATACCTATTTCTTGAAATCGTTGATTCTCTCATTTCATATTAAAAAAAAACTCAGATGAAATCCTTCTTCGTTTCAACCAATCATTTTTCGATCAATATTTAATCATTTTATACTACGAATTCACTTTATATTATTAAAAAAAAATACAAAAACCCAACAGAAAACACTTCACAATTTCAACATATTCATTTCACTCGATTCGCACAAAATTGAAAGCGTCGAAAACTTTCCCGATATAGAAACGAGTCGCGCATTTCCGAGAGATGACCGCACGAAAAACGAAAACTTTTCCCGAAAATACACACACACAGCCGCTTTTCCCACCCCCATAGAGTTTTCTTTTCCGACACCGCCCACTCATCTGGCCCTCTAAGATGTTTACTTCCGGATCGGTTATCTCATCATCTAGACGCCCGCCCACTTTTCCACCCACTCCTAGGGCGCGGCACATATTTCCCTTTTAATCCCCCATAGAGGGAAAAAATGTGTATGAAATAAAAAGAAAATGTGATATATTATGTATACGCTTGCGCGAAACTGTTCGCGTTCGCAAGCGAGAATTCAATTTTTTTTCATTTTTTCGAAAATGAAATTTTTTTTCACATGTCCGCTTATGCGTCTGAGCGATCCGCTAAATAATAAAATTCTTTTATTCGACGAATTTCGCCGGAAAACTTTCCGAGCTCTCAATTTTTCGGCGTATATAGAAATGTTTTAATTTAATAATAATCGTGTATGATATTAGGTTATTTCGAATCGGGTCAACAACTTGGCTTTTTATGTTTCCGTTGATCATTGAAGATAAACGATATGTAACATGGTCAGTAAATTAATGTAATTACGTGCCATTTAATGAAAAGTTATATTTTCAACTACACAAGAGCTATTTTTTCTAGTATTAATAATAATATATATATATATAGTCGTTGTACTCTGCATATGATGATTACTTCAAATCTGTTAAATAATTCACATAAATATTTCAAATCAGAATGAAAATATATGAAAATTCGAATATTCTCAAACACTCAAAGCACATAACTTTCTAAGTATACCATATTTTTGTCTAAACAGTATTTTCACCGTATAAATCGAACCGTAACACTTCTGAAAAATATGATCGACTCCAAATAGATCACGGACCAGTTTGGAACATACAAAACATACAAAATACATATATAAGACTTTGAAAGTTCCCTGCGCAAACAACTCGATATCCTTTCACGTTCTAGAATACATACAAAGTAAAACTTAATAATCTATAGTAAACGTTGAAATAACCTTCGATAATTTCAGAAGTTGAACTGATGAGTAGTCTGTTTTAATTTGTTCCATTTGTTCTGGAACTTCGATCTATTATATATTAAATGAATTGAAACTTAAAGGGATACTTACGACTCATATTCAATTAATACATTTTTATATTATAATTAAAAATTTCGTACACTTCTATATACCAAATAAATATATTTATTCGTATGTTTGATCGGTTGGGTAATCAAAAGTAAACTCGATCGTCCGCGGAATGCAATCAAACGTTAGATACGTGCCCGAGTTATCGATACGAAAGTAAAACACTCAAATATCGAACATATACATACCAATGTATACATATATACACGGATGATGTAATATAGTGCTCAGTATCCATACAACAATATTGGGGAAAATCCCGAAAGTTTATCTGCGGAAGTTTTTCCACAACAATAACGGCGAAAGCTCGCCGAACATGACACCGATTGGCTTAATAAGGTTAACCTGCGAAAAAGTACTTTTGCCGCGGAGCGAAACTGAAAAAAATAAAGAAATATACTGGAATAAAATAAAAATACGTATCTGTACGGTCGTATAAAGGGAGAAGTGAACGTACGCTCCGAGGGAAAGCTTTTCGACGGCTTTTGTCTGTGCGTTTCGCTTGATTGAATTTTTCTTTCCACAGTGTATTATCGAGCGTATCAAAGTTTCGTCTTTTGAAAAAAATTTGCTAGTTTTAGTGTTCTAGAAAAAAAAGTTAAAATAAACACGGCTTTTTTTAAAAAAGGACACTTTGTGTGCGTGTTTGAATAACGCTTCGTTGATTCGATATTTCTAAAGTGCTATTCATTGATTGTTCAAACATAGTTGAAATTGAAACCGTATCCGTTTTTCATCAATTTAAATGATTTTATTTAAATTATATAAATTCAAACAATGTAAAAATATTTATTAAAAAAACGCGGTATCGACTTATTCGCAATAGAAAAAATAAATCGACAGCAAAATCGTGATAGAACCTCCAATAAAAAACCAATATACTTATAATTTTTTTTCGAGACGAAGACGAACCGGATGAAACCCAACCGACCACCGAAAATATTTCAGAGGTCAAATTTGAAGCTGCAAAAAAAACGTAATTGCTCAATCGATCGAACACAGTACATAAGACTTTCGCGAAAACCTTATCGACTCTTTATGTACACTACGCATATTTCACATGTAATTTACTTGAATATGTATCAAAGATATATCAACTTATATATTAATATTTTGTATGAATATTAATTCAATCGTTGTACATGCTAAATACTCCACGTATGCAATTTGAATACGTTCCAAATCAATACCGAACAATAGCCAGTATTTAGTGCATATTAATAAACGAGTGATTCGAATTCAACATATGCATACACTCAGGCTTTTACGCGAAAACATACAACCTCTATGGCATATACACTCGTGCGGTGTATGGCCGGAAAACGCCCGGAGTCATAATTATGCGCCTAGATGTGAGATCCAGGGGGAGAAAAGTTTGGGAAGCGGCGGTCATTACGACGATTTATCGGAAATAACTTTTGGCGAATTTTTTATTGCCTTTATTATTATACGACGGATTCGGCTGAGCGGACGATTTCTGGGGCTTGGCCATTAGCGAAATTGACGAGAAAGTCGCGAAAAATCTGCACGAAAAAATAATAATGTATAATGCGATATAAATTTTTCGTGCGTAATCTATTTTAGAGTAGAAATAAAGAAATATGCGCGCAAAAGCAATTTCTTGTGATCTATGCGGGTGTTGTCGAAAGTTTTTTTTTACTGGTGATCATGGATCATAAGAATTTTTTAGGAAATTTTTATTTAATTTTTGTTTATAAATTGTTATAATAATTTAATTTACCACCATAATCAATAAGGACCAATTAGAGTGATGAAAAAAATTCAATTTGGCATTCATTTAAATGTGCCCTGTAGTCATTCAATTAAATTTAAAAAACGATTTCACGTTCAGAAATTTAAAATATGATTGAGTACACTTTATTTATCTTGATATAAAGTGTACACTTTATCTTTTATATAATATATAAAATTTTCAATCATTTATTTATTAATAAATCATATGTTCATATTTCTTTTCTTTAGATTTGTAAACGTTTAAGTGTATGCAGGTTTATTAAATTTTCAACAAAAACAGATAAAAATCATACAAATTTTCTTGTCTATTATACTTACAATTAGAATATATTTTTAAATTAATCTACCTATTTTTAATTTAATTTTTTAATTCAATTTTCTATTCTATAAACAAAAACATATCAAAAGTCGATCTACAACCACCAAAAAAACCAAATCGCCCTTAACGTCAAAAAAAATTTTCACCACCGTACAATTTTAAAATATTCAGTTTCAAAATCGTCGGCGACGTTTTCCACCATATTTACATACACACTCGGTTCAAATGAGGGGGCAAAACACGATGTTTGCACATGACAATATTCATTTTTCACGGGCCGCTCTCGTTTCCGCGCGAGTTTTCCGCCGTTTTCGCTCCCTCGCGCGGCTTTTCTCGTCGGAAAATTTTTCACTCGCGAATAAATTATGATTAACCGCGACGGGGCCATTTCCCGGCGATTTTTCTTGCCTTGTCAACGCCGAGCGCGAAAAATGGCCGGTTCGATGGAAAAGCGCGTGTACGACACACGTCCGGCGTAGCGTTAAAACGTTTTTCAGGTCGGATCGAGGATTTTTGCTGAATATGTCGGATTCAACATATTGTCGTTTGTCATTATGTTTAAGCTTAAAAAATAGTGTATATAAATTCTTGGCGAATGTCTGAAGTAGCATTGAAAAAATGTTTTCAGACAAATTGAAAATCTTATAGGGAATTTTTTTCATTTGATGATTTAATCATTGAAAAATATATTGAGCAATCAAATGAACACTTTTTGAAATTTTCATATTCAATAATCATTATGATATTTAATTTATATTTGTGAATCAAATTTTCATTTGAAATGTTCTATGTATTATATTATATATTGAATTCGATTGATCCAAAGTTTGTATAATAGAATCATTACTCATTAGAAAAATGAAAATATCCCATTTGAATAGATATAAAAAATATTAAAATTTCTAAAGTGCAAATAATTTAACCAAAACAATACTTCTTTATAAAATGTTCAATTATTTTTTCTTTAATAAATATAAATTAAGCTTATTCTGTATTTTATCTAAACGATCGTTACTTTCGAAAATAATTGAACATAAATATCTAACGAAGGAAGCAAAAGCGGATGTCAATTTAAAAAAAATATATTTTAAAAGAACGTCCATGATATTCGAGATTATACGCATAATTAATTAAAACACAAAAAAATATGTACATAAAAAAAATCGATTTGACTTATTAAAAAGTCTATACGTGGAAATTCGCGGAACACGCACAATAAATAGTCCGACATCGCTCCGTTATGCCATAAAGCTTCTCCAATACATCCATACATTGTATATTGATGAATAAAATACACACACATCAATATACAGATTCGCGTATTGGATTACGCTTTTTACCAGCGTTTCAATTTGCGTACACCCATTTAATTTTTCCTTTACTTCTTTCCACTTTCAAAGCGAGAAGCGAGAGGACCGCGAAAGCAATCAGGCCTTTCTCTCTATCTGTCTTTCAGCCGCAGAAAACGATTCTATTTTTTCATTTTTGCTGAAAAAGGGCCGCTTTCAAAAGGCCCCCGCAGTCATATCGGGAAAGTATGATTGCGATGACGGAGACGCGAAAATA
Source organism: Hydropsyche tenuis (assembly GCA_009617725.1). NCBI lineage: Eukaryota > Metazoa > Arthropoda > Insecta > Trichoptera > Hydropsychidae > Hydropsyche > Hydropsyche tenuis. The sequence continues at coordinate 146,538 of VTON01000175.1, read as the reverse complement.
AAAATTTCGGCAGAATGCGCGATTTGTTTCGGTCGCGTTGCCCACAAAGGTGTGCATTAATTCGAATCCCGCGAAAAGGAGGAATTTGCCGATTTTTTTTAACGGATCTTAAAAAAAATTTCAGCAAAAAAATGTGTACTTTTATATTTTTTTTAAGACGAGAGTGCTTTATATATTTTATGTGAGAAATGGATGCTTAGACGCGGTTGTTTGTCATACGTTAAATTGGTCGTGAACGCATAAAGACGCATATCGTTATTATAATAACGTATTCGAGAACATTTTTCAAATATTCAAAAAATTTCACAAAATAAAATTCAGAATATGCACCGATTCAATTTTTATACTTTGTTCGAAAATGAAATTTTCCGGAAGGAATTTTCCTAGCGAGTGTGCAAGACAAGTGGAGTATTCGAAAACAGAATTTTCCCCTTTTGTCGACAAAATGGAACGCGGAAAAATAAAAACACACACCCTTTTCCCCCGACCAGCGACTCCCAACATTGTACACGATCAATTAATCCGGCTCGAACAGTCGGCTTCGATGTTGAGGACCTGTGCTCTGCCACCCTCGACCCATACCCTCGACCTGGACGTCTCCATTATGAGAAGGGGATCTAGCAGGATATATGTCGCCTGTATATTTTCCTCGCGGCACATAATTTATGGTCCGGGGCGGTCACGCGTCATTAATGACGGTGCACATAAATTCGATATTGTCGAATTTTTTGAAAGATGTTTTATTTTTTGCATGGAAATAATACGGGCGGTAGTCGGAAAATTTTTATGGTAGTGAAATATTATGGATGTGCTTGTTTGCGGTTTCGTTTCGAATATATATTAGCAGTTTACGCGAATAGTGTGGTGGTTGTGGAATATTGAGATTTCGATAAATTTTCGGTTTTATTTTCGTTTAAGAATTTATGGATGTAATATGAATTTTCGCGTCTTTTGGAAATAGTATTCTATGATAACTAACAAATGTACCGATTTTTTTTGTTAGTTATAGAATATAAAAAGTATTTAAAAATAAAATCAAATTCATAAAATTTTATCAAACCATAATCTATATTGTTTTAATAATAATGACTTTAAAATGCACATTGAAGCTCATCACAGCATAATGCATCAGTGACATCTACATAAACACGCTTCAAACTTTTAAACGTGAAAATGCATCTAGCGAAGACACAAACCACTTTCTCAAAAAAATATTAGTGGATAGATAAAATTCTAATTTAAATGTAAATTCGATGAATAATAATTATTGCAAATTTATCTAATTAATATGCATCTGAAAATGTTCATAAACATTTTTTTTTTCAGAATATAATAAAATAATTTAAATATTAAAATAACATAATTTTTAAAATTCAAGAAATATTTTGATTATTACATACATACATTCATATATTAATATAACATAAATAATATGGATTATTCAAAAATAAATAATTAAAACAATTTTTTTTAATTTTTCTTCATAGATGTCACTATAAAATTCGCAATTTTCTTATACAAAAAATCCCAAAAAAATCCAAAACCCACACAAACCCAAACCCTACCCCCCACACGCACCAAACGACCGAAACAAAATCGCCGAAAGTAATAAACAACCCCCGTTAGAGTGTCGTCCCGAAATCCCCCCCAGGACGCCCCATGGATCGGATTTTGAAAGTGGAATCGCGCCGACAAGGCCGCCGTGAAATACACGCGGACTCCCATAAATACCGCGATACGTATATAGGGACACGGCAGCGAAGCCTTCGGGGTCATCCAAGGACGAGGCCGGAGCCCTCCCGAGGGACCCCCATAAAGGCCAATCGGCCGATTGTTTTGGGAATAAGGGCGAACCGATCCGAGCGCATGGAATCGACGGAATCCGTTACGAAAGCTCGAGTGTGGATCCCTTTTTTTGTAACGATGGTGTTCTTTTGAGTGTAATTGAATGGTTTTTCGTTAGTTTTAATTGATTTTGGAAAGTGATGAGAATCCTTTTTTCGGAATGGGTCAATCCTGAAATTTATGGGTGTGTCTTATAATTTTTTTCAATAAGTAAAGGAGCTTACGAATGAATGAATCAGTTAACGTGTTAGATGTACTAATTTTTAAATATTTTTAAATTTATGCGATTAGGAAAGAATTATAATTTGGTGGATCATATTTAAATACTCCATGGGACACGTGTTAATAATCACTGAATTATAAATGATCGAATTTTCGTATTCTAAATTAGTTATTAAATTCCTATATACAATAATATATTCGCACCTCTACCGAACAAACTAACAAATATTATATAAACTTTATAAATCAAGCAAAATTTTGTTCAAAACAAATAAGCGATAATTTAGTACTTGTAAACCAAATAGACTTTTTGACAAATATGTAAATGAAATAAACCTAAAACATTCCATTTAAAAAAATCAAGCCCTCAACCGAAAAAATTAAATTAAACGAATTTTACAAACTGTCGAATACCTCAGTGACAATTCCATTTCAATTTTCGACCAAAGTTCTAAAAAAAAAAATTTCTGCTTTATCCCTCGCATTATTTTGGCTTTATATAAATGCAAATTTTAATATTACGAAAGAGGCGGCGTTTTGCATAACTAATTGGATTCGGCGAGATAAAATAACACCGGTTGCGAAAATTAAAGGTTAAACCGCGCGCTCTCGAACAACTTTATGCGAAATTCCATAAGGACATCGTCTCCTGCTTGTTTTTTTCTCATTCTGAAAAAAATTCACCAGTGTTATCATAATTATAGCGACAACGTCTCAATTGCGTCTTTTTAATATTGTCAATTCACCATAAAATCTGTAAAACTTGAAAATTTGTAATTATAGTATTGTATGATGATGTGTGAATTAATTAATTAAATAAATTTTGCCTATTGTACTTTAGGTCTTCTTAAACCTGAAATATCATATAGATAATTATATAAGCTATAGATTGTTTCGATTTTTTCTGTTTATATATATCGAAAGCATTTGGTGAACAAAACAAAAATCTTTCTATATACTGTCGCATCGGAATACATTAAATAACGAATAAAATTCCCATGGGAAAATTTCCGTTTTTCCTTTCGTACGCGGAGGAGCTTTAGTGGGCGCGAATTATCGATTTTCTGAGTTTTTCAGGAACGGCGAGATTTCGGGTCTACCAAGACCCTTCCGATTCGCAAGTGTCGAAAAACCGATTTTGCGATCTTGAAATCTAGCACTATACAAACATCGGGAAATTCGTGAAAATCCTAAAACTTCCATGCATATTATATTCCGAAACAAACGGGTCAATAATTCACGAATAGTTTAAATTTGGGCCGACCGAATCGAATTTGATTTTCGGAAAATGTGGAAACGTTCATTAGACGCTTTTCCGGCGGCGTCCAGAGGCGGGAAAAAAATGAAAATAAAGCGCATGCCATTTACAAAATTCAGACGTAAATTCTGACACGCGTAACATCCAAACGACGCGTATTATTTTCGCGCGGCCGTTACGAATTTCTATACGCCCGTTTATGGCGGCTTATCGTCTGCTTATAACCGCATAACACACACACATATATACAAATTCATATCCGAAAACCCACGCATATGAAGACACCGATGCGCGTACTCTATACGTCCCTCTTCTGGCACTTTATAAGGTATTAGTTTTGGACCGCTTTTCCCTCGTATGGCGGGAAAAGAACCTCGATATTGACTACGTGTAGTATGTTATATACACGCTGCAGTATTACGGCAAAGAATGTTTGTCTACGTTATATTATATATGTTTCCACGTGTACGTGAAGCCGTAAATATTTTACGGGTTTCGAGTCTAGCCTCGGTTGTTAGAGTTGCGATTTGGACCCGTGCCGGACGTATTATTCTCGAGCCCAAATCTCGGGATTTCTTCGCAAGGATTTTTGTGCTGGTTTCACCTTCTGTACCGTTTCAAAAATTTATTTTTCTAAAAAAAAATCTATATTTGTATATTTAGTCTATACTCTTTTTTTTAAATAGCGTATAGATGGCTCTAATAATTTTCAATTTGCGAAATTTTCTCCCAATGATTCATGTTACTTTCAAAGATTAATGATTTGAAAGCAAATATTATTATTGTATTATATAATAATTTCAATACTCACTTATCGGAATCGTACCGAATTTCTATCACGCAAAGGCACTATTTCATTAGCTATATCTGTATTCCGAATAATAAAATCCAGTTCAATAGAAACGAATGTTTTCGGTACGTCCTGTACGGCATGAGAACAAAGACAACCCCACAAACCGTTCACCAATTAATGGTGTGGACCCATAAAATCGGAACAGATGTCCGACCTCGCCTCCCATAACACCCGAATCCCGTTTGCAGAAGTTCACCGGTCAAGATTTATGTACCGGTGAGCACATGTACAACACATCGCAATTAATTTTAAACAAAATCCAATTCCCCTTATATACTTTTATATACGCGAAAGTCACGCGCCCGAACCCAACATCAATCACAAAGGGAAGAAGTGTAAGAAAGTTTCAAGCGACGCAAACAGACAACACGTTCCACATAAAATAGGGGATTTTCCCGCCGAAACTTGTGCAAATTTCGAATCACGCTTCGATCGAGGAGCCCTCGTCCTTCCGAACAACGAAGGCCTCAGACTTCGTCCGAGCACTTGCGACAAGTTTTCGATGAAGACAACGACCGGGGGTGGGTCAGTAGAGGGATGGGTGCTAATCGAGCTGAACTGCGATATAATGGTGTCTTGGTCACGGCGCTGAAGGACTGCTGAAGAGTCTGCAGGCTCTGGAGCGCGATCGATAGCCGGGTGTTGCCACACGCAATATTGCCTAGGTAAACTTCAGTAGATAAATAATATAGGGGATGACCTCTTTCTCTCTCTCGTTTATGTGGAGTTGTATTGTTTTTATTCGATTGAATTATTTGGGCGGAACTTGTGCGTTACGCAACATGGAAGTTTCGTTTCAGTTAAGCTAACCGTTATAAACATTGTGAGACTTGCTAATTTATGAGCGGATATAATGATATAAATGGTTCGATCAGAAAGAAAGTTCGATGAAACTAATCAATTTAAAAAATATAATAAGTATCGAATTTTTTTTTGCCCCTTCAAAAAGAAATAAAAATTTAATTCAGCGATCATTTTTTTTATTTGAATTATATTGGAAACATATACAATAAAAAAAAATATACATATATAATTTATCATAATATACAAAAAATATATATAATATAGCATGAAAATCTCCACAGTAAAAACAAAAAAGATCATTAGAGAACGGATAATGAAAAAAATATATAAATCGAATATTAGATCTATATATAATATTATATAATGAAACCACGACGCCAAATCATATTTTGGTACCCATCATCATTAAATTGATCGAATAATTAAAAAAAATCATTTCTCGTTCAAATATACACGCCCTGAAACGAAAAAAAAGCAATCTCTATTTATGGCGTTTCTAAATGTCGCAATCGTTCGGGAGTTCGCTCCGTACGACACAGTTGATTATTTATTAAGAGCTTTATTCGAAGGGGCGTTTTCCAGGAAAATTTACCTCAATAACTCCACCCGGGGAGATATGTATGGCGATGGTGAAAAGGGCTGCCGTAGGGAAAATTAGAGGAAATTTCCCGGAAATGTAGGTGCGGTAGTCAAATGACACTTTCCTAAATATAATAGGAGCTAAACGTTTTCTAATTTTTAGAATAAATTAAAATCATGTTAGAATAAATTTAAATCATGTATAGTTCGAGATCATTTGAATCGAGAAATAAAATTTAAAATCAATATTATTGTATTAATACTTTTTTTCAATTTTTTTTGTTAGAAATAAATAATGAGTATACTTTGTATGAGTTAATTCTAAATTTCAATAACATATTAAAAAAATTATAAGCATCGAAAAAGTTTAAGCGTAAAAAAATTATCAACAAGTACAAAAACTAATGAAAGGAAAACGTATTCAGTTGATTTTGCAATCAATCGTAATACAAATTCAGAATATTACTTTTGGAACCTAACAAAGGATTTTCAGAATTATTTGAATTTCAATGCCGTTTCTACGAAATTTCTAGAGTGAATAATTTTTATAGTACTATAACGTATCACTCGTCCGTTTGATGGTCGAGTACGAAAATATAATAGCTTTCAGTGGATGGAAAAAACTTTTCAGTTCCTTTTTTGATATGAAATATGAAACTATGAAAGTTTGAATAGTTGAGGCACTAACGCTTTTGCTACTTTGTGACATCGAAACACGTTTCAGTCGATTTGTCACGTTTTTTTGAACTTCTACATTTTTAGCTTGAACTTTATTTCATTCACAGTGTGTACTTCCACAAATTTTCCAACTCAGCATTTTGAATAATACAGAAGCTTTGAGTGGATTATTTCTTTTAGTTCAGTCGATAATTTTTTTCTTTTGCAATACGAAACTGAAGTTTCAAATTCATACAAAAGAATAATCTTTATTTTTTTCATAATTTTCAATAGAATTCTTTCAAATGGTATTGTTACAAAATATACGTACGCATACAACATACTACTTTTTAGAAATGTTCCGCTTTCAAACGTTTCCGGTTATGAAAATTTATGTCCTTTCAGAGTATGCAATGTTCCAAATGAAACTCCGTCAGGTGGATTTTACGACACAGTACAAAGTATATCGCTGAAAAGTCAACATTACCGAACCATGGGAACGACATCGGGTTACTGAAAAAAAAAAATGAATTTCTCTATAAAATCTTAGTATTCGATCGTAAAAAGTTTTCTCATTATAAATAAGTATGACATAATATAACAGAAAATTTTCGAAGAAATTAAATTCGGTTTTCGATAAAGAGTCGAAAGTAATCTCAACTAATTCTACCTTTTCGTTATTATCAAAACGTAATTAATCAACGATTTCCATAATTTTAAATTCTATGAAACTTTATCTAGATATTTTTATAATAACTCATAAAAAGGATTTACGATCACACGGTAATAAAATATATTAAAACTATCTCACATTTTTACCCTTTGAATTTTTTATACCGGACCGAAAAGACAGTTATTCGTTTCAAGTGGTTTCATAAATATTTTCCGACATCGAAATTTTTTATTAGATATCAACTCGTACATAACCGATACGATTATTGAAGATTCAAGTTGACAAATATGTGATTGATCGGGAAACTCGATTTGGTAATTATTGAGTTTTAATCGGTCGATATAAATGTTAAGGGCGATTACTTAGAATCGATTTATAGCAGCAAGTTTAATGGCCTCGATAATAAATTATAATCGTTTAGTTTTGCCGACGCATTAATTATTATATATTATGTAATATACTCCAATTTTTGCATATACATATAATACGATAAAATACACTCTTGTTTTAATTCGAATCGTAAATAAGCTCGACGTTTCTGGGTATTAAAGTATAAAAGCGAAAAACGTGCCCGAATTAGATAATACATTACATCGTGTATTCAAAACAACACAAATATGTTCGAACGGCTTATGAAATTTTTTTTCGTTTTATTGTGTGAACAGCTTTAAAAAAAAAATTTGTATATTTTTTGGCCCTTTGTATGTTACCGAAAATAGTGGTTATTGGGAAAATTAATCTCTGGAGTTATTTTTTATGTTGAGTTAATTTATTTTCTTTTCAAAAGAAGTGAAAGATGATGAAAAATATAAATAAAAAAATGGTCGTTTATTAAGAGTATTGCTAAAATTATTCACATAAAATTTAGGATAATAATATAAATTCTATAAATATGAAAATATATGATAATTTTTCAATACACTTTATGTTTTTTGTGGGTTAAATGAATGAATGTCTAAAGAAAAAGCCGAAGAAAAATCACAATTACTTTACCCAGAACCGACCCAACGACCTTTCAATTATCTATAAAACATTTTATAATACTTCTACACCACGAGTTGGCTTAAAAATTTAAAAATCATTTACAATTTAATTTCCAGAGGTAAATAATAATTTAAATTCGATTTTGTAAAACGAATTTCTCGATATTCTATTCTAAATAATAATAAAAATTGATATCAAATTTTCTTCTTTATATATTATAAAAAGGTTTCGATATAAAAAGAGATATTTTTTTTAATAACCTAAAAGGACCCTTAATGTGCACCATAGAAAGTCTTCGATAAGAAGAGGGAAAATCAGATAAGCACGAACAAGAGGTGAACAAACTAAACTACGAGATACATACAATAAATATATAATCCAATTTTCAGGGTGAGATCTTTTGCTGAAAACGCTGAACTGATTGAAACACACAACCGTATATAAATTTTGTTATTTTCAGAGCGAAAAGTTCTCGCATTGCGTCCTTCAGCAAGTACCGGAGACGAAACGCGAAACTCTCGAGATTAGTTAGCTATGAATAATTTCACGGCGATTTTCTAAGGTTTTATACCCTTCTCAGGTAAAATTTATTATTTTTTACATAATATTCAAAATAAAATATTTCGAGCTTTTCCATAATGTGCCAAATAAATGACTTAACCAGTTTGAATTTAATCAAAACGAAATTTGACGTATACAATTATAAAATTTCCCAATATCGATCGTAATCGGTATATTATTACTGTATTGAGTTTGAATTTGTGTATATAACATTAGACTTTTTGTATTAATTTCGTTGAATAGCTCGAACTTTTGCTTTACCAATTTCCCCAGTGGATGACTTTCACTCGTTGACTTTTGCACCGAAACAACTTTTGCGAGGCCTCGGAAAACTTTCGGTTTTAGAGCTTAATTTATATTAATAGCTCCTACTCCACTTTTCGACATTTTTCTTGTAGACTTTGGGTTACAGCACCAAATTTTATATAAATCATCCAAGGTGCTATGATTTATCATTGACAACTCTTTCAGAAAGGTATTCACATCGAAATATAATAATGAAGATAAAAAACTATAAAATAATTTGTTGTTTTTTTACAAAGAATATTTTGCAAAATATGATGTTCGATCATTAACAAAACAATTCAAATAAACTTTATTTACTTACGCTGAAAGCCATAAATAATTTATAGTTATTACATTTGACGCCATTAACCGAGTTAATTATCGATATCAATTCGGGAGAAAGCAATAACAATAAATATTTTTCCGTTCTCGATTACTCCATTTAATTGATACTAATGTTATTGCTGTTTTATTGCCATGTTTATTGAATTATCTGAAAATATTTTGTATATGAAATATTCAATAAAATCGTAAATATATTCGAATAAACTCAATCAAATTACAACCGATTTTTTCGCTTGATTATTATAATATTATGTCAATACTTATTTCATTAATATTCCCCAAATATTTTGATAATTTTTATTTCATTGAATAAAATAATAAATCTCAAAACAATATATGGAAAAAAATTTTCAATATTCAACGAGAACTTTTCGATTTAAATATTATAGAAATAAGCTTTTATTTGTATTGAAATCTTCACACAATGAAAACTCTTAAGACTTCCGTACGATTTTATTCTTTTATATTCAAGCACCGTTGAACTGCGACAATCAACAAACCGGAAATTTTCCTCTCCGTGAAAAGCATCAAAAAATCAACAAAACTAAATATAAAACACAAACGAAATTAATCTTAATTTTTTTACCTGTTGAAAACGAACGCGAAAAACAAAACCCGAACCGAGATCTCTCATAATTCCGTGCTGAAAAAAAAGGCGAAATCGCTGAATTTTCGCGGGTTAATTCATCATCTCTACGTTTATCTCTAGGGTTGGTTTCAGCGGTATGTCCTACCACCCTGAAGCTGAATTTATGAACAACAAATAGCCATAAATTACGAGTCGGAGGGATAAAACAATGGGCGGCCCTCTCTTCATATTTATATTATCCCATTAGATGAATTCAACCCGTCCGAAGCCGGACCTTTAAAAAGGACGAAGGGAAAGTAGGCTTCTAGGATGAAAGCGAAGGAAATGAGTGACATTTCGCAAGAGCAGAAGCAAAAAGTACGCATAGAAAAAAGGTATAAGGACAAAAAATGGGCGGACAAATGACGCCTGTCAGACGGTCGAAATTAACTGGATATATCTTGAGTATATTTAGTAGTGAGTTTCGAATGAGTTTTATTTATTTTTGTTATATGGAAGTGTATTGAAATTACAATATTTTGTGACAGGAAATATGATTGACGTTTATATACATTGAAAAATGTGAATATTTTATGAAATTTCGATTAAAAATGTGCTGAAAGGTGTACATTCCTTGATAGATATTGTATTTTTTTCGGCCTTTAACGCAATATAAAACCTTCAATTTTTTTTCCACCATCTATATAATCAACTATTTCATCTGAAAATATTAAAAATTTAATATAAATATTTAATCTATAATCATTACAAATTATTCAAAAAACATTTCCTTTGTCACACAAAAAAAAACTTTAAACCACTTACAAAACAAAAATCAAAAAACTACCAACCCCCAAAACCAACTCATTCAACACCGATCACTACAAACCCAAATCGGACTACACTATCGAAATAACGACACCTCGAATGAGGCAAACTGTCAAACACGCGACGTATATGGCACCTAACGGGTTTTAAACCCTTTCAGCGCCGCATGATGAATCTGTTGTGCTACACGGAGCACTCTCGCGCTTATGATTGATTAACCGCTGATATTAGAAACGAGCCGTGCAGCTGCAAAACCCGACAGATTAATGTCGTACGTGCGCCCCCACAATGGGGCTGTGTGTAAATGCGATTTCGTATGATTGAGATTTTCAATTTGGGCTCGAAATTTGGAATTGGTCGTATTAATCACTTTTGTATGAAGGTTTGGGTGTGCGAGGGTTTGAAATATGTGAAGTTTGGTTGTTTGAATAATTCAAGGTCATATTTTTGGTTGTTATATTAAAATTTTATATAGGACTAATTTACATTTGGGGAAAATCTTTCTAGATTAGATGGTTGAAATTTTGAAATGGTCATTTTTATACGGACGTGTATATGTATTATATTCGTTTGGTTGTAGAAAGAGTGATAATTTTTCATTTAAGTTATGAATTTTTCATTTAAGTTAAGTTATATAAGTTAATGCACCAGTGGTTAACCATATACCAGTAATTCACCACTTTCATAAAAACGTAAAAATTATGATTTTTTAAAGCGATAATCTTTCGGAAAGGGTACGATAGATTTTCTGTTATTACTCACGCCTTATTATATACCCTATCCGAAAGATTATCATCTTTAAAAATCTTAATTTTTACATTTTTCTGAAAAAAGATTAACCACAGATACATGTTCAACCACTAGTATCATTACCTTACCGTCTATTCATCAAAAGACACTACTTTTGCAATAATTTTTGTATCAATTTATTTAGACTTTTCATTATATTAATTTAAAAAATTTTTAACAGTGATGTTTAATTAAGTACTCCAGTAAAAAAAATTCAAATAAATCTGATTTAAAGATAACTAAATACAAAGGATAAATTTTCATTTCCACAAACAATGAGTGATACTCCAGTAATAAAATTCAGAAACCACATCTTCCCAAATTTTCTCGGTTCAACAATATAAAATAAAATTCAATTAAATACTATTATATCAACATAACACATCATTTAACATCAATTATCAATAGAAACTAATAACTTTAAAAATAAATTTCCCCTAAAATTAAACAAAATATTTTTATTGAAGATCAAAGACCCCACCGATTTTCCCACAGACCACAAGAAAGTCAACACTCAAATTACGATTAACCAAACCCCATTACATCTCCAACAGAATAATTCCGATTCAAAAACCCAAAAATAATACTAAACAAACCGAGCCCAAAAATCCGCCTCAACTTCCCGACTTCAAACGCCCATCGCGTCAACAACCCCAACCCCCTCCCCCTCACCACCCACCCCTCACCAATTGAGCCCCAACCCGCGAATAATCTCAACATTTAATCAATTACACAAAACACACGCAAATAAATCACACCTCGAACAAGACGACGCTATTACGCCGGTTCTGTCTGCGCGCACAACACCGCATTTGTGCGTGCGCACGGCCAACCGGGTCATCGGTCCGGGACCACCGCTTCTCAAAATGTGTGTCAAGGGCGCCAGAACCCCCCCCCCCTCATCCCCGCGTCCTGGTATTATGCGGGAGTCGAAGGGCGAGCCTTGACAAACGCGTCGGGATAAATCATAAGGAGGCTAATGGCGCCGGACTCGCCTCCCCCGCTTTTTCGACCTTTGGGGTTGAGGGAGTTTTGTGTTGAGAAGGAAATTTTTCGTAGGGAAGGGGTCTGAAAGCGTACTTTGCGTCAGATCGTGGAAATTTCGAAACGATGCGTAAAAAGCGAGAGCGCTTTTGTGTCGCGGGGAAAGTTTGTCGCCGGTTCAATTGTGACGCATCAACAATGCGTTTCGGGTGTGCGAATTGTGAATCGCGATTCGGAATGAGTGTTGGAAATTCGTTTTTTGATATACAACCGTCGGTGTTGTACGTGGTTTTAGTTAAGGTATTGTGTCTAAAAGGTAATATCCTTTTTTTATTAAAATAAAGTATCTTACTTCAACCCTAAAATATTTTCTTTTTTTTTATTTCGTAATAAAAATGCATATATTTCATTTATTATATTTATGAATTTCGTGGTTCAGAAAAAAAAAACTTTATTCTATTGTGATTTTTTCATCTGAGATTCTCATGCGTTACCTTCGTAATATCCATTACAAAACAAAACCTTTCTTACACCACTAAAAGTTCTGGGTTGTTTTGTAGAAAATAAACATAATACTGAAACTAATCTTTACTAAAGATCTCAGGTCAATGAAGCATGGTCACATGCATCTACCGACTGTTCAATATATAATATAATATTATTTGAACATTGGTAATCATCTGGAAGTAAAGTTATTCACGAAAAAAAATTATTAAAAAGAGAAAACAGTATTAAGTCTATAAATATCTTACGCAAAAATGAAAATTATATTATACAAAATTCTTTTAGGAAACTCGTATACAACAATAAACACTCATCTAATCAGCTTAGAGTTGATTTCACTGGAAAACCGAGCGGAAAATGTTCCGAGTAGTCCCGGTTAATAAAAAACACAAACATTTTCGTTTATACGTCGTAAACAATTTTCTTACATTCGCAAACTAAACATCCGCCAAATTTCGACGAGATAAAAAGCATATACACCAAAAAAGCGAGTTTTACAACTGGAAACTCTAAAACAACGTTTGAAGTCATGTTATACATGATGTCCCGTTTTGGAATGCGAAAAGTTTACAGTTTCGAGTTGAAACATCCACAAAAAGCGATAAAAATGTGCATACATGTACGATAGAATATCTTTCGGTATGTCAAATGGTTGGAAAATTGATTTAAAAGTTTCTGAGAATAATATTATTCTACGAAATTGTAGCAACATATATATTATTATCTTATATAAACTAGTTTTCGTGTGTAAGCGACGAAACAGTTTAACAATACCCGTAAATTAAGCAGGACGCTTAATTTCACCTAATAAAATTTTACGAGCGTTTATCTTGACCGGCGTTTATTACTAACCAAAAGGAAAATAGACCCTAAGGAACAAACAAAGATTTTCCACTACTTTTTACGTTACTTTGACGAAATTTTCCGACATTTAATGGCGTAACAGGGATATGGGTAAGATATTAAATGATGGATACCACCTGAAGGATAATAAAATTTGATATTATATGGCTCGTAAATTTATAGTTCTCATAAATAAATTGATATTTTGTTGTATTTATTTTACAAATCTTTATGAACGCTTAATATCAGAAAATAAATTTAAAAAACTCAAAAAATATATGCAAATACATACACGCATAAATTTCTAAAATTTATATTCTAAACAAAAATATACAAGCGTTGTGAAGATAATGTGAGAAAAATTCGGAAAATCCTACACGCACTACATCCGAAACAGGAAAATACGCGAAGGCAATATGTGTTCCAGAAACGTAAAACAAAAGGAATTTTCCCATCGCTAGGAAAACGGATAAGAATCTGCTCCTCTTCGGAGCAAACATTTACATTCTCTTCGAAAAGTGTTGTATTTTTTATCTTTTTTTCCGCTATCGTAAGTCAACTTGTGCCCTAAGCATAAAATATGTATTGCATAGGACGAACGTAAAATTTTCCAATAATACTGTATGGGAACGAGAAAATATGTCGCATTACAACACTGTGATATGTGTTTATGGTTTGGACACTAAATTGACCAGTTTTTGTCCACTTTTTTCATGATGACATAACTAATGTTACTATCAAACGGTACTTAAATCAATACATTCTAGTTCAATATATAAAACAAAATATTCTATTTTGCAAGAAATTGTACTAAAACAATATTTTTATTTTTATCTCATAAACTAGTAGCTACTTTAATATGGAAGAAAAAACTGCAATCACAAAAAAGAATAATTATTCAAAAACCATTTTGAAATTTTATCTCACAAGTTTTTAAGTATAATAACTAAAAAGCTTATATTATTTTTATAATATGAAAATTCAATGTTCAACGGATAATGATTCTTGTGAAATTCTGAAAAAATTCAATAAATCTTTACATGTATGCAAAAAATCGTTTATAGAATAGATTATGTATAAAACACAAAAAGGGGATCATTACACGCGATCAAAAAGCAAACGAATTCATACCGAAGACTTCACACAATGTGAATTTCCGCGTAAAAAAAATTTCCTCCACAGAAAGCGATCTCATTTGATCGCCGCTTTTCCCACGGCCACGAGGAAAGTCGGAAAAACTGGGTCTGTGAAAATGTGAGCGAAAAAAAGGTCTCCCTATAAATCAGAACGTTCGCGGAAATTACCGTTGCGGAATGTTTAATTTGAACTTAAACTTAAGCCTACAATTTCATTTCGTACAATTACATAATGCGACTTATAAGTAACAAACTACTGAAACAACTAGAGAAATTTAAGTTAAAATGTGTACGTACCAGATATTTTCTCGGCGCGTGGTTATTGAGCTTGCATTTTACCATTCCTCAATGTTTTATATTTCAATGTATATCAGATCAAATTTTTTTCACTTTTGTGTTACGAAATAAAACTTTTCGGTTCGAACGAGGCACAGTTTTCAATATTAATTTATTAAAAAGGTCACAGATGTTTAGCACGTTGTCACCAAAAAATTCCAATTTTTCACATTTCTCTCATCGTTCACGTACACTGACACGTTCCCGTATACTGAATAACAAACATGGCGAAAGCCTTAATTGAATAATAATCTTTAGTACATTTATAAATAATGCATTAATATTATTAATTTATGTAAGGATCGTATCGGCGCGGAGGGGAACCGCTGAAAAAAATAATACGAGAAATTTTTCGGTCGCGCAAACCTCATACATTTCGAAACGAAACGAATATTCAAAACGAAAAATGAATAATACATAAACGCAGATTCGATACTCTATGATTTAATTATTATTTTCGAAACATTTATTACAGTCTTTGAGGGCTTGGAAATTGAGTTTTGACATGAACACAGGCCTTATCTGTGCGCAAAAGTATTGGAGCGTGGATAATACGCAGGAAGCTGCCAAACTCAGCTGATCTTGATACACCAAAGCTAAACATCTCCAAAATTCATATTTTAAGTATATCACATCACAATGTGATATACAAATATGTAATTTTTCAATGATTCGCTCAAGCGATAGAGTTTAATGGGTTTATTGAAGGAGCGCGCTCTAGATAAGATAATCTTGTTTGTCGATGGGGTGAGTTTATCTTGTTACAGTTATTAATTATATTCGACCCTTACTATGCTTTAAATCTGAATTCGTATTAATATATTATACGTAAAGGGTTTCGTTTTCACAAAACCTCGTCCGTAAATTCGCAAAGGTTTAAAAGGATCAACTGAATTATACATGCTTTTACGCATATGAATGAGAATGCATTTTTGATATGTCACAATTTCACACAAGATTCTTCATATACAAAAATTACTTTTTTAACAGAATATAATGGATCAAATTAAAAATCTACTCAAAAACACGATAATTTTCAACTTATATAACCAAAACAAATTCACTACACAAACAACATAATATTATACTATCACACATCAATACAACAACATCGCACGAACCAAATCCAATAATATTCCAACAAAACCGATTTTACTTCAGATCAACAACACCACCAATAAAACACGACCCGCGAAAAACCCTAAATTTGCACAGCTAATTGCAATCACATGTCGCCGCGGTTTGTTTACAAATAACGCCCAGTTTTCACTTTTTGAACAGAACGGCCACAGGGGCGCGGCCCCCGGCTCAGGGCCGAGGGGGGCGCGGGGCTGCGCCCCCGTCGGCCCGGGGGGCGAAGGCCCACGCACGACATACAGCGTGTGTAGGGCAGCCGCGGTGCGGAGCCCTAGCGAGACACTGCCCGCGCAACTCCACGGGGGGCCCCCATTCGGGTGATTGTCAGTTAGGGTCAACCTTTTTTGTTTTTGTGTTTTGGGGTTTGGAAAAAATTAAAAAAAATATCTTTTTGTGTTTTTTTTTGTTTTGTGTGTTTTCTGAAAATTTGTTCGATGTGATTTTTTTGATAAAATTTTAATTTGGTTGATAAAAGTGGGAAATTTGTTCTTTTTTTTTTTTTTTTTTTTGTTTTGTGTTTGTTTTTTCTGGAAATTTGTTCGAAATTTGTTCGAAATATGGTGCGTAGTTGGTTTGTGTGTTTTCTGAAATTTTTTGATAAAATTTTATTTGGTTGATAAATATGGTTCTTGTTGCGTAGTTGGGTTGTGTGTTTTCTGGAAATTTGTTCGATGTGATTTTTTTGATAAAATTTTAATTTGGTTGATAAATATGGTTCTTGTTGCGTAGTTGGTTTGTGTGTTTTCTGGAAAAAATTTTAATTTGGTTGATAAATATGGTTCTTGTTGCGTAGTTGGTTTGTGTGTTTTCTGGAAATTTGTTCGATGTGATTTTTTTGATAAAATTTTTATTTGAATTATAAATATGGTTTTTGTTGCGTATTGTTCTCGAATCTAATAAAAATCTAACAAATTTGATATGCAAAAAAAAAATCAATTCAAATGGTGACTTTTTTTGAATATCATTATTGATTTTGTTTTATTTAAAAGTGAGTAAGATATGAAGAAAGTATTTTTAATACATTGATACAAATTTAGAAAATAGATTTTACTGCTCAATGTAGTATTATTGGTATTTTTAGCCTCATCTAAAATTAATAAGACTTTTCTTAGTAAGTCTAGAACACTGGAATAGAAAAGTTGAGTACTAAAATATGAAACATTTCGTATTTTTGTTTCGATTTCAAATTTAAATTTCATTTGAATAAAATAATAAAAATACAAATACCGAGTTTTAAAATATTGTATTTTAAAATCAATTTTTCATTTCTTGGATACTTTAAAAAAATGTTTTAAAAAAAACTCGGACAAAATAAATTCATCGCATACGTTTTGTAATAATAAATCCGATCTATTATCCGAAACACTCAAAACCAACAACGATAACAAAAAAACATTTCCGAACAACCGCATCAATACTTCACCACTCCCTAGGCAGAAAAAAAAGATAAACCCGACCATTTTCTTATTCCATTATTACTGCGAGCACACAAACAGAAAAAGCGCCGCAGCTACGAGTCCATAAAGGACGGCCTCGATTTCCGAATCGAGGCCATAAATGAAGACGAATGCCGTTCCGATATCCGACCGTGCATAATTTATTTACACAACCCTCAGTTATGGAAAAGAATCTTTCGAGGGCCCCCGGTTGAGCACTCCTGGCCTCTGGAGTGGCGTCTCGTAGTAACATGCGCGGCACGCAGTACGCGTAAAGACGCCGAACGCAACGCACTCGTCGTACTTTTGAGAATTTTTTTTGGCGGTTTGAATTGTTTTTTTTCAATTTTTTTTAATGTGAAATTGTCGTGGTTATTATTATGTATGTTTACGTATTTTTTAAATATAACAATTTAATTATAATCTATTTTTTAATATATTAAATAATTAAATTTTTGCTTCGTGTAAGCTTTCTTGATTTTTTTTGCACTTAAAATTTAAAATGTTCATTGTAATTGATAGAATTTCATTTTAATTTAATTGATATTGTTGTTTAAAATAATTTTATTGATAATTATTTTTTTCCAGAGTACTTATAACTTCGATTGATTCGATTAAAAAATGTAAATATATTTGATCGATATAAAAAACAATCCCATGTAAAAATGTGTTCAATTTTGTTGTTTTATTTTTATTTTATTAAAACTTTAAGTATTCACATTATATAAAGTACGTCAGAAAATGTTTCCCAATAAAAGAAATATATCATTTTCTTATTTTATATCTAGGTCGGATCCAATAAATTTCCCAGTTTCGATACAAACGCGTTCGGAAAACAATTTCATTCATAAGAAAAAAAACTGTGTCATTTTTTCGCACGTATCGCGTATGCACATATAAATAGTACGCTTTCGCGCACTTTGAGCGTCTGAAACTTTCGAGCCTTCTGAACAAAGAGACGTGCGCGTCTTTTCATACACTTTTTCTTTTTCACGTTTCATTTTTTTCTCTCGTGTTTTTTGTCTCGCTTTTTTCCTCATTTTTTTTCTCTATTTTAGCTCTTCATAGCCCTTTTTGTGAGCGTTTTCACGTTTTCGCGACACAAACGCGCGCATATACACATTAGTATTTTGCTCTTTTTCAGCGACCGACCGTTAGCGGTTTCGCGAAAATTGCTCCCACGTCGCATATCGGTGAATACGAAAAAAATACCGTCCTAAACCGAATTTAGCCCTGGGGAATCTAAAGTGAGAAAGGGTTCCGGTTTTGTGCTGATGGTCGCATAAAATTTGAATAGATCCTATTTGCGTTCCCGATTCAATTTGATGTAAGAAATTCAATTAGCCTCGTCTAGATTAACCGAAAATGTGGTGTAAGTGAAATGCTTCCGCTCGTTAGTTATATTGTGTCTCGTATTATATTACGTTCAGTTTCAAACAGAAACTTTCTATTCAGTTCCGTACATAAACAAATTCAAATTAACATATCACTTGCACAAATATAGAATTTCAAATCAAATCTATTCACAATACCACTTTGATATAAATAATAAATGACATAGCGCAATTTCCCGTTTTCACTTAAGAACTTTTGTATTGTACGGGAAATTTTCGCATGCGGAAAAGTTCCGCGAAACAATCGAGAAAATGTTCGGACAATGAAAAGCTCGGTGCAATAATGGCGCACACACATCGATATAACACATAATATTCTTCGCACATAAAGGGTGAGGCGATAATTTGGTGAATGGAAACTTTAGTTTGGCAAGTTCGGTTTCAGCTATGCGATGGCATTGTTCGAATCTTGCGAACTTTGATTTTGGGCAAACACGTGTGCCGTATCGCATAACGCCGGGTGTTATGGGAAATGCGGGTTTCGTAAGAGGACTTTTTTGCTATAATAAAACCGGTTTAATGCGCCTGTATATTGTCCGGTGTAAACGAAATTTTATATTCCAATAAAAATTTGCGCTTGCTGAGTGTTTACGTGAAACTTGGCGACAAAGAAAGCAACAGCTTAAAACGATCCGCCTAAACTAACTGTTTAAAGTCCCGCGCTTTAGTACGGCCATGGTTTTATCATTCTCTTACATAAAGTATAAGCTCCATTATCTGAATTTGAAATTTAATTTGGCTTAAAACGCGAATTTAACATATCTTGTTTATTTCATTTCTTAAATGGGCGGAACGAATCTGGAAATTGTATTTTTTTTTAATACCATCAAATGAAAACCTTTTTATAGAATTCCATTAATACTAAACCATAATTTAACAGAGAAATATTTACAGCATGGCGAAATTAGTTTACTAAACAACAAATATACGAGGCACTCTCGTTCATTAAAGTAAAACTCCATGTCATAAATTCAATCGAATACTAATTGCCACACTCGGCTTCACACGAAACCAAATTGTTTCGACGTTATTTTTTTTTATTACTAAATATTTTGAAAAAACATCAAATAAAAACAATTTAAGTCATTACCAATGTTACAAAATAAAATCAATTCTTCAAAATAAAAACATTGAATTCAACAAACAACGATTAACGCAATCGATCAATACAGTTATTAAAGTGAAGTTTTTCATCAAATTTTTCACATTTTCAAAATTAACTTACTCCTCAATATAAATTTTTATAATAAATGGTATGTTCACCATTTAATTCATTTTTAATCTATCATTTTATAATTAAAAAATAAAAATAAAAACACAATTATTTTAAATAAAATTTTACATAAAACCAAACTCCATCCGACCACACATTTCCCTAATTTCCCATGCAAAAATCCCACTTTCCGTCACACCGCACCCAAAAAATCCACGAAACTTCCCCTCCCCAGCACCCTCAACACCCTCACATCCTCACCACCATCCGCGCACCGGCAGCCAAGAGGTTCGAAATCCCCGGACAAGAAACATTCGAGTCGTTATCTGCAATTAATGAGAACACGGCCACAACGATACAGGCTTCTGCGGAAGCGTGTTCGACCCTCCGCAACACTCGGGCACGGAGAGAGAATAATCTTCGCGTCATACATATTATATTGTCTGTAGGCTTCTGCGGACGTATATTATTATTATATCCCGGAGGAGTTCTCAAATTGTTTGTTTGTTTTTGATTGCTATCGGCCTTTTTTGCGATCGGGATCAAATTATGTGGAGAGAAGATTATCTCTTTTTTGATGTGTTGGTATAAATAGGAAAATTCTTGTTGAGGAGATGGGATCAATATTTTGTTTCAATTGAATTCTGTTTTGTGTTGAAGACTGGGATGGCCTAGTTGGGATTAAGCAATGGTAAGCTGAGCTGTCAAGTCGTGTTATGCAAAAAAATTTTGGAATCGTTCATGAAATAATACTAATTTTATATGATAAATTGATCAAATTTTTTTTTATATATAACTTTGCCGACTTAATTAATTTTTTTATAAAATAATCAAATTATTTAAATATCACACAAACTAGTTAGAATCAAATAAAATATTGAACGAAATTATTAATTTATGTTAAATTAATTTTAAAACACATTATATATCTAAATAAAACATATTGAATGTTCTTTCTATAAATTTAAGTATAAACAAAATTATTTCTATCAAAAATGAATAGAATATACATTTTAAGCGCAGCACACACGTTGGGCAAACATTGGGAAGCGCTGATACATTATACAGGGTGTTCGTTCATACAACTCGGTCTTCTCTTGGCACGGCCGACAGCATTTAACGGGTTAAATATTTGGCAACTGAACCCGTGCGCTCGTTATAATACTACAGAGAGTACGTTCAGCTGAAACTCGACTCGGAAACGGGCCTAGTATGAAAAAAGGCGGGAAAAATCCGACCCATCTAACGAACGTGATTTATAATCCGACGTGAAAAATCGACATATTAAATTACGTTATTACCGAACGTGTGAGGAAAATTCATATTTTTTTCAGACACATCTTTTCATGGTTAAACGACTTTAATCAGCATAGTAATATTGAAGTAGCATGTGTATGTGACAGCATTATAATTAAAATTTCATTAATTATTATATTTTCTTTTATAGCATATTCTTTTCTAAGAAATTTCATAAAATTTAAATTTAGTAAAAATATAAATCTTATAAAACATCGATTTCAATGGGTTCATGATGAATATTTAAATATTGAATCAATAAATTTAAAAAAACATTCGTATCGAAACTGCTTTAATTTCATACCTCAAAGAAAAATAACGATTTCCTTACCGAAAAAAATCTCAGAGATTGAAAAGGAACTCATTTTTAACGACTGCACACCAATTAAAACACTCGTCGTATTCAAACGTTCCGATTTAATTTCAACGACTTAATTAGACTAACACGAAAAAAATCGGAAAAATTTTCACAAAAGCCCTCTTTATTTTCCCCGAAGAGAAAAGCTTCGAATAGAAGCTGAAAAAACGGTTCAAACACCACCTTTGTTTCGCGAATGACAAAAAAAATCAATTTAAAAACTTACATCGCACATTTGAGTTAAAATTCCTTTTGATAAAACGTAAATTGATTTCAGTCGTGCTTTAAATAAAAAAAAATTTAACGATTCTTCAAAGTTTTCCTTGCGGGAATTTCGACCACTTTATTCAACATCGACTTTTCACTTCAAGAACTCTTTCCATATTATAATATTAATATCCTTTTATATATTGAGACATTATTGATCTAGTGTGTCCCGCAGATGATCGATAAGTCCCGTTTAATCCCTTTGCAGACGCCCAATTGATCTGATTAGAGACCCTTGTTCCCGGTCGGACGCGAGACATTCTTCGGCCTGAACGTGCACGAAAAAAAATACACTTTGTACGCGTTATACTTGTATTTATCATATAGGATATAATCTATCCGTATGGAGGCGTATAAAAAGGATCTCTTCGGTATTATTGAGACCGGATTTGGTGGGATTTAACGGGTTGACATGTCGTCCTTCGGCGTGGGCTTGCGTTTGTTCACAGACGTGTTCGCACAAAGCTTGTAGAAGAAATCTTATTTTATATATTTTTCATGTGCAAAAAAATACCTGAGTACTAATTCGTCAAAGAATAATTCAAACTTATTTTATTTTTAGTGCACAAAATAAAAATTCTATATTTGATTGCATATTGAATGTGTAAACTAAAATTTTCTTTTGTGTCCCCGAAAATTTTCGTATACAAAAAATCTTATTATTTTTGCAAATTACAGAAAACGAATTTCGATTCCGCAAACGCAATTCCATCGTTCTTGTGTACAAAATATTCAAAATAAAAAAATTCGATATCAAACAAGTAGGCGTAAAATAAACGTTTTTTTTTCAGAATGCAAAATAAATATCGGCGCAGTGTTCGTATACGATTTTCCCCAATTTTTTTGTGGAAAAATTTCACCAGAAAAGCGGTTTTAGGCATAGAATTGACGTATCAGACATGGCAACGCACAACAACAGTCGGGAATCGATTCCATCGAAGCCTTTTTCTGTTATTATTTATTTTTTTATCACAAATCTGAAAAATATTCGAAAAAATCAGACATTCAGCAACAAATTTTTCCTTTCCCCGAATCCCCAAAAACTACTACCTTTTTTACAGTAAGCTCAACTTTTTTTTTCTCAATCCGCAACCGAGACTTATTTGCATTATTCCAAGATAAGACGATTCGTCACGAAAGCGAAGGGTCATTAAAAAGGCATCAAGAGATTACGAGATTCGTTTATTGCGATTGGATATTCGTTTATGGCTGACGAAATGATGAATACCGCTCTAGTTGTTCGTCCAAACGAAAATTTAACTGTTTTAATTTATTTCTAAATTACGACGGAATAAAAGTAAAGTTCGACACCGTATAATTACATCGAAAAAATAAATACATTATCCCGTATAATGAACAGCGAAAGTTCACGTATAAATTACGCGAAAGCGACACGTCACATTTTCACCCTCGAAGCCATACAAACTTAATGATTGATTGCTCCCGTCCACAAAGGCCCGGAAAAAAGCCAATCTGAAAATAATTTAAATAAATTTAAATGCTTACGAACCTCGGACGAAATAAATCGCAACGAATTTGAGAAATAATCCTCTTGCCGTCTGATGTTAATCCACACCGTCTTATGAGGGAAAACGAAGAAAACAACAGCTATCCAGAGGAATATTTATGAAATAGATAAATTTGGCCGACGGTGTGCGCTACAACATTCGTTACGGCCCTCGTATAAATATAAGGATATCGTAACTTTATGTATAACGCGATATTATAAGGGCTGAAATAAGACTGAAAGGCGTCCGCAATTAATTTTTATCGTATTATATAATCGGGTGCGTCCCTTTTTCGCACGGTTTCACAGAAACATGCAAAATTTAAAAGCGGATTTAATCATATTCATTGCTGATTTATTTTAAATGTAAAGCGCGAATAAATTTATTCAAATCTTAGTTTGAACTTATCAAAGTTTGATTCTTTTAATAATGATTGCTTTTGTAGTATATTCAGATTATATTATTAATAAATCGGTTTTTAATCAGATATATTCCGCGCGATTAAATAAATATTTATTCAGATGTTGATAATGAATATATTTAGTGATAACGATCATAAAAAACGGCGGGAAATTGCGTTCCGTAGATGAACTGTGCGAACGGTTCGCGATAATGGTCGATGATTTTTTATCGCTCAATTTATTGACGATTTCGAAAATTTAGGGTTGACTCCGAAATCTCATTTCCTGGCAGACATCATGGATGCATTTAACTGAATGATGCGATTCGAATTCAAATCGTGGTAAAGCGGATGAAGCACACAAATTTGAATGCGCGTGATGCGTGTATTATATGCTTTATTTCCATTTTCCACGCTAATCTAGATATACAAACATAAATGTTTAATCATCTATATATAATCTTAATTACAAAAATATATATGTTTGATAATATCTTCAAAAATTTCGAAATGAAACACGAAAACGACGCAAAAATGAAAAAAAAGATAGAAAAGGAATTTCTCTCTCGGTGAAATGTCGCAGATTAACCCCATGGTTGCTTTCATACAATTTATAAAATAAAAGTGTGTCGTATACATTATTTCCCTTTTCCTGGCGACGCATAATGACGAAATTATACGCACTGCCCTTACGCTGAACCACCACGCTCGATTTGTCCCAAAACACTAAAATATAAACCCGAAAAAGTATATAAACAAATGGCGGGTAGTACCGTAAAAAATATCCACAGTATCGGCTCCATTTTTCGTGTACCCCTCATTTGAGAAGCTGTAAACTGGCGTGATTGATTTGTGGACTATCGTACTAAATATGGGGATGTTTTAAGCATGCGTTTATATAATATAATAATTTAAATATGCAACTTTGTCTATTTTCGAAAAACCTAAGTAACTGTATGCTTTGAAACTATAATATATATAAAAACAAAACTGCAACTTTTCCTCGGCTCCATAAAGTGTAAAAATACCCAAAAGTGTCGTCCATTTTCCATCACTCCCTGAAACTTTTCGTGAGATGCCATAAAAACAGACAAGCGAGAGTACGTTCTAGTATAATATAATATATTCGTGCTTCTGAATATATAAAATTCGCAGATTGAAAATTCACGATTTTCAAAATAAACAAGATGATAATTTAACATAAAAATCAAACAAAACTATTTTACGTCTATTTATCAATCGATTTCCTAGTGATAAAGTTCATTAGTTTATCATTGAAAGACTCACAAATTTGCGATTCACTCATTTGAAGATTGCGAGCTTTGAATTTGATTGCGAAATGTTTTAATTGAACAGCACATAAAATATAGATACAAATGCAGCCGGAGGAGACTAGTGCATTTCCGCTGCAATAAATAGCGCAGAAAAATCGAATAGGCAGGAAAAACGAGGAAATTTACACAAAAAACGGGAAAATCGTCCTAGGGGATGAGAAAAACGGGTGGCCCAACAAATTTAGGCCAATTACGCTCCCGAACGAGACGTTATTCATACTTTATTGCGGCGGGTCGTATCGAAACGTGACGCGTCCGCTTTTTTATATCATTTTTATTTTATTGTGCATATGTGTGCTTCCTCTAGATATTACGTAATGAAAGCTGTAAAAAGCGTTTCGGAATTTTTTTCCGGGAAAAGTTGGCCGTCGAGTTAATTATAATTTTGAACTTGCTGCTGCTTCGTTATCTCTAAATCACGGTTAAGGTGATGTAACATTAGTGTAGGGTCGTTTGTGAATATTTATGAATGTTTTGATTTATTCTATTGAAAGAATGGCTGGAAAAACAACTTGGAAGTTGTTTCGAGATATGTTCATATTTTTATATGCAATATTGTTTCATTCCACGACGTTTATATACGAAATAAATATAAAACGTAATTTTGTCATAAAAAAACTTTCAAGGGCAAAATCTCCAGGTTCGTCAAGCATCAAAATTACATTATACACGGGGAAAAAATAAAAACGAAATAAAATAAAACATTCGAAAAAATCCATTACGCTAAAGCACTCCCGAGATTATTGCGTTTTTCCGCAGACGAACCAAATAATAAGCACAAAAGGGCACAGACACGACTCACAAGTACGCAAGTATATTTTTCCTTCGAAATATAGATTTTCCGAGCTGAAATTTTCGAATCGATTACATTTTCCATTATACGGTTCGTTGCCGTTCCCTTTCTGCCTCCCTGCCGTATTCATTATCGTTTTTCCCGCGAATCAAATGTCGATTATTTTTAATTTGAATTATTATCGCGGACGAATATTAAAAACCCCATTTTTACGACCGCTTCGGGAAATATTCAGAATCGCTTAAAACGACTGTCGGTTTCGAATCGAGTTTACCAAAGTGAATATCGAGTTGTTGGAAGTTCGCTAAACTAAACACAAAAGTCTAAGCGTTTGCGGATTCGTGAAAAAGCAATATAGACGAAAGTTTTAGTTTTCGGTAACAAATGAAAATTCTTCGTTTTCAAAAACAAGAATAGTTCTGTGAAACGTAACGATATCCTAAAAAAAATCTGTTTTTATTCAACCGAAAGGTTTAACATTAAAAAATTGACTTTATCTAAATAAATTCAGATCGATCCGAAATTCCACGAAATACGAAATTTTACACGCACTCCGAATTAATCCAATAATACCTTAAACACAACAATCTAATCCATGCAGATTACAATAATCGGCACAACGCTAATTTAATTCCTCTACTTAACGACAGGGATACCGTTCCCGGAACCTTTCGATGGCGAAAATCGTGAATTTTCCCGACACACACACACACACACACACACACATAATACACACGTAAGAGGAAAATCGTCTCGTATGTTTCCAGGGGCGTTCGCCTGAAACGCCTTTTGTTGGAAATACCCAGCAGTCCGCTGAAAGCGTTGCTGAAAAAGGGTGGTTTTCCACTATTGAGACCTGCTGATACCTACTCGGCTGTGTGTACTTTCGGCTCTTTCGTGCGGCCACATAACAAATATTTTACATGAAAATCGAAAAATGGCAACGTGAAATTTCATTATAGAATGAAGTCTACATCGTCAAAAGTCTATTACTATAGAATAATATTTCAATCGATTTTCTTTTATGAATAAATTTTTTAAATTTCAATCCGAAAACGTTGAAAATGATTAATGTATAATATTTAAATTTTACTCTGTGCTTCTGTAATGAATTATACAATGACATAAACGGATCGTTTTGTACTAATTATTTCAAGTATAATATGATGTCTTCCGTGCACAGTATAATTATTCTGTAGTGAGCAAGTAATTTCATGAATAATCTAATTATTATAATAAATTAATACAGTTCCATCAATTATATTATACTGTTAATACTAATGGAATTTTAATTGTTATATAAAATTATATAGGCCAATAAAATTATGTTTTAATTTTAATAAGTGATTTCAAATTTATGATATATGAATCTAAAATATATTTGATAAATAATTTTATTATTATTAAATTAAATTAAATCTTTCTGTGTGAAAAAAAGAAAACTAAATTCTTAATTCAATAAATAGAGAATAATCAACAAATAACTCGTTCATTCTTATGAGCTTCAAATAAACATACGATGTATTATAAAATTTTAAATTGTCAAAAAGTTTTTCGATCCACAAAATATGAAAGAAAAACTACACAAAAATATATCAAAAAATACAATCAACTGAACTAAACGAACCGATCAAACTTCAATATAAATACAATGAAACACACAAATCAATCATTTCAGTAACGCGCCGAAAAACGAAAACAAATCCATTCTTTACAAAAAATAAAACACACATCACCTCCAAAAAAATATACATCCACACAACAAACCTTTTCCAAAAAATAAATACATATGTATAATATTACGCAAACTTTTTCGATCATTATACCCGACTGTAGGACGCGTAAAATATATGATATAAATCGAGCAAAAAAATTCTTTATATTGAATCCGAACGAACTTCAAGTGATTCGGAAAATCGCAAGTTCGCACCGACTTAATCGAATCCTCAGAAACCTTCAGGAGGCGGACTCGGGGTCAAAATGATCGATGATCCGATAAGAATTGAATAAAAATCCAAAAAGGGCGCGAAACGAACCCGAGTGACACTTGTTACATACTATTTCCGCGAATATCCGTTAATCAGCGCGAGTTTCCGCTTTGTATAAAATATGTGTATATGTTTTATACGAGTATATAATGTATTATGCGTATATTTCAGTGTGCAGAGTTTAGGAGCGAACGTTTAACCCTCGTCTGTTCTGGTTCTAATTAATTTGCACACGTGTGTGTATGTGCTGAGAAGTACTGAGGCTTTTAAGTAAGGTTTGTGTGAGTGAATTTAATTTTTTTTTTATTTAATTACTCTGCTGATTCGGGTTAGTGTGTTATTTTCGTCTTTGTAATTCAATTCGTATTATTGAGATAGTAGCTTGTTTGAATGGAAAAGTATGAACTCGATTTAGAATCTGTGCGAAATTGTATGAAATAATTTGAATTCAAATCGTTTTGTGCTATTGTATTTTCGACAAAAATGTATTCATACGAAAACGTGAGACGCCTTGAATTTTTTTCATCTACATAAATTACATAAAAACTTTTTGTTTACGTTTCGGAAATAATACAAAAATTACATAAAAGTAACTTTTTTAAAATTCAAACTGTTAGAAAACTCGTTTACCCATCGAATTACCTAGAAGCAAATATACTAATATAGTCCTGAATTTTCAAAATACATTTTAAAATTCTCTATGATTACTAAATCAATGAACCATTTGTTAATTCCACCTTACAAAGCGGTATTGATTAATTCTAAATTTATATTAATAGCCGGATTCATAAAACAACAATATAACGAACACATTGTTTACGACTCAGTGCTAACACAAAGGTATCATTAATCAAAAGCGACTTCAAATAATTATAATCACAAAAATATAAATATATTTTTAAAAACATACCTTAATACGGAATCCATGCTTGGATCTAGTCACCCCCATATAGAAGAAAATTTAAACTGCACAACGTAAACGTGAACATATTTCGAATGTTTACATGACAACCGCACTAAATATAACACACATTTAACAAATATACTCTGTATATCTACAATTCAACATATAAATCCGAATCTAATAAACATTTAATATATCAACACTATATATGAATACAAACGTCTACGTATACTCGAAAAATTGACTCTATACATATATCAATATAAAAAATCACTACTTTGACACATCAGATATGAAGATCACAATATGTATATATTTTCTATATATCAAAATCCAAAAAAAATCCTTTTGTATATATAACAAGTGTATCACAGTTAGTGTGCGCTAGGTCCGTTTATTATTATCGCTCACAGTAAATACAAACAGGCGACGCTCGCAACGGGGCTGCGCCCTCCGGGGGTGCTCCGCCCTCGAAGGGGCCCACTCTTGGCCGAAATTCGACGACCATAACCTCAGCAGGAGCCGTGTCCAAACGTTGGCACCCGGGCGCGTGCCATTTCGCGTGCGCTCCGTAAAACGCGAACGGGGTTGTTTCAGCCATGCCACGGGGGGGGTAAGGTTTTCCGGGGAGGGGGAGGACATGCGCACATACAGCCTTCCCTTAACAAGAGTGGTGTTGGTGAGGAGCGACAAAACCTCGGGCTGGTGTTGGTGGCGCGGCCTAATGTGACATTGAACGGAAACCGCTTAAAATAATGAGTTGGACGACCCCACTTCGGAAAATTTGGGAAAATTGGTAGTTTTTCTTTTTTTTTTGGAAATTTTCAAGGTCGCGTTTGGTATGCGGGGTGATGGTGAGGGGAAGTGGTGCGCGCGGGCGTTGCGCTTTCGTCGTGATGGTTGTGTGTTTGGTGGTTGTGTGCGGTTTTGGATTCGTTTTTGAAGGTTGATTGGGATTTGTAAAGGTCGGTGCAAGGTTGAAGTTTTTGTCCGTGGGTGCGTGATGGTTTTTTAATTCGTATTTATGATGTTTCGACGTATTATTGTTGGTCATGCGAGGGTTAAAAAAAATGTAAGTTAATGTTTTTATGAAGAAAAATAAGTATCACTAGATATTATATGTCGACAGATTAAATATTCATATGTATATTTGAAAAATTATCTTCGTTTCGATCAATGAAAACGTCAAGAAAATAAAATAATTGACATAGCAATGAAAAAATATTTTAAGCTCATTTATTATGAATTTTCAAATTCAAAGAAATTCGACGAAGAAAAATATTTTTTTCGTAAATTTCATAAAAAGATAATTCATATCAATAATTAAATCACACATTATCTGTAATAAAAATCACTAATCTTAGCCAACCGCGCGAATTTCTAACGAGCCGACTCACTACCGCAATACGATCATTACAAAACACCCGAAAATAAATTTCACACAAAAAAACACCAGAACCTGTTATATACCTTTTAATACCGCATTCAACACAAAAAAGCACGTGATCAATTATTACCGCGCCTATTTGACAGCTCATTTTTGCGCCGCACATCAACAAATCACATTCACACACACAGCCTCCGCGAAAAAGCATACACACACCCAAATAATTTCGCGCGCACACACACACATACAAACAAATTTGCGAATACACACACACGCTCCATTTCCACATACAAAGCCCAGCTGCATCCTGAGAGACCACGTGACGTCACCGATCGATAAAACGAGCCTCCGCGTGCGGAAAACTGTCCTCGTCCCTTTCCCGCTCGTGAGCTTTTCCGCGATTTTCCATCTCTGTCTCACGCCTACGTTTTCCCGATTTCCCGGAAAAGCTGTGTCCATCCCGCTCTTGTTGTATATGTGAGAGCGGGAAAAACGTACGCATTCGAATGATTCACGTTCGCGCCACCGTTGTACTAAACCTTTTTTATCTGTTTTTTTTTATTAGGCAAATTTTATTATCTCTTTTTAAAAGTGTGTTTGATTTATTGGAAGGTCGGAATCTAGATTCGATGATTGATTGTTATGAGAAGAATGTGCCGGTCGAGATAAGCGTTTAATTGTTGTGGGAAATTTTATAGTTTTTTTTATGGAAAATTGTACATATCGAATTGGATATTGTATAAGTTTTGGTACCTTATTCATATTCTCGTCAGTCAATATGTACGAATATTTTTATCTTTTTTACTGATAATAAAACCAATTTCGTTATGAAAACATGAACAAATAATATTATCACCTACCTCGATCCAGTCATGCTGAATGATGTTTTTGTTTAATCTGCAGTATTGTCATGAATTTGAGATGTTACAAATTTATTAAAATTTGGAAAATTTGTATTTTATTTCATTAAAATAATAAAACTTGGTCAAAAATGATTTATTCATAGAAAATTTTAAAATCAACACCGAAACTGTCAACTGTTATAATTATATACTCATGGATTATTTATCAAACAATGCAAAAAAAAAACAATAAGATTCAAAAGATATTTTTAAACTTGAAAAATATTTTTATGATTTTGAGATATATTCTACTTATTTTCATTTGAAAAAATAAATAGTTATCGCTAATGAAAATTACTTCTAAAATTTAATTATTTGAATAATTCAAAATCCCTAATCTTCTTATTAATCATCCCGTTCCTATAAAACACATAGTAAAATATCCAAAAAACATTTGATACAATTCCATTGATAATTTCAATCAAAAAATATTCCTAAACTTAAAAGAACAAATGTTATTCATAAAAATCTTACTACTACTTTTACTTTCACTTTCAAAATTGAAATGATCATTCGAATCGTATAAAAAAATAATAAACAAAAATTACTAACCTCACTAGACGTCAAATAGCACAAACGTGAATCGGTACTCTCGATGGAAGCCTGTTGCACCATACCATAACGTTGTGACTCACGATCACTTAAATATTCTGACCTCAGACTATCTTGACGATCGAATATGCCACTAAAATAACAAAAATATGTTAATCAATCCAATTTATATGAAAATTATACACTTAAAATTCAATAGAAAAAACTAATAAAACACATAAAACTAAATAAATCGAGACATCGTGGTTACTTAATTTATTATCAAATTTATTAGTGTGCTGAACAAGTATAATTTAATTCTTATCATATTTTCAACCATTTTTCAAGCTTTTTATTATGTTTAAATTGAGATATGATTTTATATTTGTTATATTTCAGACTACACTATGATCGGTACGAGGTTGGCTCTCGGATAAGGTATATAGCTTAAACCCCCATTATTTGATGGGGAGACCTTGTCCTACAGTGGACACTAAACCGGTCGACCATGATGATGATGATGATGACTACACTATTGTACTTATTTATAGAGTAATAAGTTTCAGCATATAAAAAAAATTAAAATTATTGATCAGATAACTACCGTTGTTCGAAAGAATCAGCTCTGTTGCTCTTATATCCCGAATCGTTCAAACTTCCTTCATGTCTGAGACTAGGCAGAGAATCCCAAGGTGACCTACGGGGCTGACCACCGGGGCCTACGCCCCCGGGGCCCCCTGGACCCATGGAGCCTCCGCCACTCCCACTGGACCCTGTACGCCAACCATCAGAATGGCGGAACCATTGACTTCGAGCAGATTCGCCTATGCAAGATGCACAACGAGAGTTCGAGACGAAGCTGCAAATATTTGTACGAAAATTAGTATAAAATTTATCGTTTTTTAAATTAAATATGTATCATTAATTACCTAGAATTGTGATCGCTCATATATCCTTGATCACGGTCGCGTATTTTTTCCCTGAAAAATAAAAATATGTTAATACAGTTTCGATTATTTGGATATTCAGTAAACTTTTCAAAAAACTCGAACATTCGTGACTCATTTTATAAATTTTGTGAATGTACGATAGTATTAAAACCAAATTATACCAAAATACGCAATACAATTATTGTATTTTGATGCTATAAATCTTCGAATTTATTACCTAGTATTATGATCACTAAGATACCCTCGTTCTCGATCTCTCTCCCTGTCTCTCATTAATTCGTTTCGATCGCTGAAAATAAAATAAATTAATGTTAATACTGTATTTTTTTCTGTTTATTTAAATAAAAAATATATTATTATTTAGTAGACTAATTACCTGTAATATCCATCTCTTTCAGACCTCTCTCTACCAACAGTAGGCGGTGGCCTTTCAACGCTCAGTCTATGCGGTAATGGCAAAGTCGATGATTTTGGACCACTTTGTTGTTGGACAGGACCTAAAAAATATATATCTTATTAATTTCAAATGATTTCAATTCTTTTTCATTAATTTTCAACTATACTCACGTCTTCTAGGTGGATATGGACTTCGTTGATTAGAACCAGGTAAGCTTTCAGCAAATTCTGTAAAATAATTTACAATATTTTTTTAATCCAATATTTCAAAAATCCATTGAGTTTCGAATTATTTATTACCTAAATTTTCCATACTTTGTGATAGAAGAGCCTCAAAGGTGTGTAAGCTATAACTTTCAGCATCCATTCCCTTGGCAAGTGTATTTCTCAAATGCATTTCGTATTCCAGCAATAGTCGTGATGTTGGAGATCCAGGAGTTGGTGTAGCATTCGATTGCTGAACCTGCTGAAATTATTGAAATATAATTAGTATTTGTTTTTAACACAAATCATTAATTTATTTTTCATTAAAAATACTATTTAATATCAAAAAAACAATATTTTGACAATGAATTGTTTTTGCATTTCATACAAATAACTTTTAAACATCCCTTAAATCAGTGCATAATGATTACAACGGTGAAATAAAATATCATTCTTTGCAATCAAAAATAAATCGAGTGCTTTCAAAATCAAATTCGATAGAAAAAATAAAGCCAAACATACAAATCTAATCATAAAGAATGTATGGTGAAAGCGATAGATTGAGAGATATACGAAGTTTAAATGTTTCAAAAGAAGCATCAAGTTAATTATTCCCACAAATTAAAAAAAAAGCAACTTAATATATACGAAATATTATTTCAAACAGCGTAAATTATTGAACAGTCACATTAATGAATCTATTTTTTTTTTCAAAATGTACATACAGGTATAAATAATCTGACCTCTAAAGCGAGATAATTTCCATCTTCATCCATGATCGATACTGCAAGATCTCGGATTATTATATCAAAACCTGCTTTACTTTGAATGTCATTTAATTCAATAATTGAACAATCAATTCGGATCGAATTATTTGGCTTAATCTACTCTTGAAGAGAGGTGAATACTTTCGATGGCTAATTGCTTGGGACAATTCACAGTCGCCAATTCATTTTCATTTTAAAATAAAACATAAATCATCCCGATTAACTTCCACCAAAAAAAAACCCCAAGCAAAAAACCTTCGAAAACAAACTGAACAACAAACGAACAACAACAATCTAGCTCCCCCAACTGCACAACCCCTCGATTCGCGAAAATGAAAATAAAAACAACTACAAATTCAACATCACCGAATATGCACATAATAATTCCAAACAACAACTGACATTTTTACTTTGTGGTTTTGTTTTGTAAACGATCATTACTTGATGATGATGACCGCGGCGTCCTTGAAAGTGCTGCGGCTGATCCTGATCGGAGTTACCGTTGGAGGAGCTGGGTGTTGTGGCATAGCACTGGTTGTCAAACATTACATTGTCTGATGGTGGTGACAGGTCCCTCTCCAGCTCCAGGTACAACCCTCGCCCTGGGTATCCTCCTGCTGTGCTGCTTACCCCGCTGGCATTGCTGCTAACCGATTGCTGGCGGCCAATCTCATGTGATGATCTGAAATATCGAAAAAAGTATGTTAGAATTATTGGGAAGTTTTTATGTTAGAATTAGAGTTTGAAAATTGTGTGAAGTAGTGGTAATATTAAGGATTTTGAAAGAAAAGTAGGTGGATGCTTTCATGAAATTTGGAATCAGCTGTAAACAATTTCATGATTTGGTGACTGTCGCGAAGTTTATATTATGTTTAATACCATATTATGTTGCTTTACTAAAATTTGCGATTTTTTTCCCTCTCTTATACATTTAAACTATACAGGTAACTAATTTGTACATATATATTCCAAAGTATGCACATCGAATACCTTGAAATACAAATTACAAACATTTTTGAGCTAGTCTTAATACGATCATTTTAAGCGAATTACCTGTGTACATACATACATATATTAGTTTCAGTTCAATACAAAAATGGAATAACCTTGTAGGTCAATTTTATAGACTCTTTATGTTTCTAAATGTTATGTGACATGCAAACTAAACAAAAAAGCTATTAAAAACATTATTTATACTGAAAATAACAAATATTAAAAAAAAAACTATGCTGTTTTTTTACGTAGTATAGTATATATACCCTGTAGTATAGTATATATACCCTATAGTAACCCTATAAAACGCATAATAGGTTCATACCAAAGTTATGATATTAAATTCAAACAGAAATCATTTAAAAATTGCTCATTTCTTTATCATTTTCTTTTAAAATTATATAAGTTATGAAAATATTACCTAGATCCCGAAAACCTTCCCGATTGAGAACTCTGTCTGCTGATATTGTTGTTAGATGGTTGATGATGAGCACCGTACGGTCCATAAGGTCCATATCTTCTGCGTCCTACTTCTGGAGATGTTACAGGACTTTCAGTAGAAGGCATCGGTTTCAGCATTCGTTTCAGCGTTCCTGAATCCAATGAAATTCCGTTTTGAGTTCCTGCAATGTTTTACGCGTATTAATACGCATGTTTGACTTTAATTATCCATGTTCACTACCTAAGGTGAACTGTATTGTTTAAGCATTATATTTGCAACTTGAAACTATTATGAAAATTTAAATTTAACCATCCCAGTGCTCAAAATATTAAATGAAATTTGTATGAAAAACGAGAACAATAGCACTCCTTTACCATCAAACGGTTAATTATACATATTATAAAGAAACCATAGAAAAAAGTTTGTGGATAATGTATATATAAATAATGACGGTTAAAACGTTTCAAACTCACCGACATTCATGTCTTCAGTACTCTTTGACTTTGACCTACGTGCTGTACTAGTATTGTTATTCATCATGTTATGATGGTGAGCTCTCAATTCAGCTTCTCTAACCTATAAATTTATAAATATCCAATCAATGATTATAAATGGATATAAAAAAATAATTTACACATTTTCACAACAATTCTTAAATAAAAATAAATATACAAACCGCATCCATATCACCATAATCAACACTCTTAGCGGAAGTTAACACGTGATGGAAATGCTCTTTATTCGAAGAACGCGTAGTTGTACCGGATGACTTTGAAGATGAAGAAGTTAGAGTACCACCTGCTTGAACACCTTCTGATTTCAACTCTTGACCGCTAGATTGACTGGAAACCACTTGAGAAGTCTGAGCCTCTTCATTGACGCCGATCTACAAATTCAGAGGTGTTTTTCCTCAATACGAATACAAATTTTATTATAATTCTATACACGTAGCGAGACTTGTTTCGATGGAGATTAATTTGGAATTTTTCCGATCAACTTTAAACAATTCAACATCAATTTTTAAAAGCTCGTTTCAAACATGCATAACACAACAAAAAAACAACAAAACACAAAAAAGCATTCCTTAGTACAGCGGTTCCCAATCTTTTTTGACTCGCATACCACTTGGTGGTACATTACGCTAAACTGTACCACCCAGAATCGTAGCAATTTTTTTGGCGTCTTTTATTACTTTTTTATTAAAAAATATTTTTTTGATTAATTATATAAGAATTTCCGTCAAAACTAAAAAAAAAAAGAATATTTTTCTTACTAATATAAATGTACGGCGACAAGGAAATATAGAAAGGAAAATCATGCTCCAGAGTAAATTTTTATTATGAACCCCTCTTTTCGATTTTTATTTATCCCATGATTTTAAAATATGGAAAAAATCTAAGTTGTCTGAAAATAGTAATTTGAAAATTTTATGGTGAAAATTGAATGTTAATTTATAAAAAAAAAATTGATATATTAAAATATTGAGGAAAAATAGCATTACAGGCGAAAATTTTTCCGTTTTTTCCGGATTTTCAATCATCGACCGTACATATTAACGTCGACTATGATTAATTAAGATAATTTTATTACTTACAAAATACATGTATATTTTTTATATTTAAAAACCATTCATTCCTGTATATCCGCCATTCCTGATTTTTTTCGCATACCACCAACTATCAACCACGTACCACCATTGGTACACATACCACAGATTGGGACCCGCTTAGACACAAATCGAAGCATTTTTCGCGCCGAAGTCAACGAATCAAAACGGCCAGAACAAATTGAGCCCTCCCACGAATCCCAAGTCTCGTTTTCATGAGGCGAACGTAAAAAAATTGTCTAGTGTTTACGGGGCGCATTATTAATATGTTCGTTACGTTGTTCTGGGTCCCCACGGAAGCCGTGACCGTTTTGGGAGCCGTGGGCGTATTCCCGGTCATCGTCGATGTCTCCTGGGACTTGGTCATCCTTGTGCTGGTTCCTGTTTGTCCTGATATTTCGCCAGGACGAGTCGACCCTGGAAAATATTTGAGGGATGGTTATTGTTTGTATTAATAAGGTAGGTGATATTTAATTAGCTTGAGGAATAAGTGTGTCGTTGTGTTCTGGATTAGGAGAGGATGGTTTTCGTTTTATCTCGGGGGTGTTTGTTTATTTTGTCTTGTTTTCAAAATGTATCTAAATAACTATCGCTGTGGCTAGTTATTTATTATTTTATAAAACGTGTGAATGTAAGTATTCTTCCATGATTAAAAAAATATAAAATTTTATAGGTTTAGAAATTATTTAGAAAATTCGTTATAAAAAAGAAAATTTACGGTTCATGTTATTTAGTAAACAGAAAAAAACATACTTTATTGTTTTAAAAATTAAATCTCTTCATATAAATTATTTACTCAAAATCTTTAGAAAATATGATGTAATATTGTTAAAACGCATTCATGAGGTTACAGTTGATATTTGATAAAAATAAAATCGTAAAACAAAAATTTATTATTATGAAATTTAAAGTGAAACTAATTATAAATCCATGATTATGATCTATTAATTTTATTTGTATTGAATTCGTTTTTATATCGTTTGTAAATTATAGAAATTGTTAACCTTTAGGCGGTGGTGGATGTCCTGCAGCAGGTGTTGTCAATGAACCGCTCACATTGTCATACAATGAAGTACTAGAAGTAGCTGCAGCCACTTTCTCGTTTGTAGCTGTTGTTGTGGTTGCTGTTCTCGATTCTGTTTCTGTTGCTCTCGTTGTCGCACGTGGCAAAGTAGACGATCCTAAAAATACGATTCACACAATTATTTTTCATGAATTTTATAAATTTACACTATATATAATATATTTAAAATCTCACTATATCTCGGATCTTGTGCTCTCAAGCGGTTGTATTGGTCTGCCGTCATACACGTACATTGCGGCTCTCTGAAAAACCAAAACCGTCAACATTTTCTGATTTGAAAAAAAAACATCCTTGACATACCCAAAATTAATTTATTCGATAATTTCTACATTATAACAACACTAGTGCGCTGACTCTGTGCGAAAAGAAAAGCTCGCTAAGGCTCCGCGAGAGAGCTTTAGGCTTTAGACTTTTACGGTTTAAATATTCATAGATCGTTCTTCAGCATTCTACCATTCATGAATATTTCAGGCGTACCCGGTGAATGAAGCTCAGGTGTTCATAGTATTCCGATGGATACCGAATTAATTTTAAATAACGCATTTAAAATATTTGCGCAGCTACGAGCTGCGGCGTTGACTTCGCAATTTTCATATTTAATGCACCGCGATGACGAAAATATTTCAGACGTTACGTTTTAAATTTCGCCCAAATAATATATTATATTATTATACGTTGTTCGGGTACGTTTTTGTGAAAATCCATTTGTTCGAACGTTTAACCGTTAATACGGAAACGAAAAGTCATTTCGTTTTTCCGACGCCCCGGTTTCTTAAGAAACAATGAAAAACTTTCGCGTTTCGTTCAAATTGAACCTCGAACCATTAATTCTCTTCAGTAACATTTGCTCTAAATACCGATATTTCTATATTAGAAAATATAATTTGAAATACT
Source organism: Hydropsyche tenuis (assembly GCA_009617725.1). Taxonomy (NCBI): domain Eukaryota; kingdom Metazoa; phylum Arthropoda; class Insecta; order Trichoptera; family Hydropsychidae; genus Hydropsyche; species Hydropsyche tenuis. The sequence goes on along the minus strand of VTON01000175.1, from coordinate 107,300 downwards.
TTGAATATAACACCGTGCGTCTTTCATATTTTATATGAACTCTTTATACAAAATTAAGCATTTTCATAGAAAACCTGGCTCTGTTGGGACTGGCTGGAGTTGAAACTGGCTTTCTCTTGGCTTTGGGCTTTTGCTTGCCATTTGGTGCATCTTTTAGGCTGTAGCTGGACGAAGCCTTCCTGGCAAACTTGAACTGCGGCGACTGCAATTCGTCACGCTGACGTTTGAATGCAACACCAATCTCTTACAAATACAAACAACGGCAAGGGGGGTGCAACGGGGAGGGGCAAATCAAAATATAATCATAACCATGGTTAATATGAAAAAAAAGTATATATAGAAAGATAAAAATAGTTAATCGCAATCATGAGGAGTTCAAATGATAATTAAATGTGGTCGTTCGTGAATAATTAGAGAAATTATGATAATGGCGTGTTGGATGAGCGTGCATGGATTTTTTATATAAAAAAGAAAGATGTAGATAGTTGAAAAATAATAAATTAAATTGATTCAGTTGTGTTTCGTTAAATTTATCCAAATGTAACTACTGAGTGTGACTAGGTTGATTTTTTATACTCATCAATATTTATTTATATATAAATCTATCAATCATTTGACAGTTAAACATCAACAAAATGTTTACATATTCAACAAATTTTCGATCGAAAACTATTGAACAATCAATTTTTAACTGTACAATGAATATATGTGTCTCTCGATAAATTTTGTATTCAAAATAGTAAAATGTCGCACACACTAGTTACAAATATACATATCAAAATAAACCTTAACACTAAAAAACATCGTTTCATGTTACATTATAAATTATCTTGAGCTGTTTGAACTCAAGTTATAAAAAGTAATTACCTCAATTTTTTTTCAAGAATAGACTTGGATCATTTTCAAAATGAACAACTCATGCTCTCCATCGCGCGACCATTATGTCGCACACTAATATAAACATGTTACGAATCATAAAAAAATACGATCCAATTGTATTTACAATATATTTTTTAAAACATTTCTTCTATATATAGACATCTAGGTCTCGGAGCAATATACGGAAATTTCCATATCTAATCCACATTACATTGGCTCTCGAATAATAATTGATCCTCTCGGGACAATGTGTAAGTAATAAAACACGTGAAGTGAAACTTACGCAGCATTCCCGGAACTGTTTAGCGTCTATGGGGGATGTAAAGTTCAATCCCCATGTGTCGTTTGTCATGGGGTCCTTCCAGTACACGAAGCATTCGGAGGCCTGTCCTATTCTCGTTCCTGAAAATAAAAATAAACGAATTTTCAGCTAAATAAAACTCGGCAATGTCACGCTTAAAGTACGATCGTTCCGTTTGTTTTCTATTATGACGGCCTTGTTTCATACATTTGCATACGTTGGTGATGCAATCTCTTTTTATACGTAAGCAGATTTCATTTTTAATATATATAAAGAAAATTTGAAAACCGTTGTAGATTCATAAACTTATTTACATCATGAATATCAGATTGTATCATAAAATATTCATCTACTAGAGATATATGGGGAAATTCGCACTGAAACGAAACACAAAACGTTTCCGTTTCTGAAAAAGCGAAAGATTTGAAATATCGCAATGTTTACACGATAGCGACGAAATCTTTCGTTCGATCTTCTTGGACATGTGACAAATATACGTTATTCGCAAAAGTTTCGTATAAAACGTCATAAATCCTCTTAGTATTCGAAGAATAAACATTGATACGATTTATGGACGGCAATAATGTTGCACATGCAATTTTTATAGATCAAACATTCGTATCGATTTATAAGCGAGAAATCGTCACGTTCTTCATCCGAAACCGAAATGATAAGAGGGAAAATCACGAAATCGCCGATTTATATCGAGGGGCAAAAGTACGTGAAAACGTCTGAAAACCGATTCTAATAATACAATAATACATATATAAATGGCGCTCGGATCGAAAAGAAATTGATTTCGTTTCTTTCGGCGGAATTGGTACATTTAGCATTGTGAAAACATACACATATTAAAGAAAATATTACATATATATCCTTCGAGTGGACCGCTAAGAAATGTAGTTTTCTCGGAACGCTTATTGGCGATGACCCGGGGCCGAATAAAATAGAAAATAAATCATTCCACAATATTTTTATTCGATATTTTGGCAAAGTTTCGTACGAAATGTCGTTAAATTTTAATAACGACCCTGATAGATTTCTTAAACAATTTTTTACGATATATCAGCGGAATATAATTTTCAATACCTTTTTCGGAACCTTCCGATTCCGATGCACCACCACCTACCACCCACATAAGACTCGCCCACCCATTCGACACACCTATATACAATCCAAATGTTAAATCGAACCCGAATAAGAATTCCACAGAGCGGCGACATTAGGGTTTTGGAGCACGCCCGAGTGTTTGGGCAAATTCCCAATGCACTCCCGTGGCCAAACATATAGAGCCTCCAGAGCCGGGCCCAGACAGTGGCACCTACAACCAGGACAGGACCCCGAGAAAATGAAGGGGAAGAAGTGGAAGAAGGTGGCGGTCGTGGGTGGTGTATAAGTCCCGAAGAGCAAACACAATTAACGGGCGAAACCTTTTCTCTCTTCGTAGAGCCAAGCCGCCAGTGTTGGGTGGGCGGTGTTGGGGGTGGGTTTTTTAAGGGGGTGGATGGCGAGGATTTTCCTTCGACGACGCTTTTGCGATGTGAATTATTTCGAATTTCAATTAGGTTTGTGATTATGAAAAAAAAATGTTGTCTTTGGGAGGTATTTAAAATTTTTGTTTATTTTTTAAATTAAAGATAGTTTGCTTATCGTTGTCGAGTTAAATATTATAATACGTATACTTTCGTAAGTATAATTCGTATGTGTGTGTTTCGATCGGCACCTACTGATTGCATTTCGGTTTAGTTCGCCGTCGAAATATTTACGGTTCCCGAGGCGACGCCGAGCGCGCTTTTCTTCCTGGGAAATCCCGGGAAAATTCTAGATCTCATCGTATTTCCCCTGAATCCCACGTGGGATCCACGACAACCCGTATATAATGCAAGGCGAATCCCGAAATGCAGGCGGCCGAATCCTCCTGTTGACCGTTCCGATGAAATATTTTCTTTAGATAAGGTTCCCAAAGTGTAGGACGTATTTTTTAATAATAAAACGTACATTTTATGTATACTTGAATACGGTAATATTATAAATTTTAATCACTTTGCGTACAAATTTCAATTTATTGATAATGTATTATTTTTTAAGTCACCATATAATTTTTCAATATTAGATCAAAAATTACAAATACGAGAATTCGTGTTATCAAATAGATTAAAAATAATTTTTAAACGTTTGACTATAAAAGAAAGATTTTCTTACAAATTTATTTGATTTTCATGCGTGTTTCAAATATTATAAGCAAATTAACATCAATGCGAAAAGTTTGAAAAACACTGCAACCTATTCTATACATATTACATGGACAGAGTCGATCTGGAAAATTGGAATTTCCCCAGCGCGGTGTCGAAGCATAAACAATTACCCGTCTCTTATTATAAAATTCAATACCCACAACTTAAACTCGAAACCGACACAAACAGTCCACATACGAAACGAAAAAACTTTGAAACGAACACTGATTATAATTTTTTTCACAATTTACCGGGTTGTAGCAATCGCACATCCAATATCTTGTCCACTTGCGAGTTGTAGGCCGTGATGTGGAAAATGCATTCTGGCGAATCCTGAATACATGTGATGTTCACAGGGACTAAGTCTTCGGAAACTTGCTGCCATTTCACCGAACCAGCTCCAGCAGACACATGAAATACTTCAGCCCATAATCTGAAAAATTGAAATAAAATTCTCAATATTTTTTTAAAAAATCAATGAATTTTTCCAATCAAAATCGCTTGAAAATTTAAAATATATGTAATTTCCATGTTATTTAATTCGAATGATGTTAAAATGAATATAATTTTATACGAACAGAAGCCACTGATATAACATAGATTATTTTATTTTAAGGGAGATGAGCTTCTTCCATTAACCGCCCTTTCTTTACGGCAGTTTAAATCAACATAAATTAAGCCTCACTTCCCTTTGATAAATCGCATTAAAAATCGACGCAAACGAGCGCGCGATTTAAACACCTTTCGGATTTCGGAAAAATCGTATTTGAACGCGTATATAAAACATTCATGGAAATTCTAAATAATTGGAGTTTACATTCAGTTTTTCGTCAAATATTGTGTTCGTCCAAAATTGAAAAAGTCTCTGTTTTTTGAAATGGGACGACTCACGCGAAATATTGTCCCTTCGAGAGTTTCCAGAGCGCAAAAGTATACTTTTTTTCGCTACGATAAAAACAAACAATAAACTTCGTTCGTGGCAATAAAAATGTGGGATGACGTCGACGCAAGTGTTTTATAAATATTTTATATCGATTTGTAAACTTTGAGATTATTATTTTGTGCATCTCTATATCAAAATTGTACATGGTTCACCTTTTTACTGTTATCCTCTATTTATATATGTAGTAACTTGATCGTTCTTTATTTGGACATCTCAATATCATTTGCTCTCACACTTCAATGCCCAAAAATATCCACAAGTATGCAAACACAATATACACAAATATCCAAACATCCATTATTGTATACAAACATCTTTTTAGTATTATAACATATGCTTTTGAACACCCTTCGTCAGACTATTCAGATAATCTACACTTCTTATAAACACCCATATCTTTCAAATCTTTTACTATTTTTAAACACGCATTCACTTTGTATAAGTATTCTTATACCATTCATAGCAATATTTTAAATTTCAAATAATAAATATGCGATTGTTTTACTTTTTTTCTCACAATTTAGTAGATATCGATACATTTTTAATAAAGTATTCGAACTTATCATAAAATAAAGAACTAAATATAATAGAAATTATCTCTTGTTTTATTATTAAAAAGATCAATCTTTGAATCAATATACATAAACCTGATAAAATAACATATTTTTTAAATACTCTATAATTAACGTTATAACTTCAAGGATGTTAAATTCTCGGTACAACTAAATGAGAGTATTTGGACAGGAATAAATAAGGAAATTCTTGAGTGAACCTGAAAGTTAATGTAAGTTGCTGCATCAAAACTAACTCGGAATGAAGATAAGAATCATAATCCTCTAAAAAATTACCATATTTTAAGATATAACTATTTTTAGTAAAAATATTTTGAAGTTTTAAAAATTAATCTCCCAATAAAATATTAATAAGCACGCTTAATTATTTGTTGCAACTAAATGTAATTTATTAATCTAGAGATAATTAGAAAAATCGAAAAAGATATGTCCTTTAGGACATATCAATTTATTGATACATCAAAACTAACAATTAGAAATCCCTCATTAATATTGTACCTAAGTATAGTTTCAGTCCTTATCAGTTAGAAATCTCATATTCATCCCATACTACTGACAATACCGGAATTCTATTTTCACCAAAATTACCATCACCACTGATAATACCAGCAACAGAATCCTTCTTAACTATTAAGACGACCATATTCACCTGAGCAAGTGTCCATCTCTGCGGCGAGAACTCTGGAACGGTCCATCCTCATATCGGTAGGCTTTTCTTATTAGCGGCGCGCACGAGCACGACAGCTTATTGCCCATGACGCCGCGCTGACCACACTCGCCGCACGTCAGAATACCCCCTGAAATTCCAACGGAAAACATCGTCAGTGATCCGCAAAATCAGTTTCAGAACTTCGATGATGTCGTGGAAGCTTAAATAATCATCCCGGACGTCTGTTTGATCGATAATATTGTGAATTTTCGTTTTGTAAATGGCTCGAATGGTTGGAGTTTAATCTCGTTTTCGTAAATGGAGGTTTGTTGCGATGGTTGAGTTGTGTAGTGTGTCGGTTTTTGGATGTGTGTGAATTTTAATTTTTGAAATTTGTTTGAATCATTCCTTAGGGTGTTGTTCGCGTGCGCGCAAAATCAAACCATTCTTTTTTCAGAGAATATAGTATGTTTCAAATGCGATGTATTCCTTATCAGTTTACAGAAACATTTTTTTTAATTTAAAATATTAACTTGAAAATTTATACAGGGTCTTCCCCGGGACTTTTATAACTTCTAATCGGATTTAAAGTGACTTAGAGTCATGATAGAGAAGTGAGAATGATACCATTCCGAATGAAATCGGCTACAATTTATTTTCATTTCCCCCCCTCAAATTTTACCTCTCCCCCCCCTTTCCATCGTCGAATAGCGTACCGGTAGGTAAAAAAAAATTATTTGAACTGTACGAGTTAGTGGACGGAGGTACGGCGGAAGTACGACGATGGAAGGGGGGAGAGGTAAAATTTGAGGGTGGGGAAAATGAAAAATAAATTGTAGCCGATTTCATTCGGAATGGTATCACTCTCACTTCTCTATCATGACTCTAAGTCACTTTAAATCCGATTAGAAGTTATAAAAGTCCCGGGGAAGACCCTGTATTACAAATAAAAAACATTTCAATATATATCGCAATTTTAAATATGCAATTTTTCAAATCATGAAATAATAAATTTCAACATCCACGCTTAAGAGTAGAAATTACCCTAGGAACAGGTCAAAAGGTATCAAAAAATTTTAACGACCTCTTTTTATTATTTAACAATGTGTAGAGCACGCAAATAGCTCAGTCTTGAGAGTCGTCAAGGATCTGGCTAAAAATACGGTTTTGAAATGAATAATGTGGTACCTGAGGTCCCGTGGTGTCACCACATCCCCTCGGCCCGCGACAACGAGTGTCCGCGGTTGAGGCTCTGCGAGCGTTGCGCCCCGTGCCGATGGTGATGATGGTGTTTGCCCCCGTGCTGGAAATATATTAAAATTTTTGTTATTTTTATATGTTGGTGTTATTAATTTTTTGTTTTTTTATAATCTAGTACTATTTTCATAGTATTTTTTGACTAAATGAACAGTTATAAGTGCTTTATGAATTATTACATGTGATTTTTTTTTAAAGTCTATGTAATAAATAGAATACATATTGTTGCAAATACAAATGGGATTTTAAATATTATTAATACCAAAGACCATTTAATGTTATTTTTGTCGAATTTTTTCTCACCCCAATGACAATGCCACAAGAATCCAATTACCCCTTTCAAAAAATTTCATATTAGACCATTTTTATATCTTGCCAATCGTTTAAAAAAAATATATTTTCAAATATACTTTTTTTTTTTTTTTTTTTAATTAAACCCAATTCATATAAAAAAATAATTTAAAAAAGATTTACCTGTTATTATTACGAATTAAATTATTCATCAAAATCATTGAACATGTATTACGAAAATAATTATTTTTAACTCTCTATATAAACATAATTTTTTACCCAAAAATTGCATGTATAATATAATCCTAATTATATTAATACCCCTAATTAGTCACATCGATTACAATATTCAATATCGTTTTTCATCGACACAAAACCGAAACTTTTTCAACGATATGCAGAACGACATTCAATTTCAATCCAATTATAACAAAAACGATACATTTTCAAAATCGACACACGAAAAAAAAGACGATAATCAATTCAATATCGCAAACGCGAAACGCAATTATGCAATACCACATCGCGTACGCGCCGCACAAATTATAAATGCGATTTACAAAGACTCGGCGTGTAACATAATATACGAGATATATACAAATGTCTGAAATATAACGAGATTTGCATAATAGATTGATATAGGCAGCCGCACAGGAAACGATTCAAACTTTGACGCTTTCGCGACCCAATAAAATTTTCACTGGATTCCACAAAAGGTTTATTTTAACGAAGTCGACAGTTTGCGCGGATCCGTCGCATTGTGGCGAATTAAATTCTGCCATTTCGCGGGACACGTATGTTTTAGTTATATAAAAATGATTATGATGGTCAATTTTTTTTTAATCGTTTCTACTAATCAACGTTTTGGTTAAGTTAAATGTATAGATTTCTATTGATCACCGAGTTCTACAATGTGAAACAATCAAATGTTTTTCTTTTCAATTTGGATGATTTCAGTATACGGCTCATTGAAATTTATATTCTTATCACTACGAAGTGAATACAGATGATAAAGAAAAATATTTCAGATAAAAATATTTTAGAAATGTTTCGTTTTGCAATTAACGTCATACATGTTGCATATTATGTTGATAATGGCACAATTTGTTTATAATTAAACAAACATCGTCAATGAGTTAGTATACAAAATTAATTACGTTTGAAAACTTCTCAAAATTTCATTATTGTACAAGAAATTGTTAAAAATAATGCTTTTCCCATTTCTTTCCCGATATGGAAATAATCATTATTGAATAAGAAATCGTGTGAATCGAAGTAATGACGTAATCAAAAAAGATTTACATATATGCAAACCCGACCAATATTCTTTTACAAATAGACCATTAAAATAATGATTTTACAGCTATATAAATATTTTTTTATCTGTTTTCGATATTAGTCATTCTATAGAAGATTGCTCATCCGCAACGATCATCCTGTCTTATGTTAGTAATTCTAAAACACTAAAGGTCAACATGTCGATTCGAACATTCGTAGCATGCTAATCAATTACAATGTTTACATTCACACTTGACACAATTTTTTTGAAAAAAACATTCATATAATCCCAAATTCAATGACCTGACAGACTGACACGCGTCTATGGACTATTTTTACACAGAATTCCGTATTCATACATAATGTTTGAGATTCGAACGTAGTTTTATGCACTTTTGCCGGGTTGAATTTTAACGATGCATAGAGCGCTTTGATTCGAAAACTATATTTATAAACATGAGTTGAAATCATGGACGCGATGAAAGGTTCAGATGTGAAATATGGGATGAATATTTTTAAAACAAAATAAATATAAAACCGGTGTTAGAAATTTACGAGATTGGAATGCGAATAACTTTCGATTTTTATGAATGAATGTTTTAGTTAATTTGTGATAGTGTTTATGAATATATAGATCTATTTCAAATGTATTCATGTTTTTAATGATACAATATGCTCAACGATTACGCTATAATGTTGATATCATACATTTGCATAAGTCAATACAAAACAAGAGATGATTTCATCAATTGAACACAACCATTATATCAACACTTGAAACATCCTAAAAGCCGACATTACCTTATCAATTTTTTTTCGTAACATAATTCAAAACAAAATACATTTTAAAACGAGCCGCATCCGCAAAAACTATTTCTAACATACTCAAGTGTTCGCTAATTCAGAAGCGCCAGATTTTCAATCCGAAGATTAGCAATTTTTAGCTAATATAAAACGAAAATAACGAAATTCAATACTCGTTCACAATAAGGCAGAATCGAACGAAAAAAATGAACTCGAATGCAAAGTTGAAACGCGAAACCGACAAATAGTGTCGCCTTGATTGTTCGACGAAGTGTGTCGAATTGATATGCAACGTTTGAATAGTTCAATGTTCGCTAATTGACGTGGATAATTCGATTGTCGGTTTATTTCGAAATGGTGCTTTTGTCGAATTTTCGAAAAATCGTCCGAATCCAAAGTCATTATCGGTGTGCTGGTCCAGTTTGGAAATTGATGTTAAACTTTTTCGATTTGCAGGGAACTACCGTTTAACTTCTGTACGGAAACAAATTTTGAAAATTTGGTTAGATTTATCTTTTGGACGTGGTCACCGGTGAATTTTTGGTTCGAGATCGTTAAAAAGTTTAAAATTTAAATAGTCGTTATATTTTGAATTTATTGCTGGCGATTTTAATTGGTTCCGTTTGATTATTACAACGTCGTATCTTTTTTTTTAATATCCTGTCAATTTGTATTTCATTACTTTTTACAACAATCCATTTTTGTCATTCTAATCAATTGGAAATAAACTACATCTTCTAATTATTATTAAACAAACTTTTGTTAATTATTATAATAAAACATTTATATTTCACAATATTAATAACCTGTTTGTTCATAAATTCTTGAATCTGCAATATTCTTAATTATTTCTATTAAAGTTTTAATACAAATTATATGATTTACAAGTTGAATGAAATAAACAATCATTTTCCAAACAAACTTTATAATGATATATATAAAACTGAATTATTTCTAAAACAAACATCATTACTAAAAAAACCAACGATACACAACTTTCTCCCATTTCCCTCCACACAAAACGTATTAAAAACACGAAATACAACACCGACACATTATCCATACCACTATAAAACACAACAATGATTTTCCGAAGACGAAAAAGATTTCGAAACGATTACCTGAATGTAAACAGACGCGGAAACGCTATCAGTCTAGACGCCGCATGCGTGGGTAGACTTTTCACCAACTGTCACATGTCTAATATTAGACGCGCGTGCGACCAGATAAAACGACACAGAAATAAACACACACACTCCGAATTGACCACGGTTCAGTCCCCAGGAAGCACTGCAATGAAGCTTTTCTCCCGATCGGTCCACTTTCGCGATTTTCCCGAGGAAAACCGGGATGGGGGCGTCACGTGTGCGAAATTTGCGAGTGCGCGCGGGAAACGGCCGATTTCGACGGTTTGCGAGTCGATTTTTTCGCCATTTTCATGTCTGAAAAGTTAGTGGGGGTTCCGGTTTTTGGTTTGGCTCGGTTTTGGCGAACCGGTCGTTTTCAGTTCGGTGGAAATTCGGTTCGGAGTCGGCGTTGTTCGAGCGCGCGTGCGTACGTCCGGACGTGTGGACGAGGTGAACGGTACTGGTGTTTGCGAATGGACCACGACTTGCTGTTGTTTTCAATTTTTTTTATTAGGAAATTTCGCTAATTTTTTTATGTTGTTTATTGAATGCATATTGTTAGTTTTGTTAATGATTATATATTTTTTTATATATAGGTATAATGCAATATTAAAAGCGTGAGCGATGTCGAAATTGGTATTAAGTTTTTTTTAAATTTAGTACTTTTTATTTACTTGTATTGTAATAATTTTTTTTTTATCTTGGTTTGATTTACAAATTAATCAGGTATTCTAAATTAGCTTTATATCATTAAAATATAGAAATAAAATTTTTGTAAAATATTTATCAAAATCTATTTTCATGTCCATGTTAATATAATAGAATATAAAGAATTTTGTATTAAAAAAATAATCCATTCTCCAAATTTTTCACCACAATTTAAAATGTGTAATATGAATTTCATTTTAAATTTTAATACATTAAATTTTTTTTTACAATATTTTTTAGGCTATTCACAAACCAAAAATAATTTTAAATAAATTTAAACCAAAAATAATTTTAAATAAATTTAAACCATTCAATTTATATGATTGATAAGAGATTACTTTCTACACTTTCATTAATATATTTAATAATAACAAAATATATTACATCTTTTCTCACGATTATAACAACAAAACAACATCATCATTTCACAAAACCCCAACAAAAAAAAATTGACAACACCTGACAATTTCAAAACGACTTATTAACAAGACGACGCGCAGTCTACCCACCGATATCCGTCCGCGTTTTTCGCGCATCGAGTGCACTTTTTTCCCATTCGGGTGCACTTCGTTTCTTACAACCTAGTGTCGTTTTACGTTACAGATCGAATGCACACGGTTGCAGAATATCGCCAGCAGAACTGCAAGCCTGTAAGAGCCATTGAAATAATAATGTGACGTCTCCAAATCGAGACTGGAACCGGTCGAGAAATTGCACCATACGTAACGGACGCTTCCATATAAGGACGAAACGTTTCTACTATTATGTTGTCGATAGGCGGTTTTTTTATTGTTGCATGTTCTAAAAATTTTTTATATGCTTTTGAAAGTTTGATTGTCGGTTTTGTTGGGTTCGTGATTGGAAATTTTTTAAATGTATCGACGTCTAATTAGATCGCATAGGTTTGGACATAAAATGATGTCACGTTTGTAACAGTTATTTATTATGAAAGTGGTTCGTTCTTGATTTTTCATTTATTTATAACAAATTAAATTGTTTATAGACTATCGAGAAAATTGATGAAAAATGACGTTTCAAAAGTTATATAATTTAATATGTTAGCAATACTAATGAATGCATAGTAATTATTTACGTTTCAATATGTAATAAATATTATTCTGCAGTATTTTTATTCGCATATCAAATTTCATTGAAATTTGAAAATATAGAAATATGACACCTATTTTAACTATAATAATCTAATAGTAAGATAATCTACTCACTATTAAAATCCCAATGATTACTTTCATACTTTATTCAAATTTTTCTAATAAATTAATTCCAATCAATTTAAAAATCTAAATGATCACAAATTATAATATCTTTTACCTTACTATTTACATCTTACTATTAAAAAATTACGTTACTGATTAAATTGCACTTCAGATACCATATTCCTCGACTTCATCGAACGACTCCATTTCTAATCTGATCCCCCCTGAACATCAATCGAACCCCCATCTAAATTATTCTTCGACACTCCCAAGACACAATCCCCACATAATAAATGCAACATGATGCAACCGATACATCTTCGATCCAAACGTGGATCATCGCCATAATCTCGAGCCATAGATCTTTCCGTTTATCTCTCGCTGCTTCGTTCGGGCCAATTTATCACCCGAGTTTTCGACCCTATTTAAGCGAAAGACGAAACGTTCAAATCCCACGGGACGTTTTTCTTTACGGAGACCCACTTTATTTCGAGTTATGCCCGAGAGATAAATACGGGGATTCCCCGGAAAAGGGGATTGATAAGGCGCGCGAGTTTTCAAAATCCCGCCGGTTCGCGATAACGCTGAACGGTTAATTGCATCGTTTTAATTTATGGTTTTTGTTCATTGATATTGTGTGATTTAAATTAGGTTTTTATATGTGGAAATCGGTCGTTTTGTTTATTGATGGTTCTAACAGATTCTTCGTGTCGTTTTTGATTGGGGTCGAAATTGGGTCATGTTAAGTTAGGTTAGTTGGTGTATAGATTAATTTTTAATCAGAATAACCGTTAATTATAAATCGTAAAACTATGCAAATCATGTATACAATATTGAATCGAATTTTAATCAAAAAATTGATTAAACTCAAATTTTCTTCCTCTAAATCAACATAATATTTAATATAAACCATTTTTTATACAATTTCAACTTAATAACAATAAAAAACATCCCTCAATCTTGAAACGGAATAAAAAAAAACATAAAAAATCGAAATCAAACTGGCTCAAATTGATTTTCTTACAGGACGAACGCGCCCGAATCCGCTTCCAATATGACTTGCAAATGTCGAAACGGAATTAAAGGGTATCGTCGCCTAGCCACATACAAACGTACAAACACACTGAAATACATATATACGTATTTAAAGGGTGGGCTGTGGGTGGCGAAGGGGTTGAAACCCGGCCGGAACTAATTTCGAAACCTGGGCGCGAACGGATTTTTTGTCGTCGTTTACGAGTCGACCATTGTTCGGCCGAACTCCATGAACTAACCATAAAATGTATTATGCAGTATTAAGATTGGATATATAAATTAAAGGTTTGACGACGGTGATTTCCGATTCTGGCTTCCTTTCTTTACAATTTTTTTTTTTTTTACTGTATATAAACGACGATACATTAATGTGATTAATCGCGGTAAAAAGTGAGTTTTTCATTTTGATATTATTTGAACGATCTTTGAACAAATATTTTTTTTAATTGAGAACCATTTTTAAATACATCTACTTTTTTATAATACTTTAAAATATTGCAGCGATTGAATTGCGGTTTTTTGTAATAATAGATATAAATACGTATGTGAATTGTTAAAGAAATATGCTAAAATTTTCATGAAATCTATAAAGTGAATCTACTTATAAAACCATAATTTCGTAAATTGATTAAAAAATTCAAATACTATGATTATTTTCAAATATCGTATTATTTCAAAGTAAAATTCTTCACATTTTTTCGTATTTAATGTTCAAACAGTGAAAAAAAATTATTTAGAATATTCACTAACTTCTAATATATGTATATAGTTTTATCTGACATATGCAATCAAAAATGTTTTGAAATTGTTTAGATTTTTCTCCTAAATAATTTAATGAAATTCTAAAAATAATAATACTATGTAAAAAATTTCTTTAATTACAAAAATAATTATTTTTAGAGAATATAATATATCAATCACGCGTTAATCCGTCGAGACATAAACTAGATAACATACAAGTTCAATGGGAAAAATTTAACGATTTCGTTATATCCTACGACCAACTTCATTTAAATTCGATCTGCAATAAATAAACAATGAACCAGTCTCTGGTTTACGATCGAAATAATTTGTTATCGAATCGAATCTCTTGTACGTAGAATACGTAAACTAAATTTATACGGCGCGAATAAAAATGGAAATCATACTACGCACGTTCGTAGAAGTTTATTTTTTTCGAAAGTGTATACATCTCGTCCATTATATTCCGAGATAAAAGTTAACTGGTATTTCCTTATTCATTCACTTGGTTATAAAGTGCATTCACGATCGCAAGAAATATTTGTGTGAGCAAGCATTAAGCGTAGGCGAAATGTGGGTGAGGTTCATCTTCACTATCCAGTAAATGTCAATCCGTATTAAAGAACCGATTAGACAAGTCAAATTTTAATTTTGGATATATTTTATCAACATTATAAAAATTATAGATATTATTCACTATTCAATTAGAGAGATCTTTACAATATTATTGAAAATGTTAAAAAAATTTTATACAAATAATATTTTTTAACTTTGGAAAACGCGTTTTCAACATAACTATCGTCACATATTCCATTCATTTTCAACAATGAAAACTAATTGTATAAAGACTATGTAAATTGAATATATGTATCATAAAACGAATCATTAAAATTAAGAACCACTGTCATAGTACAATGATCCAATATAATGCAGACTTCAAATTTAAAGCGAAGGCATGCAATTTATCTGTACTTAAATCATACTCAAAGACTTTACGAATTTATCTGCCAATATACTCGTAGATATTATTTTATTATTACATTTAAATATTTCATACAAAAATCTACACCTCACATTGATACAATTTGAAAATGATCCATTTTTTATAATATAATCATAAGCTCGTCACTTCGATCTTTTGTGCGAAGATTAACACGTTGAGGCCCACTTATGTCCCTTCTATGGCCGCTCACGCAACGCTTTGTATCCGACGCGCCCGTCCCCAGTTTACCCAGTTTCCCTAGTTTTTGATTTATGCAATATTTTCGGTAAACACGGGTCTGATGATGTTTGCCCCGAGTCTTCCCTTCGAAGTTTCCGCAATCACGGTCACGATACACAAATGCAAATCTCGCGACCGAGTTTCGCAGAAGTTTATCGATTTTCTGCGTATTGTTGTTCTTTTTTTCTGGTATTGTTATTTTTATTCGGACGATTGTATGAATATAAATTTTTGTAGAAATATTTGGTTAGGATGTTTGCAATTTGCGTAATAATTAATTGTACGAGGAAAAGTATGTGGAAATGGTTTTCCGATGCATTAGAAATAAGGAAATGTTTTTTTTTTTTTTGAGATAAATAAATATGTTATGGTGTAAAATTTCTATATAGGCATGATCTAGAAATGAAAATAATTTCCTAGCACATATTTTTGTTAATTATGTATATTGATTATGATAAATTATATTGACCAAAAATAATATAATATTTTTATTACTATAAATAGTATTTCTTTAAATATGTATAATAATATTTTCATACTTGTATAAGAATTTGGTCTTTATACGACACGTAACGAATTATTTTATTATTTTTATGTCTTTTACATATAAATACATACTTTTTATAGTGTTACATTTCATTAAATTATTATCGTCTCTTATTATTGCATCATCGATTTATTTTTCAAAATATTACGATCTTGATGTGAAGCCAAATTTGCCAATCAGCTTTTAAAAAAATATATTATATCTTTCTTCCAACATATATATATTTTTTTTTTTATTTACAGCACAATCAAATAAAATAACATAAACTACTTTTAATTCCTAAAATTTATATTTGAACTTGTAAAATAAAATATTGACCTTCATTATCATCATCATATTGACCATCATAAACTTTTTCCCGAAACTCCATTAAAAGTTAACACAATACTTAGTATCAACAACAAAAAATCAATCCACACGACCCAAAATCAATTCGCACCCATTAAAAACCAAAATGTATCGCCCAACGTGAAAAAATCGAGATATCAATCGTCCGCGCTCACAACAGAGTCCCGCAGACGGACCGGCATCCATCTCCCCATCTAATCCAGGATCTAATCCGGATTTAGCAAAACGTGGTATGAGGTCTGAAGAAGGGACGCCCCATCCACAGTATGGCCATGGTATGGCAATGGTGCGAGGATCTGGAGCGGGTTTATCTCGGGTACATCGAAGGGAAACACTCGCAGCGGCGCGCGATTAATCAATTTTCTCGGCCAATTAAGACGGGGGGTGAAGGGGGGGAAGGCCCTAATCCCGATCGATCCCCACACTCGCCCTTCGGCCCTCGAGGATCCTTCTTTTATGATAATATGGATCGGATTTCATTCATCAATGTTCATTCATGCGGTCGGCGGAAACGGTTTTCGACGGCGTGTGTTTGTTGTTGTGCGAAAATTCGCATATTGAAATTCGAGACGATGGGAAATCGCGATGGGAGATATGTTTTTTTGGAAATTCGCTCGTTTTTTTTGTGTATATTGATTTTTTTTAATTAGATAATTAACAACGTAATAAAGTACAAGTATAATAAATACAAGTAACGGTTTTTATTAAAATTCGAATTGAAACAGATTATAAATTGAATATCGAAATAATGTATATTAAAAGATTTTATTTTTATTGATTAAAAAATACTGATGTCTACTAAAAAAGATGTTACGTAAAAATGAGTGGTTTGTATTTTTTTTATTATTAATTTGATACTGGAATGAATTTGAATTAAAACCATATTTTATTATAGAATATGTGAAGTATCCTATTAAAAGAAAAAAAAATCATGAGAATTAACCGTAATTTTGTAGATAAAAAAAACATTGTAAACTTTTTGCACCTTAATCAAAAAATATATGAACCTTTTAAAACCTTTTAAGGTGTGGTAAAAATGTTTTTGTGTAAAAAAAAATGCAATAATTCAATATGAAAAGCATACATGATAATAAAGCAAAACACTTACTAGATATTTGCTTAATAAAGCAATGATATTTTTCGAAAAAATTACAAGCTGCAGCGTCACCATTGCACATATACTTAATGAAACGATATTGTAATTGAAATTGAAACTATTCTATTATCCTAATTGGCATTTAATTTTAATAATATTAGAATATAAATTTATAAATTTGCAATAAAACTGACAAGAAAAATTCGTCTTCGTAAAAATCAAAACTGATACTTGAAATAATCATCACTTCAATAAAAAAAATATATACGCAATATAAAAACGCATACACGATTCTCCCATTTGACAAAAAAAATAACTGAAAATTATATTAATAATGTTTATTATGTTTAAATATTCATAATTGTATCCGTACACGTAGGCGTCTATACAAACAGACGGCCACTCGAAACGAACAAACAGCATTTCGAATACGTCCCGTGGATAAATATAAAACATTCACAATCGTTTTCCAGCCATCGAGATAAATATTATACCATTTTTGAAACGGGACCTTTTTAATAAAATACACAGCAAAATCAATGAACCGTCCGCGAATTAGCGGAGGCTCTATGGCCGGCGATAGATAACCCGTCGAAGGGCCTTCGTCAAAAAACGAAAACCCTTCAGAAATAATCTCAAAGGGTGTTGTGACACGAGGAAACTTTGACGTTTGGTCGCTTTTCATTTATATTAAGTGTATCGGGTTTTTTGGCCTTTGATGTGGACACGTCTTTTTCGATAACGTTTGAATGTTTTCAGAGTGTGACATCCAACTTTTTTCGCGCGTTTATTAATAAAATTGAATCGAAATGTTTTTATATATTATACTACAGTTTTAATAATATTATATTAATTTTATAAGTCTTACAAAACATGACCTTTCAAAATGATTTCTGATCTAAATTACGTACTCATGAATTTATTGTGAAATTTGTTATAAATACACCTAATCCTCTTTTAATACGATTCCGAAATAATACGGTTTAACGAAGATGAACCGATTACTTTTTTTACACGGATTTTTCACTTTAGCACGGTATAAAAAAATATGTATTATTATACCACAATAGTAAAATTCAATGCAGGCCAGTATACTGATATAATTATATGTATGTAATTCAAGTTATTAAATAATAATTTTTGATGTTTTTTGGTGATTTTGCACGGCGAAACTTTTTCGCATTGCACATTTTTCTAAAGTATATTTGGATGGAAATTCTATCCGAATATAGTGATGGAACCTATCTCCAATTTTTGTATGGTCATCATACATTTTTTTACACGGTTTTTTTAATTTACACGGTAGTACGGAACGTATCCTGAAACGTATTTGGTGGAACGTATCTCTCGTGTAAAAAGAGGATCGGGTGTATTACAAAAAACAATAAATTGTCATCATTGTTACATATAACTTATATGATGTATAATATATTATTAGACAAAATCTTTGCATAGTAATAATAAGAAAATGACTCTAAGAATTTAAATATAATACAATGAAATTAAATTTTAAATGATATTATTATTATTATTATTATTATCATCCGTTGACTAAAATTACATACTCACGTCTAACTATTGACTCCCTTAATCATCGCTTGACTTTATAAGAACCAATCTACTTAACAAAAAACCATAAAATTATATAAAAAATATAACCATTTTTCATTCGGGACCAACTGGCGCAAAATTCCAAATGCCTGCCCCAACAGGAGTCCCACAGGCCTCAAATTCCTCAAATATTCTTTCCATTCGAGATCTTGGTCCAAAGTTGGTCCACGAAGGCTTCGAGGCCTGAATGTTTAATGTTGAACGGGGTCGATGCAGTCGACCGAAACGCACCCGACGAATCGTTATAACTTTGTGCCCGAATGGCGTTTTAATATGCAACTTAATTGCCTCGGTAAAACACAGGGTAATTCGCAAGTTCATAGTTTGATCATATCAGATGATATAATGTGATAATAATGTACATTGATGAGATTTTTTTAATTAATTCAATTTTTTATTGGAAAAAAATTATTTTAAAATGAATTTTCATTTTGAAACACCTAGAAATAAATGTCATTAAAAAATATTCGGAAAAGGTGAATGAATTATAAATATTTCAAATATAAACTATTATTGGTACTTTCAAATCGATTTATTAAATAATCCGAATCTAATCTAATTTAGTTTAATTTTTAAAAAATCGTTTAACATTTACCATAACTGAATTATCGAATGATTTTAATACACAAAACAAAAACTAACCGTTCATTATTTTTGTATAATTCGCGTATTATGTATATTTATTCGCAAATTTATATATGCACCGAAACAAAACGAGCTTGGCAAAATTACATAATAGACCCTCGGAGCCTCATTCGACTTATAATTAACCTAAAAATTTAATTGTGCAAACTGAACGTAACAAATTAACTGACAAATCCCTTCGTTATACTGGTAATGCGCAGCCTCTCATATTCGAGAGCGACGGAATTTCGAATATGCAAATTCGAATATGAGCGAAAGCAAACTGTCAAAATACACTTAAAGAGGGTTTCGATGCCGAATCACGATTTTAATCTTCGCAAATCCCCATTTGCTAATTTTCCGTCGATAGACGAACCTACGTGCTACGTAGCTTCCCATCCCTGTATTAAATTGGATGCGGATTTTCATAAAATTTTCTATTTATTTTTTAATTGAATAAAACATATAGAAGAATTATTTTTAAAAAATCATATACTTAATGCATCAAATGTCATAAATTTCTTTTGAAAATGTCCTAATTCAAAGAAATATGTATATATCTTACTTCATCCAAAATATTTTTTCGAATAATAAACCGCTCTAATTCAAAATTCGAACATCCTCATACAACAAATAGGGACGTTTCGATATTTGCGAAATCCGATCGAATTAGCATCGCGGACGGACGCCAAATCCAGAGATAATCCGTCGTTTGACTACTTCAATTAATTTTCCTTATTTTTCGACGACGGAAAAATTATTAATATCGAATAAATTTTGGCGGCCCGGTCTGGGCCGGCTCTGACGAAGTTTTCCCCATTGAAATTCAAATTATGACGACATCGACCCGCTTATTTTGACGGCTTCGTGCGAATTTTGAGAAACACAGATTTAGTGTCTCGATCGGTCCACCCAAAGTGTGTCAGACTATCAGCTGATTCTTTGAGATTCAATTGTTAAGAATTAAATGAAAAATCGTAATTTTTAATACTAGAATTAAATAAATTAAATGTCTTCTGCATACGTTGTCATTTTATGATATAAAAATTATGATCATTTAATTAATATTTGATCTTCTTGATAATTTAATGAAGTATTGAAAATTTACCTGTGTAAACCGAAATGTTTTATTCAAACGTACGTCATATACTTGTGACGTCAATGAAATTTCATCCTTCAGGAACGTATAATGTTAAATATACATTTGTTAATACATACATGTTCATTCTCAATAAATTTGTTCTACAAAAAATATTCGAACACATTTTCGGCGTCATGCACATGTTTTTGAAAAAAATCAGTTTTTCTACTCACCTCTGCACATAATCAATACAAAATGTTCAAATAATATTCACTACGGATGAAATGGGTAAATTTCACTCAAAAAATAAACAAACAATCTACAACAACGACAAAAAATAAACCATGCAAAGCCGTGGATGATAAATGCGAAAAATGATACATGAGTGATGTTTTAATTTCGATTCGCATTAATTAATAATTCGATTGCGTATGAAAACACTGCGAGCATGCGCGAGACCGTTTTTCCACTCGGATCACTTTTTTGCAACAATTTTCCGACATTTCCATTGATTTCCATCGGATCGTGTCGAATTTTTCTTTCGGAGATCGCACGAATGTGTCAAAGGTGACGACCACACCCACCCCACGTGGTGGTGTAACATCGAGCGCGACCAACGCGGAAAAATGATCGAATTTCCCATTTTCCAGGGTGATTTTTTGGAAAATTCAACCGAAACTCGATATTAGAAGATTATTTGCTTCCGTAAGACTGCATATTTCTACATATATTTTATATACAGTACGCTTTTACGACGATCGTAATATTATTTTATTATATGGACGTATACGCACACGCGCAACGTTTCCCTTTTCGCATTAATACGGCACAAAGAATTGTGTTTTTTTTTAATATTTTAATAAATAAATGTTAAAAGGACGTGTAGACAGGGGGGGAGTGCATGAAAAATCAAGGCATTCCAGGTGTTTGAAAGACTTATCACGTCACTAATCAATAAATATGGGGCAGTGTTCAGACAGGGGATATAATATGTGTAAATAAAACATTAAATAATTTAATGCACACAATACGATAATAATAAATATAAAACGTACAAGTGGAGGATATATAGTGTTATATAAATAATATTATTTTACATATCATACGAACCTCCATATTATTCCAATTTTGGGCGGATATTTTCGCAGCTTCTACGCTCCCCTTTGCTCCCATCGCGATTTTTTTTTATTTTTTACTTATATACTTATCCTTTATTAAATTTATTTACTTCACAACGCTATGGATCGATCAAATCTAGTTAATATTTTTACAAAAAAAAAACAATACTAAAACCACTGTGTATATGTGTATGTGTACAAAACCCGAGCGTGTATGTGTATTAAATGCGTATCTTCTCAGGTTTCCCTATACGATTCAATAATCCGATTATTCTAAACACATCAAAGCCTATTTAAATACGGAAAAATACATCGGAAAATTCGCAAAGGATGCGCGCATGTGTGTGGGGGCGTGTAAACTACCGCGTCCGACACCCTTACATTTCAGCGCACCCTGTACACTCGAAAAACACCGTATATCAACCGATCAATTCGCGCCTAACGTTGACACGAGCCAACCGACAACACTCCTCTACCGAACCGATCGATTTTCCGGGCCGGATTCTCATCCGGAACGGATAAAAATCGCAAATCGCGAGCCGGAGTCGAGCGGACCTGTCCGCGGGCGAAAATCTACACAACTGCGGTGGCGCCGCGCGGCGGAAACCGGCCACAATCCAACATGGCGGCGCGGAGCCTGACGTGCGAGGCGCCAACTTCAAACGCGTATATCTCCCCGAAATGAGATCGGATTGCAAACATTCTTTTCGCGAAATTGTTCGCAATATCCTTGGCTTTCGAATGGATCTAGTCGCTGTGGGCTGGTTGGGGTTAGGCGCGTGTTTTTACGCAGAACGTGCGCGGTGGCGTTTGCGCGTGCGCGCGCCGGCGGTTTCGATTTTGGTCCAGCGTGTCGGAATCTGCGATCGCTACTCCCACCCGGCGCTAAGGTATCGCGTTCGCGTTAAATATTAATTTTCGGGATGTTCACTCCTTTTCGTTACGGTTTTTTATGTTGATTCGCTTCGTTGGAGTATGATTTGAATATGTTGAAAAATCGCGATGGATGAATGCACCGATTCCATGTTATTTGCGAATGATCGATTTTTTTTGTGTGTATCGCGGACGGTGCATTGGAAATGTTTCGCGAAATATCGCAGATCCGTAAATAGAAGCGTTCGAGCGCGAGCGGGCGCAGCCTCCGAAACCGCGGTAGCGCACAAACCAAACAAACGTTCGAAAATACACAACAATGCGAAAATAAATACGCGATAATGTATAAAAAGGTCCGTTGCAGAACCTTATCGGACTTTCGTCGGCCACCTGTCAGTTCTCGGTAAAGCGGTTACTGCGCAGCATCCCCTAAGAGAGGGGCGAGGCGCGCGGCGGGGGATTTCTAGGAAAGCGGGGGTGGAAAACGGGGAGGGTGTGGGGTTTTACGTACGTACACTCCCCTTTCAGTACACCCACACGATTCTAACTAAAAACCACCTATCTATGAAACAAAAATTTAATTTAAAAAAAAAATAATAGATTTATATTTTTTTCAATCGAATATTTTATTTTTTTATTTATTTCATATTAAATAAATAATATTTTATTTATTTAAAAAAAATAGAGACATCTATCATCGAATTTTCATACCAAAATATTGTTTATTCATCAAAATATAGATGGCACTTTTGTCGTTTTATTTCCTCACTTTTTTTACAGTGTTAAGTGGGTTAACCGGGGCTAATGTGACGCGGAAATAATTAGCCGAGTTTCCCTCTAACCCCTGTCACGTATTATACACCTAATATAAAATATGTATGCCGTATTATATTACAGTATACAGACATCGGAAGCTTGTCACATTAACCCGTCGGGGGCGGTTAGCCCTTAATACCCGGTGCCCTATAATTAACGTTTCTTACCGCCGCCCGCACCCCCTTAATGCAACCTCGTTTTGAGGTGTGGGGTTTTTTATTTTCAGCTGGAAAGAACATTGGTTTTGGGTGAAATTTTCGGGTTTCTAATGTCGCTTAATGAGCTATTATCTGTGTAATGTGTGTAAGCTTTTGATAGTAATAGAATACTCTCATATTTTTGGTGTTATTATTTTATTGAATTTAGATTGATTTTTAAAAATTCTTTTTGAATTTTTCATTAGTGTTTGAACTAAAAAAAATTCAAACTGTGTATTATATTTTTGATACATTAATATTTTTATTTATTATAATAAATAAGGGAAACTTGTCTTATTTCGTGATACTAAATGTTTGTTTATCGTTATCTCGTATTCTATTGTAAAATAATTAAAGCATCAACTTTCTTTTTCATCGAGCCATTATTTAGATGTTATAATTCATTATCAATTTTGTGTGACATCTCCTTAAATGATCGAATCTGACACGTCTGATTCCGTTATAATGGTCACGTAATTCCGTGATAGTTTACCCAAATTTGAGAAAACCTTAATATTTTTTTTTAATAATAAAAAGAATGGCGTTGAAATGTTATAGAAGATTTACCATTAACAATATTTTTTTCATAATAACTGGAGATTTTATTTAAATACTTTTTAAAAAATAATTTTAATAATGAATATTTTCACCAATACTAATTAATAGATGTCTGCGAAACAATTATTTGTAATTTATCTTAAAACTTTCAGTTCTTAAAAAAAATTTCAGATTCTTAAGGCTATCATATCTTATTGTTAGTAAATATTTTAATAAAAAAATGCTAAAGATTTTTATATGTATTCCTATTCCATCTATCAACAGTAAAAAAAAATTCACGTTGATTAAAAGCTTTGTTTTACTCATTTGAATCATCATACTCCGTACAGCGAAAATACAAAAATTTGTCGCAAAATATGTACATATATCTATACTAGAGTCATACTTGAACGGTTATCAATTAATTATGTCATCATGAATTCGTGTATATAGTGGCAAAATTTTCTTAAATATATTTCTCTAAAATGCGTTGGCATTATTTTAAAAAATCAACATTATTCCGACTATCACGGAATTATGCGTGTCTGTCAAGGAATTAGACAAGTCTCCCCTGCTATTGATTTATCTTAAATTAAACATACATATATATGTAATATTATAATATATATTCACGGTAGTGAATGCTGAATTTTTAATTGTTTTTATAATTGGGCCAAATATGGCCATAATTTGAATTGTAATAATTAGTCGCGCCATCTACCCCAAGTAAGCTGATCCGGTTCCGAGACAGGGGTGTTTTCCTGTTGTTGTTTATCGAATAAATCGATTGAAACTCAACAGAAATTTTATTGAACGCATCTATCATGTCTCTTCATCATCACTATCTATACTATTATAATATGTAATATTTTTATAAAATTCATAAATAAAAATTGAACAATCAAAAAAATATTTCAAAACATAAACTTTCCCACCCGTTTTTCCGACAAATAAATGGAATTTTCCGAGATTTCTCTCACGTAACACAACATCCATACATCCCCAAACTACTTTCCATATAAAACAGCATCCCAAACGCATTAAAAATACCCCAAATCAGCAAATTTCCCGACCGTCTCTGAGGCGGTCAGCGAGCGTCTGACATTTGGCAGAGCAGGGCGTGGCACACAACAAGAACACCGCTCTCCCCCCACCTGCTCCCCCTCCCCCTCCCCTGTAGATCATGTAGGCATTTGCATTTATAAGTTTTGCCGGCTTGTTGCGAATGAATTGTGCTAATGCACTGGAAGAAACTCTGCATGCAGAATTCGGATGCGATCGGAATTGGGGTGTATAAGTTTCGGGCATTTTAATTTTTGTTTGTTTAAGGATTTGCGTCAATTTGAATTTTTATATGCAATAGTAAATATTCAATTTAATATGATTGCTGTTGTAAAATGTGAAAAATTTCTTTAATAATTATTAATTGTACGAAAAAGGGAAAAGAAATTTTTAAAAAAATTTCAGAAATAATAAGTGATGAAAATATTAATTATTTTTGTAATTAATGAAAAACTTTGATGATAACACATCAAAATTTTTGTCAATAATTAAATTTAATATATTATGATTGACATCTAAAAAGAGCCTTTAGAATATACCTAACGTGATTTTAGTTTACCTTACTATAATATATAATAATATATCTGAAAATTTTTAAAATAAGAAAAAAAAATTCGTTAATCTATTGTTGTAATAATTTTTCATTGACTGCAAAATTCAAACCTCTCAAATCCTTTTCCAACTCAATCAAACATAATTTAATATATTTTTTACATTTATAATCTCGTTCGTTCGATCTTATCTATCTTCTTTTACTACATTTAACCACTTTGGCGATTTGGGGGTACCTGTCATGCCAGGGTAATATGTTATATTTGTATTTATATTTATATGCGTATGTATATGTTACAGTTAGAGCGTTCATCGTCGTTAATGCATACATTGTCTAGAGAATGTATACGAGGACTTCACGTTTTAGAGAAAGCGCACGATACTCGATTCAGTATACACAATTTCTAGACATAGCATATGTTATATTAACGAGATAATGAATCGAACCACTGACATCGATCAGACAAATCGTTAATTGAACAAAATCGAGCGATTTGACAAATGAGTTAGTTTTGTTGTTAACAGTTGGCAACACATACAAACCAGTACACATGTGATAATGTTTTCGCATATAGCTGTCATTAGCTGTCATCTGTACGAATTGTACACGATAAATGAAAAAACATCATATAATACTTTAATACAAACCGGATTTATTTCATGAACTGTAATAGGATCAATTAATTCAGGTTAAGGTAAAGATGTTTATTCATACTTACAATAGTATAGATTGTGCTCAATTATCTGTGTCTAAATATCTTACCAATAAAAAATCACATTTTTTTTATTTCATAACATGAGAACTGCATTCTATAATACAAAGCGTGTATGGGATCTCTATGTGTTGCCAACCATTTTCCGTTCCCGCAGCGATACTTATCTGTCAAAATTTCTAGTACATAAATCAAAAATAAATTAGCGTAAATTGGATAATTTGGGTTTCTCGTGTTTCCTAAAATAAAACAACCCTACTATAATTCCCTAATTGCGATTTATTTATTTTGTCATGTTGTCACATGTTATCTACGTCGCAATAGATGACGCATACATTCTCTAGTTAACGTGTTCATTTTTACTCCCGTGTATATTTTCTCTTTTCGTTTTAGACAATGTATTCATTTGCGTTAGAATATACGTACTAACTGGATTGATACATAGGCTGTAACATATACACTTTTATAAATAAACACCATTATTATCATATCCCCTCACCGAAATACGACTTGGGCTAGCGCGGTGAGGTATAGCCTAGACTGCCGCATTCGTCTGGCAAGGCCTTATCCTGCAGTGGATATTTAATAGGCTGCTAATGACGATGATGATGATTATCATATTAATACCAATCGATTTAAAATCATTTCAAATAAAATTTTATTCATATCTTTTAACTAGGGTTTCTGAAAACCCGGGTTTTCAAAACCCGTCGGGTCGGAGTCCAATATTTTAGATACCCGACGAGTCCGGGTCGGGTCCGGGTCCAAAATAAAATGTTTTAAAATTAGAAAAATCAAAATACATACTGCAGACGGAAGATCGCAACTGTGAACCTTCCGTGAAACGAAAGCACTTAGGCAGGTATTTCTCTAATTGAAATACATGACGCATTTGAAAATGCATTATATTTCGGAAGACAGACGTGCATCCATATATGCCCCATTGAATTTTACTATCCTTAGCGATATTCTGAAAAGAAATTATTTGCGTACGAAAATAACGTTTTACATATGTATGTACTTTAAAAGGCAAGAAAATTTAAACTTCAAATATTTCGAATTGCTTATTCCATTTTTGTTTTTCGCCTATATTTTGTTAAAAAATTAAATTTTATAACACATTTTGATTTAAAAAAAATATTTTTAATTAAAAAAAATTATTTCTTGCTACTCGGACTCGATGGGTTTTAGTCCCGGGTCTCGGGTCCGGGTTTTAGGTCCATTACCCGTTGGGTTCGGGTCCGGGTCGGATCGAGTCCAGAAACCCTACTGTCAACCCATTTTACCCCCCAAAATTTTCGACACATCTCAAAACCTAAACTAAACCCAACAAAAAAACCAACCAACACCAAACGCATCGAAACTTATGCATCCTACCGCCGACAGCATCCGAGCCCTCGCGAACCGCGCGCCCCCAGCGGCCTTCGCGCGAACCCGCCGCGTCCCGGCCGGGGCGGGCGGGGGCGCGCCGAGGGGGCGCGCCGGCAAGGGGCGCAGCCCCCTGCAGCTGTTCGATACACGCCATACTGGCCCACAGCCACAGTGACCGGAGCCCCCTGTGCCCCCGCGGCGGGGGGGCGCCCCGCAGCCTCGCGTTTGACGTTTCGCTCCGTTCAGGTGTCGTGATGTGTCGAATGCGAGCGTGTTTGTTTTGTTTGTATGAGATGTATGGGTTTTTGGGTTTGTGTTATGTTGTGTTTGGGTAGTCGTTTGGTTCGTGGATGAAGTGGAGGATTTTGGTTTGTTTGTGGGATTTGATATCTTGTGGTGGATATGCGGAATTTATTGTAGCGCGTCGTTTAAAGCAGGCTTGTCCAAAGGGCCAAAGTTGCCCGTAGTATTAAAACAAACATATTAAACAGCATTTATTCCGAAATGTACTCATTGAAATTGTTTTATAATGGAAATAAATGATTTTACCAATATTTTAATATTTATTATGTTTTGAATTTGCAACAATTGGAATTTTGAAATTTGAAATTTGTAAATGGCCCTCGATGTTTCGTTTGTATATTTCAGCCATAATGGCCCCCACACACCAAATTGTTGGACAAGCCTGATTTAAAGTCTCTTGTCATATATGACAGTTGACGTATCTTGCGAAATACTTATGGAAAGCTCGGCAATTTCCTTAGCAGGCCTGATATTAAAAAATATTTTTTTAATTTTTGCACATGAACGAAAAAAGGTTCACCACAACTGTTGTAAAGCATTTTAACTGAAGATGTTAAATGATACACCTACACTAAATAGTGCCTATAAATCACCAGATGTTAAATTTCATAGACAAAACAAGATTTTTTGCTTCGTTCATGAACTAAGCGATTTCACAAACGTATCGTAACACTTATAATTATTAAAAAATTATAAATGTTTATTATAAATGTGGAGTAAATATTATAAATATTATCTGATTGGGCGGTTTTTGTAGATTGATGGTTCGAAAATATACATGTCATCAACTAGCAATCACACAAACGATCACCGTCCGAACATGCAAATAGGAAGTTGATCGAAAATGAGCACGTTCGACGGCCATAACCCGGATATTTAATATTTCCATAAACCTGAATATTCTACGCGTATATAAAATCAAACATATTAGATCGAAATCCATTTACAAACACAATTTTTGCATTAAAAAAAATACTGAAAATCGTTACAAAGATTTAACAGCAGTTAGAAAAGACTTTTTTTTAATTTCATTTTGTATTTTCTTCTATCAAAAATAAATTATATAATACTACAATATTCTTTAAACGGCTGTTTTTTTTCCACATACTATCATCAATACTATTCATGTAATGCGCAAAGCTGTCATATAAAAATAAATAACATTTCCGTCAACCAATTCGAACGATCCAACATACAATTTATCAATCTTTTTTTAGGAAAAACCCCAAATCATCCTCAAACAACCTCATCATACACATTTAGAAACGAAAAATTAAATGTTTCAGCAAATCGTGACGGTTAACATTTGCACAGAATTACACGATAACAACAGTATGTACACGAGCCGTGATTGTGGTGGATCACGCGAGACGTCAATCTGAAATTTTTGGCAAATGCTGAAAAACGGAACCGCTTCATGAAACTCATCCGAACGCCCATATCGTACGTTATATTGAAAGGATTTTCCCGCAATGTAATATTCGATTTCGCGAAAATTATGCGATCTAATTTGTATTCGAAGCGAATAGCCTCGTCGAAGAACTAATAATACGTTATGTATACGGTGCAGCGAATAAGTTGCGGGACTCATACTCTTTGAATCAATATGGATAATGTTATATAATATAATGTATTATTTTTAATATGTAAGTTTTTTTAAATATGCTGTAGTTTTGAATAGTAAAAAAATATTTGAGTGATATTTTTCCTTTTGTTTCTTTCGAATTTTTATCAAACGTATGTGTGAATGTAATAAAATTTTATTGTTTTATGGTTACAAATATTGTATCTTATTGTGTATAATTTTACTTATCAAATAATTATTCGGATACTAATTAACTTGAATTACGTTTTGAAATTTTTTTTTATAATTGTTTATACTTTTTAAAGTCTATAAAAAAATTCTGATTTAATTTACTTTTATATCATAATGCAGAAGTTATAAGGTACATTGCAAAACAAAACTTTTTCTATAATATTAAAAATACAATATTTTTTCCATTGTACTCATCATATGGAAAAATAACTTTCAAAATTTTCGAAAACTAAAAATCGTTCCTTGTCAAACGGTGTCGATTATATTCGTATTAGGAGTACCCAGATTAAAGGTGACATTTTATCAATGAAACTTTTGAAATCGTGTTTCGTAAATGTGACATTAAATTCAGGTAACACTAATATTTACCGCATTAGGTATCACTTGACTTCAGTAATTGATTGTAAAAGGTACATCAACATATCCTTAACTCATTTTATGTGGTTCAATATTGATAAATTTGAGATACTCAAAAATTTTCCGGTTATAAATAAAACATTGATATCAAATAATTAAATTCCTACTCGTTCATACATTTTTCTACAACTAACATCAAAATAATTCTCAACATTAATCCATTTTAATATTTACATTAATTCATTCAAAAACAATCACACCTCAACCAAAAAAAAATATCACGACTCCAACAAACACGGAACAATCCAATTTCCCGCGATTTTCCCCGAATTTTCCCACCGCTCACTCGTCCCGTTTCCGTGCACGTACACCCACACACAATATCGCATTTCCGCGGGACTTTTCGTTCGCCGGGTAAACGTTATCAAAATGGCCAACCTCGAGACGATAATGAAAGCCTTTTGCCAAAACTGCAAACCCGCAGATCGGAAGACCAACGCCATAGTGTGATTCATGGCGCCGGCCAAAACGGCCACGCGCTCCTCGAAAGCTCGCGCGAAAAGCTCTATGCTTTTCGATCGTGTTGATGGCGGAAAAGGTGTGGTTCTTTTTTGAAATTGGGCAAGAAACTATGACGAGGAGTTG
Source organism: Hydropsyche tenuis (assembly GCA_009617725.1). Taxonomy (NCBI): domain Eukaryota; kingdom Metazoa; phylum Arthropoda; class Insecta; order Trichoptera; family Hydropsychidae; genus Hydropsyche; species Hydropsyche tenuis. The sequence continues at coordinate 76,378 of VTON01000175.1, read as the reverse complement.
ATACTTTGAGACAATAATGAAAGCCTTTTGCCAAAATTGCAAACCCGCGGATCGGAAGACCAATGCCATGGTGTGATTCATGGCGCCGGCCAAAACGACCGCGCGCTCTTCGAAGAAACTCGTGCAAAAGCTCTATGCTTTTCGATCGTGTTAATGGCGGAAAAAGTGAGGTTCTTTTTTGAAATTGGGCGAAAAACTATGACGAGGAGTCGTTACTTTGAGACAATAATGAAGGCCTTTTGCCAAAATTGCAAACCCGCGAATCGGAAGACCAATGCCATGGTGTGATTCATGGCGCCGGCCAAAACGACCGCGCACTCCTCCAAAGCTCGCGCGAAAATCTCTATGCTTTTCGATCGTGTTAATGGCGGAAAAAGTGTGGTTCTTTTTTGAAATTGGGCGGGAAACTGCGACGAGGAGACGATACTTCGAGCGCGTGACGGGTAGGCGGGTGTTCGCTCGTGTGTTCGATATCGGATTATTCGGTTAAACGGTTAATCGATTGATTTTTTTTTACGCGTGTATAATGGTCTTTTGAGGGCGGTTGGTAAAGCTTGAATCTGTTCTTTTCTTGATGGGAGATAGGCGTTGAGGTGGTTAATTCGATGCGTGTATTTTTTAGTAGGAAAATAGGATTTTTAATTGGTTCAATTTTCGGATTACTATTGAATTTTTTATTCGATTATTTGGATTTATTTTGTGTTACTATAATAAAAGTGACTAGCATAATCTGAATTATATTATTTTAAATTTATTTTATTTTACTAATATATTAAAAATATATTAAATTTTCATATCAATCTTAATATTCTAAGTACACCCAATCCTTTTTTTTTATACGGGGGATACGTTTCAGAGACTAGTCTAAAAAAAATGTATGGTGACCATATAAAAATTTAAGAGAGATTCTTTCATTAAAGATTAGGCAAAACTAATTCAATCATTTCAACAATATCAGAAAACATTATAATAAAAACCAATCTTATTAATTTATAAACAATATCAAATTCATTAAATAAAAAAACTATCATATAAACAAAAATTTATACGACTCCGAAATACACTAGAGCAATACCTATTTTCACCCATAGACGTAAAAAAAAAATTTTAGAAGGTGTAAAGTTCACCCCAGGCGGAAAAACGTATCGGATACAAAGTCGGTTGAATTTATGGTGTCAGAAATGAGACGAAAGGAGACATGGGGTGGTGCACGTAAACTGGCGCACATTATGTGACCCAAAACGCGAGGGTTGACTCCGCTATGGAGCTTTTTGTGCGAAAAATCACCAAAAAGGAAAGTCGCAATAGAAAATGCATAGATCTTTTTATGGGATTTCGATTCGTTCCATATATTATATTATTTTATACGAACTTCGCATTATTTTATTATCGATTCGGAATCGTTAATTGTATTCGATTTCAAACTGAAAAAAATCGCAAAATTTTATATCGAAATTAATTCCGTTTTACGCACCCGAAAACTCCAAACTCGATATGCATACGCATGAACCTCTAACAAGCGTGCCGCCATTTTTTCACGGTTTTATTAATAAAATAAAATCTCGCAGCGAAACGTTCGATTTTCCGGAACGACGCACATATTTTCCGTACGTACTTAGGCGAAAAAAAATCGCAAATCTGCAGTCGGCTCACGATCGCGCACCAAACTTTGAGAAACGTTTCCACCCCTTTCAACCCTCGCGTGGTGATGTGTCGATAGCTGGATATCGCGCCTGCGAAAATTTTGTACACTCATTATTTTTATATTGAAACCGTATGACAATATGTGGTTCGAAAGTGAAAATAATGCAGTTTAATCGTGAATATGTTTTTTTAATTGATTTTTTTTATATATAAAGTGATTTTTTTCTAATAAATATTTTATTTTTGTAATGAATGTATTATATAAGTGGAACTTATATTTTTTTTGATAAGCGGAAGTATTTCCAGCATCTTTTTTTATATTCATATACTATTTATTCCATAGTTTCAAAAGGGTTAACCCGTTCGTTTCGAAGTCGCCGTGTATGGTGCGAATCACGCGTAAAATTTCAACGCCATAAATCAATGTGAAACATTGCCAAAGAACGCGCCCCGTCGCGCAGAACGATATAAAAATTTGACAGATCGTCTAAATATTTTTTTCGTATCATATTATTCGACTATTGTCAACGCATTCACTAAAATATATTCAAATGAGGTCGTATATTCGGAAAATTCTATAAGCGCCTCTGACCGAAGACAGGGGTGCTCGTTTTGAATGTGACGAAAAATAGAAACACTTTTTGAAAAGGGCAAAAGCTAAAAAGGAGGCCGGGTACGGATTAGAAAGCTCCGACAAAGCCTTTTGCTCGTTTTGCTCTCGGTACACGAAATACTTGTACGAAAATAAATACGGGGTGCACTTCACGGTAACATTGAAGCAAAATAAATATGAAAAAGTTTAATATATTCGAAAATATACGCTTGTGTAATTCGCGCGTTTTGAGCATTGAAAAAAAATGTTAATGATTGTCAAAACGAAATATTTCTCTTTCAAATAAAACACCGCGCCAAATCAAAAATATTCAATAATCCGTGCTACGAAAACGATTCGAGGAATAATCCGGATCGTACAAATATTTCTCGAGTTATGAAAACATTTTTGGGGGTTTATATAATTCTTTTATGTGCCGGTTTGAATGCGATTATAAAAAGATTCCATTTTCATTCTGGAAAACGTCGAAGCGGGCTACAGGAGAGAGGAAAAAAGTGACATTTTTTCCGATTCATCCTGTCAACCTTCTAATAAGCTTTTGCTCCGTTTTCCGCGGAAACAAAACAAAACAAGTACACAGAGTTGAACTTTAAAAGGTTATACACCGTCGGAAGCTCTCCTCCCTTTATATTCAATTTGTAAAGAGTTTTTTTTTTATTATTTTCCTGCACAGTTCTTCCAGAGGATTAGCATTTTTTTTTGCGCGAATGTTTATTTTCAAAAAGTATAATATTGCATTAAATATCGTCATTGCGGAGTTTTGTAATCTTTTCAATTATGCAGGGCGCTCTTTTGGCTCGAACTTTCGTTAAATATCCTAAACGTTTAAACTTTGCGAAAAGTGAACAGAAAGGCGATCAACATTTTTTATAATAAATTTTGAAAAAATTTATATTATATTCATTTATATATTAGCAACATTTTTTCATAAAATTAAAAACGTATACAAATTGAAAATTGTTTTAAAATACATAAATATATATCTTATTCAATGATAGCATTGAGATAAAATGCAATAAATTTAAAATTAAATATCTAACTATGAGTCAAGTTATCATCGTGATGTAAAATTCAAATAACGTAAATTGTGATACAAAGTTTTCGAATCATAAAAATAATAATTACTTAACATCAAAAGTAAAATTTAAAAAAAAAATTTTGAAGTAGAATAGTTACTTCAATAGTTTTGAACAAATTCATAGCATACTTAGAAAAATTTTATATTTTTTCTTATCCATTTAAAGGAAAAAAAAATATTGATATTATCTTTAATAAATGATAGGTAAATGAATCCATCAACTGACCTAACCACACCCCCTTTAACATCCATAATCGATAAAAACTGACCCATTCAGCAAGGTTAAACCATTAACAGCGCACATTATACAAACTGAATATCACATCACGATAATGACCCACTATTTTACATTCCCCAGACCCAGCAAATACAGTATAGAATTTCAATTAACCACAAAAAACGCTCATTTAAAAGAAAATGGAAATAAATCGAAAAGCTAATATTGAACGCATTAATGCGCCAGTGGGGGGAGAGCGCGCGAATATGGCGTTCATTAAAATTTCGATTTATATAACGCCGTGTGCGCGGGAAAGCGAACAATAACGAATAATACACACACAGAATATATCCAGGATATGAATATACATTTGCACAAAGGGAATACGCGTGCAGGAGCCGGATCGGTCGATAAATTTTATGTTTTATGCGCTTCCTTAGCTCGCAAAATCGGGGACACGGTTCCGTTTGAGAAATTCAATTACGGGCGGAAGAATTCGTACCTGCAATTGGACTCGATGAATCTGCCGTTATTTCTTTTACTTTTCGAATCGGAGGTCTTTTTGCCGGTGGGAAGATTGGCTAGGCGTGGAAGATTGTGGGTGAGGGTTGGAGGTGGTCGTATAATGTGTATCGATGGTTTTTAATTGATTTGTTAATTGAAAATTTTTGGTGGATGTATGGAAACCTTTTTTTTTATAAAAGGTTTGACTACTCGGATTTTAAGTGGATGTAAAATATCTATGATATTATTTGAAAACTATTTGTTTCTCAACATCATTGTATTCATAAAAATATTTTATTCAATTTTAGATTAGCTGAAAATCGTTGATATTTTCAAATTTTATTTTTAATTTGAGATATTTCGAATGAAAAAAATAATCAAGAAAAACCTAAAGTTGATTATTCAAAAATTAAATTATGATTTTAGTTTGATTATTAAAGTCGTGTAGTTGCAATTAAATAAACGAGAAATTTTCATTAATGAAATTACATTTTCATTTCAGTAATAGATTACTATCTATGTATCATATCTTACTAGATATGTAATAAAAAAATAATTAGATTAGAATGCTTTCGTTTCCGATTTTAAATTTATAATTTTTCATCATAGATTGATTTTATTTATAAACAAAACTTGTACATTCATGATTTTTTTCAATTTGCAATAATTGACAATAATTAAAATAGAAAATTATATAAAAACGGCTTCATAAAACAAAAGATCATATAATTATTCTATCAGTATGTATAAAGTTTTTTTTACTTATTATTAATATTTTCCAGTATTAATATTACATTTCATTGATAAAATGCTTTGTTGAAGAAAAAAATCGAATGAAACGTTCATTATTTTAATACATACGATTATATACAAAAAATTATTTCATTCATTTCTATTATCGCATATAAAATAAAACTTTTATACGAATCATGATAATAAAAAATGAAAGATAACAAAAATAAATTTCGGGCCTCACTCTAAAAGGGAAATACCCTAAAACGGCACCGTTTAACGAATGACAAATATTGTTACAAGCGATCTTCGGGCACGGACGGGTTAATTCAAAGGACAAGGGTGTTGTTTAATATAATTACGAACGTACACGGATCCATCGCGATAATTAATAACGTCAATTTGTCGACGAATTATGGAGAAACGACGATTTTAAAACCCCTTTACGGCTGAATAAATATTTTTTTAATTCGCCGAGTGTAGGCAACCAATATAGAATTCGTTTACATTTCATCCGCGATGGTTGTTTTTCATTTCGATAAAATGATTATGCACGGAAAATATCATCGATTTAAAAAATATATTATAGTCTATAATTTACAAAACATTTATAAATCTATATTTTCCGTACCAATTTTAAAATAATCTTCAAAAGGAAACCAAATCTCAAAAAATTTCACAACCACCCCAAACATAAACAATCCAAAAACACACACTTCTTGAAAAACACGCTTGCATCTCCAACTGTAAACCTTTAAAACCTTCGAAGTCTGCGCGAAAAATTGAACCTGCACGTGTACACGTGGCATATCGAAAGTCGTATACCCGAAGCTTTTCTTCTTCATTTCTTTGCGGGAATCCCACGAGATCACAGGCACACCTGCCTGTCTCATAAAATTGTGAAATGACGTAAATAACGCGACCGCCTATTCCCAAATGTTGCCGCATCATTCGTACACCATCGCTTCCCAAATGTGGATTCTGCTGATTGTTTCGCGTCATGCTGTACATCGCGCTTCTATTGTGTGGAAAAATGATCGATAAATAGAAACGTTCGAAAATTTATATTTATTTGTCATGAAAGCCATTGTTCTCGCAAAGATTCTTTAATTTCGTTGAAAATTGATTTTCTTTCGGAGAATACGTTTTATGAAACGAACACAAAATCGCCATTCTAAATGATTGATGTTGCGAACGACGAGGGAAGAAGTCACGTTTTTTCAATATCCCTTATCTATCCTGGCAATCTAATATCGACATTTGTATATTCGCTTCATTATAAAGAGACATAATATATACCTATTACAGATTGAATAGAATATTATTATCAAAAAAACTGAAATTTTCTTTCTTCCATTTATTTATTTTTTTATTATTATATCTATAACAAGATATATAATACGACATGAAAATTCTTAAAAATATTAACTGTTTACTTTCGGATATGAAAAAAAAACCTTTTTATTTCAGTATTATTATTTTTAAAATAAATAAACGTTTTAACTAATATAGTTATTTTGTCCTATTAAAAACTAATTGCAATATATAGGTACATTAAAAACTCTTTTTAGACGGTTTCGAAATAACTCGGTTTAAAAAAAGAATCAATTGTTTTTTCACTTTAACACGGCGTAAATATACATATATTACAATGGTAAGATCCAGAGCAAACCAGTATACAATTATAGTTATTAAATGAAAATTACCATGTTTTTACCATGATTTCACATGGCGAAATTTTGTCACATTATATATTTTTCATAAGTATATTTGGATGAAATTTCCATCTAAATATACTGATGGACCCTATCTTCAATTTTCATATGGTTACTATACGTTTTTTTACACGGTAAGTCTGGAACGTATCCCTCGTATAAGAAGAGACTTAGATGTATTAGAATTTAATGTCTCGTACTAAAATAAAGATAAAGATATTAGACTAAATGAATAAATGATCGATCAAGAATAATTTTTATTAGAAACGATTTCAATATACAATCCTCCACAAAAACATCACCGAAAAAATCAAAATCACCAATCAACATCTAATGACCGATCGATATTCAATCCGAAAAAAATCTCCCCAAACAAAATATATGTATATCCGCACTTCCAATCATCAATCCCCATCGTCCGCACTTACATCAACAACAATCTGCCTCACCCCCCTCATAACGATCATAATTAATTTCTGGTCTTTGCCAAAGGCGAAAAAATAAAAACGCCGAAGGGAAAGTGAAAGAAACGGCCCGGCATCATCGCTCATCAAAATTGTCAACATTTGTCCCCGGAGCGTATTCTTGCGGCGACTGTTGTGCACAACCTTGCCCCAATTCGTTTCGATCATTTTTCATCCGTTAATAAATAGGCTTTCGCTCGTTATCGCTCCATTTTTACTTTTAATCTTGTTAATCTGCTTAGTGCGGTCCGTTGCGATGGGGGTGAGGTCGTTTAAAGCGGCGCCGAAACTTTGGCGAGGTTATTAGCCGCTTTTAATGAGATGGGAGTTCATTGATTGGTGTTTATCGTCATTTTTCATTATGGGGTATGTTTTTGGTGGAGAATCTGTGGGTTTTTGTGTTGTAAAGGTGTTTTTGAAATGCGCTTATTGTTTGTTTTTTAGTGCCATCTATGTGTTGAAATTATAATCGAATCAGCCGTTCATTACACATGTCGATTGACTCCATAAAACAAAAAGTTGAGAAATGTGATGAAATAATGTACATTTTAAAATTCCCTTTTCATAATATAAACTCAAATATGTAAATATTATAGAATGCATAAATACAGGTGTAATGCATTTAAGTTACATTATTGCAACGATTTACATTTGAGTATGGAATTAATCAAAATGGCCTCTAAAATAAATTATTTATTATTCAACGGTTATAAAAATTTTGTCGTTTAATAGTATTAATTCAGGAAAGTTATTATAAATATAAAAAATTGACTATAATACCAAGTTCTTGACACTTAAATTTAAGATTTTTCAAAAAGTGGAGTTCATCGATTTTGCAATGAACGGTTCAATTGAGTATTTTGAAAAAAAAAAAAATAAATATGTACCTTTTATTATGAAGTCTAAAAAAAATAAACATATTTCGCAATATATTTCATAAGAATTGTTTACAAAGTTGTAAAAATTGAACTGTTAGATTGTGTTGAAGTATGCATCGTTAAAAAGCGTTCAGTTTATGTTTATTTTGTCAGTGGGTCAAGTCACTTGCTCTCTTAAGAATTTATGATTTGTGGAAAAATATTGAATTATTTTAAGTAACTTTATGTAGTCAAAATGATAGAATGAAAACTCGAACGTAGTCAAAATCGCTATGAATAAAATAAGACACTTTCATAAATGTAAATTGATGTTTATATTTTTCTTTTTTTATTTGAAGATTTTTAAATATTCAGATAACATGAAAATAGTATAAATTATTCAATGTTTCAAAAATCAAATTTCCTAATGAAGAACACACAATAAAAAAATACTTCACAAAAGCAATTTGTTATACGACATGTTTTTTTTTAATTATTTATTCAAACGCACACCTTTAACTTCGAAAATATAATTTAGACCACTTTCACATTCAAATACACATATAATAAATTCAGATACACAATTTAGAAACTTAAATAATCAACTCGAGTTCCATAGAAAAGGACGTCCCGTTTATTGCGACTCTCTTCTTCAGACGCTCAATATGTGCGCCGGAACGCGAAAAACATCAAAATAAATGCCCTCGTATCGGCGCAAGCATAAACATATGTCAATAGTTATTTACGTGACCGGAAAACGGATGTGTCCGTGTCCGCACCGGTATCCGGGTTTCCCGGGTTTTTCCGATTTTCCGAGAAAACTCGCTCGCTGCGTCATACATAGTCACTCCTGACGTCGAGTTCCGCCTCGTTTGCCTTCGCTTATTTATTTATTTTTTCATAGATTCGATGTAAATTCGATTTCGTGCATTTCGAATCGATTTGCGACATATGTGTGATTTTATTTATTAAAAAATATCAAATTGTATTATTTCGTTTGGCGTAAATGAACGCTTGTGTATGCGCAAAACTTATTTCATATCTCAAAACGATTCTATCATAATACTTCTCAATATTGAGAAACACTCGAAAGCCATTACGAAGTTTGTACAATTACGTAACTTATATATATTTATCATATAAAATATTATACACGTATGAAATTGAATACGCCCGATATGAACGTAATGTCGAAATTTACGTCGACGTAACATTACGTCCCGTAATAAATACTGTTTACGTGTAAACAATCGTAAAAACATAAATAAATTCCCGTACTAAATAAACGTTTTGAAAACAATAAGTTTAATAGAAATTAATCATTTTAATGAAAAACAATTCAGTCGAAGTTATTCATTCATGCACATCGTTCGAGTTTTCATTCGCAACTTTAATACGGACGCACGAATCCGAACTACAATATTTAGATTTACTTTGTGAATTTCACGTACTTTCGCTAGACCTTTCGACCATATAAATTGAAGATTCAGTATACAAGAATCTTTCGAAAAAAATATCAGATCGTATATACATAACCCTTTTTCCGCAGCTGTCATATTAGCATACGTTGAGGCGTACGCGTGTATCCTCGGAGAGCCTGTCATTTTTTTTCAGCCTTATTTTTTTTCAGACTCCCTACGTCGTTATCCTGTCACAATATTTTGATAGAATTAAATTGACAATAACAAACGTATTCCGCTATAAATTAAATTTTGCTTGGATACGAAACGCATGCCGCTTTTCCGCGTTTTTCCCTTTTACGTAACCCTTACGATTTTTCCCCTTTTACGATGTGAAGATTTTTCCATGTTATTATGAAGCACGCTCGGAATTATACGTTTATTTTGCTGAAAATATATTTTCCATATTCTTGGATAATTAAAATTCGCTAAGAATTTCAGGAATTGCCGTCTGCTAAATAATATAATAAATCATCAAACGTTTGTTTCCATTATCTTAAATTATTTTGCTCGTAAAGTTTCTGCCTGCGGCACAATTAAAATGTTCTCGTTTCTACTTAAAATCTATATTGCTCATAAAACAGTTATAAAAAATGACTTTTCTTTTGAGTCATTTAGCAAAATATAGAAAAATTGCTTTAATCAAATAATTTGTACTATAATATAATTTTTCAAATCCATTCTGATCGATCAAATTTCAAAAATATACGTTTAGGCAAAGTTAAACTATTAAAACTCTTGATATGCTTATTCTTTACATGTATGTAGTTAAATGTTTACTTTTTATATACATTATATTATTCTATCTGTCTATTTATATCTATATATATATTTTGGTAACCGTGTAAAAATCGGTAACTAGAGCGCGAAGTTTAAATCGAGAACGAAGGACGAAGTTAATTTCTCGTTAAGTTGCCGAGTCTCCGTTCCCCTGTAAATCATGTCGCTTGTAATTGCTTTAATTTTTATACAATAAACCCTTTTTATTTGCCCCCTGTCCAGCTGGGTTTATGACAAAAGTAAATTTGTCTTTGTCGGGTAGGTCCTTTGGAAAAAAGTTTCCGTTTTGACGCGCGCAAATATATTTATTCATGGGAAAAGTGAGAATGACCGAATTCGCGGGTTGATTACGAAACTTTACGTATTTGTTTTCGGATATTTGTTGGGGTTTTAGATACATACGCTTTCTTTCGATTATTCCGTATGCAGTTTTTACTGAGAAAAAGATGCACGTGTATTGGTTTGAGATATTGAGGCGTGTTTATTGAAAATATCGCCTACGAACAAAGAAATTATATTAAACTCTACTCTATGAAATTGAAATCGCGTCAATAAATTCGCTAGAAAACAATATCACATCGGAACAAATTGAATGTGCACCCGACAATAAACTCGCAGACTCTTTCTAACGTATAAATACACACACAAGCCACCCCTTTACATAATCGGCCATTTTCTTTCGAAATAGCGGCAATCTTTATGAAAACTTTTAGCATATAAACGTAGAGAGGCTGAAAACGGAAAGATTTGTCGTGTGTGTATTCTTTATACTTAAACGTGCGCATTCAAAACGAACTACTAAATCTACGCCCCTTAACCCTTATTTTTTTGAGACGATCCCTTTTTCCCGGACGTGGAAAAATCCCCAGGAACGGATCTTCGGCCGCAAAAGCTTTCTCCTTTTGTTTATGACGCCATAACTTCTGTTTTAGCCGCGACGGCAAAAATTAGTTTATATACAGCGGCTCGTCGATTCAATCATATTTCGAAATCACATATTCAAATATTAAAAATTCCCCGTCTGCAGAAGTCCATGTTAAAAAATTTTAGTCAATCAAGATGTTCAGTTGAAATTTTCAATATTGTGTGTTTTTTTCGCTCAGAAACATTCTTGTGTGTTTTTCTCTTTTTTACTCTTCGCGTATTCAAATAAGAATCGCGCGAGTAACGAACCCTGTAAACGCGCATAAATAAAATATTTTGTTCCCATGAAATATTGCATTTTTTCCAGCTGAAACAGGGGTTTTCGACCGTTTAATTTTGTTTTTTCGTATTATTGAAAATATTCACCGGTGGTCTAGTCAATGTAGAAAAAAACTATAACCGATTTGATTAAAAATTAAATCTTCATTCTGTAAATATTTTGTGTGCGTTGTAAGTTATTTAAAAATCATTTTTGAAAAATATCATATGATTTAGGTTAAATAAATACGTTGTCATATTATAGATGTAACCATACATCATTGACTTGAAATAGTATTTTAACACTGTACGGTTTTCATTTCCATTTTTCAAAGAGTTACCAAGAAAAATTTACCTTTAAACCCAAGAAAAATGTTTTAACTTCCAATTATGATATTTTGTATGTAATTACATTATCATATCAATATTTTAAAATATTAAAATTAAGTTAATTTACTTTAACTGCCATCATTTATTCATGCTGAAAAATTATCTTATTAAACATGAAATTCTCTTGCATTCTCAACATTTAAGATTTATTCAAATACAAAACGTCCAAGACAAATCTAGCATGCGAGTTTTGTGAAACTCAGAGAATCACAGCACTAAATCTTGATCCTCACAGAGGCTACCCGTATATCTGAATTACACATATAAGCTTGGCTATACGTCATATTATGCATTCAAATACGGATACTCTCTATTTCCGACACGTGATTTTTTTTTACGACTCTACATTCAACCCTTTTCAAGCTATCTTTGTCTATAACAGTTTTTTTGAATTATACGCGCGATCGTAAAATTTATCTTTGTGTGTGTGGAACGTATAAAATTAACTATAAAGTATCACTTTGTGCGTGTAAATGATTTCATAATGATTGCATGCTAGATGTGAAATTGGATTTTTTCTAATTATTTGTTAATTTTTATTATATTGTAAGGAATTTGATAAAATCTTAATTTGGTGCGTAATACAATTCACAAGTGCTTTGAGTGAACTTGACCTTTATTAAAAACATCAATTTTTGAAAAATTACGTTGAAAATAACTGGCGTTTTTAATGAGAGAAACCTTCTGTTATTTTTCACTCGCACACAAATAATTTAATTTGAATTAACGACGAAAGGAAACGGTTCGACGGAGCGCGTCCTCGACTAATTAGATTAGATTTTCTTAATTAATCACACGGTTTTCTCACGGAAAAACCCCTGTAGATTTTGGGAGCAATGAGGAAAAATCCCCGACTCATTTTTTAAACCTCACTCCTTTTTTTACCATCCGCAGAGCGTTATATGTAACACGGTATAAAATGCGGAAAAGCGTTCCGCTCGAATTTTCCGCAAGCGAAAATCCTCGGCACGATTTTCAACCCTTTTAAAACGGATATGACAAAAAACAAGATCAAATACTATTTTTCATCTGAAGCATTACAAATCTCGCGTTTAAACATAATGACCGAACGAAAGCGATCCGTATTGAGCTGTCGATTCGAAGTAAACTATCGGGAAACTCTCGCGAGTTTTTCCGGCTCCGAATTGATTTTTTTCCCTCTTTTTTGTATATGGGAAAGCTTATCGTGCAAGTTTCAATTCGTTTCTAATTTCTTAACGCCGTTACCGACTTGTAAAACTTTTTTTGCGTGTTATTCGGACGTGATTAATTTGGTGTTTTTGCGCGCGAATTAATTCACGTCATACTTAGAAGAATTATGGCAACCGCTTATTTTTCGATTTATTTTACGACATTCAAATATTCTTATTTTTTTATATTCAAAATGTCTGGGATTTACCTCTTTATTACCTCCCATACATCCACCTTATTACAAGGACTCCTTTTATTCCTGATTTTTTTGTCATAGTTGTTTTTATTTATGAGTAACTTGGTATTTGGTATACGCTTCATTTTAACGTTTTGAATAATAAGTGGAATCTCCATTGAAGCTGAATATATTCCATTTTATTTTACATCATCAAAATGACTTTATATACTTACTTAGAATCATTAATCATGTATGCGATAATTTGAGTGTGTACAACGTTTCGAAAACAGAAGCTTAACTCATCCATCATTAGTGAACATTATGACATCACGAATAATGATTCTTTTTCCTAGTAAAAACGTATATAAATATTAAATCAATATTTTATTTTAATCTTGAACTCATTTAGATTATTATTTCTCGTACTGATAATCTACTGTAATTATGAAATATATATGATTTTTAGAAGAGATATTGAAATAATTTAATAGAGATTTTTTTGATAAAACGTAATTATTTTTCTATTTCAATTTTTCTATTATTTTTTTATACGGCATATTAAAAAATATATGGGTTTTTAAGATACTAATGATTCTAATTGAAATAATTTTATCGAAATCGGTTAATATTATATTATGTATCTCACAAATTTTTAAGATTTCCTCAATATTTGTTTCATATAATATGTATTTTGATAATATAAAATGTTCACTTAATACAAATAAATCAAAATTTAAAGTATTGTACTATACATAAAAATATTCATTATTTCAACTACAAATACGCTCATAAACATTTTCCATTCCATCAAAAAAATCAAAACACTCTCACCCCCAAACCCCCAACACAAATCAAAATTTTCCACACATCACCCCGGAAAACTCGCAACGATCACCTCCCACAGCAGCAATCTCCACTACCTCATTAACACGAAAACACACCCGAAACGATAAAATCGCCCCGAATTCGATTCTCATCCACGGGCTTACCGCATTTCATCCAGGCACACACACACACACAGCCTTCAGATAGCGAAATGTTAACACGCGCCGCGCCCCCTTTTCCGGAGTGGGCGGACACCGGGAGGCGCCGAAAAGGAGGCTCTGTGTACCCGCGGTGGACACACATGTGAAAATTCGTGTACACACGTGAAAATGGACGTGTGCGAGCATGAGAACGACCCAAATTGAACGATCCTGACGTTTCGGATGGCCCTCAGAAATGTGTTCAAAAATCGCACACGACGTATGTCTAGTATCGATCCGGCGAAAGATACGAATATTTTGTGTGAATTTTTTTTCTTATTTGTACTGAAAATGTCGTTTTCAGGAATTGTGATGTTTCTAATATAAAAATAAATCTTTCTTGAATTTTTCGAATACAATTTTTGTACAAAATAAATTTTCTGTATTACAAATACAACAAACAAATTTATGAATGATTCGAAGCTACGATCAAACAAAATGATACTACTGAAACATTTCGTCTAAATGAAATGATTATGATGAAATACAATTAAATGAACATGATCCACATCGTCTACTATGTGTATTCAATTTATGATTCAATTCAAATTATCATTTTTTTATTTGTACTGAATTGATCACGTTTCATGAAACTTACCCGCTCTACATACGTGCGGCCTCACATTTTATTCGAATTATTTATTTTCTCTAAATACACCTATTCTCTATATACAATTGATTCAATACTTCCAATACGTAGACACTATCAATAAAATTTATTATATATTTACAATTAAAACGCACTCACTCTAATTATTATATATATTTAAATTCGATTTAAGCTCGCGTTCGTGTATCACATATTGTTTACGCGCACGATACTACGCGAGACGCCCCACACGCGCTCACGAACATTTTCCTGCTTTTCCGGCCGATTTTCCTTGTATTTTTCGATTTTTTTTTTATTTTAACGCATCCGACATGTACTATGCGAATATATGTGTGATTTTTTATGATTTTCACCAATTTCACGGATATATAGCGCCGCTTTGCAAACGGCGAGCGGCGGTGCGGAGGCTCTACGCGGAACTGATCTCGGAAGGACCGGGAACGGTTACGTCAAAAGAGGGGCTGTGAGGGGAGGCGAGGGGAGAGGAGGGAGGCTTTCAGGGTGTGGAGCGGAGGCTCTAGGGGGCGCAGGGGACTGAGCCCCCCGTTCACTGAAGGCTACGCGGTTCTAGCTCAGTAGTATTGCGGCCGTGGAGTGGACAAGACGATTTTAACATATTGCGATTTTGTTTTGTTTGGTTTTTTTTTTGTCGTTAAAACTCGTTCAGTACCGTTTTCAATCTATTATAATTTGTGATTTGTTTTTGTGGTTGTTTTATATACATTTTTATGTAAAAACTTTGTAATTGGTTCAAAATTTTTGCGTATTTTATTAATACGAAATTTTTGTAAACGTAAAGTAACTTTATTCGAAGTATAAAAATTGATATTTATTTGCAACTTTCCCAATTTACGATTCTTTATTTTTTTTAATTTTTGATAACTAATATGACATTGAATATTTTTTTATGTCTTACAAAATCTAAAAGCTGACCAACTCATCAACAGGACAACGTTCTATACAAACCATCAAAGCTCAACATTCAAACAATACCATATTGCCACCCAAAAATTTCCCCTACAATTACCCAACCTTTTACGGAAACCCTAAACACACGAAAAACAATACTTTCACCTCAAAGAACAAAACGCCCTTCCGCTGAAGCCGAAAGCGACCTCGCATCATCATTTTCGTCGTGATGGTCGCAGTTTAGCTGCTTTTCCGACAACCGACCCATTTTTATCATCGTTTTAAAAGGGCAACGCGCTTTGGGGCGCAAGAGCTTTCTAGGCCGTGGCCTAATTCCACCCTGCGCACCCGGATTCTAACGAAAGGGGTCCTCGACCCCCCTGAATGCATCCCTGGATATAAGGGTGCGCCCTAGCTGTATAATGGGTATATATAGTTTAGTTTCGATGCAAATTTCATGAGGAATGTGATTAATCTGGTCATGGCGTTGTAAATTGAGATAATAATTTTTTTTGATTGATAAAAAGGATCTTTTAGATAAAATTTAACTGTTTTTTAATCATATTATTGTGATATTTCGAAGTTTTTGATAAATTAATGGTAAATTATATGAATTTTGATTAATCAATGGTAAATTTGATAAATTTATTTTGATAAAATAATTTTTAAAATTCAAATATTATCAAAAAGTGAGTATGTAACATAGTTTATATTAATTTGTAGTTTTTCCAATTAAATTCAATAAATTATATTTTATTCTATGTTTTTTTTAATCATCTAACAATATTTTCAAACTAAAATAGGATAATAAAAAAAAATCCAGTTTTCTAAATCAATGTAATTAATTTGAATTATTATTTATAATAAATTTGATAGAATAATATTTTTTTGATAAAAGCTAATCATTCTAATGTATGAATAATTTATTAATGAAAAATGCAGAATTCTTCTCATTGAATACGTGGACTTGCAAATTCAATAAAAAATATATGTACTATAGAATATTATATTGAAATGTCTTTCTCGTACTAACATAAAATAAAGACTGGTTTTACATATGGTTCGGGACACGTCTGTGGTTTTGATGATTCATTGAACTACATGATTCAATAATTATCATTTTTATATAAAATAATGTTCACATCAGTAGATAACAATATTACAAGATACATATGTACATACGTTCAGAATATGGTAAATATAGTTTATCCTTTATATTTTTCAATGCGTAATTATTAGTATTTATTATATAATATTTAATAATAAATACTAAATATTATAATAACGTTATGTGATAATCATTTGAGTCAAATCATAACTCGTACAAAATTTTGTAATAGAAAAAGTTCTTCAAATTATATCTTATTTATACTAACTTTTTAGCGAAAAAAACCTTATCATTGACGAAAAACGGGCAACGTTTTTCAAACTTTCATACAAATCCGTCCGGAAAATCTGCAATCGTTTTTCCGCCAACATTTCATAGTACCATCGTACGCAAACCCTCTTCCCTTCAGCTTCGACACGGAAACGTACTTTGCGCCCCTAGAATGGAAAAACTTTCTATTGTTTCGGCGGGAAATTGCAACGCTTTTCCACACGGATGTTTTTCCCGACGCGGAAAAGTCTCAGAACTAATCAGCAGTATAAACACGAGTTATATCGTATACTGTGCGTATGAAGGCTCTCTCGCCCGAAATGCAATGTCTTCTAATTATCATAATAGAATTTCAATTATCGATTTGACACGAGAATTTTTACAGTTCAGATGCTGGAAAATCGATATACGGAAAAGCGTTATATTCCTTTGATTGCGACATTTCATAAAGATGAAACGCTCTTCCAATATGACACTTATTAGCTTCGCCGGAATTTGTCGAAATTTTAATTTGAAACTCTCGCCAACGTTCGATATTAAATTAACGATCGACCCCGTTCGATGTCAATTTCAGACAACGCAAAGATGTATTCTAATTTGTTTTAATAACAAAATTTCATTAGAATTCCACCCCTCGATTCTATACAAATTAACCATCAAATTGAATCGAACACGGCGAATCGCTCAAAAATTTTTAATTAACCAATTAAACGAATAAAGGGCACGGCTTTTCAGAAAGAAATCTCGGCTGAATGTTCCCGCTGAAACAATGGCTTTCATACACACACTAACCAGACGTTGTATACACCGCCCCTAGCCAGGGTAATAATTATTCGGCGTGACCGTTGTATTTTCATTTTTAGCTTTTCCCATCTCCGGCCTACATTGTGCCGGTTGCCGCTAAAGCTCGTTTAACCGACAATGAGAGGAAGCCGCTGAAAACTCCTGAAACACCTCTGAAACATAGGTAGCCGGTGTGGAGGTTTCGGTCGAGAGTTTTTCGTGTCGTTAATAATCGTGTTTTTACGATTCGAGTTGGGGAATTTCGGGATTGTGCCGTTTCGGTTCGTTGTATCGGATTTCGTTTGAACTTATCCGTATTAGTTGAATGTATACAATTGGATACTAGGATAATGTATATTATTTAAATTGAGTTGAAATAATGTTTTTTTTTAACGAAGATTATCGTGTTTTTACGATGGGAATCGAGATATTTCTGGATTATGTTAAGTAGCTTTATTGTATTATATTTCACTAGAACTGATACATTTTGAGGAAACGTGCTTGATTTCAAACGATTATGTACGAGGATGATGTATTATATTACAAAATACAAAATGAACTGAAATAGACATTTTTTTCAATTATTAAAAAATATTCAAAATATATAATAGTGAAACTCCTTCACTACCACCAACCGAAGATATTACTAATGTTTATCTGTTCTTTTAAAATTTGATTATTTCTCATTTTATCGAAAAAAATTCGTATTCGAAAATTTTCTTATTTTCTTTTAAAATCTCCCTGATTTTATCACTAAATCATCAATATTCCCACATAATAAGTTAATTTTATTCAATCACTTTGAATCGCTAAAGACTCTGACAATGCGAATCAAAGAAATTTTACTGTAACCAATAAAAAAATATAAAAGTTCATTAAGCATAGTACATATACAACTAAATATTCGTTCCCGAAAAAAATCCCCATTTTCGCTGAACGTTCGCGCGGCAATATTTTTTAATGTTTGCGCGCGCCGAAAGTCGCACAAACAACGCCGAAATTTACAAGGCCATAAAACGCAAAACAATGGCCAAAACCGCGGTCAGCCCGACGGCGGCGGGAGGCGGGAAAAATATCCCAAAAAAACACACACACACACATACACATAATATAAAAAGGAACGGACACTGGAAAGAGTGCTCCGTTAGGAATATTACGTCGTATCGTATAAAAACGCTGTAACTTATGCGCGTAGCGTAAGGGCGTGTAAATCTGGAAAAACAAAATAGACAACCTACCCTCCACTTCATCCCCATGGCAATATTCTGTTACGACGAAGAAAGTTTACGTTACCGAGTTATGAGCGGGGGTGTGGGGTGGTGGAAATCTCCTATGTACTAAACACGCCGTTGTATGGAGTCGACTTGTAAAATCTCACTTGCTGTTATACTCGGCTTCCTGGTATAGTGCGTTCGTGTGTGAGGTCTTTTTCGTGTTTTGTTTGATAGTGATTGTCGGTTTTGGATTAAATGTATGGTGTAGATTGTTTGGGTGATCATAAAAGCTCATGGATTGTATTATAATTAATAAAATAAATATAATTTTTTATGTTGACTTATATGTAGATTTCATCTTCTATTGATTCTGAAGTTTCAAATTTACGCGTTCATGTTTTTTTAATTGTTAAATTATTTCTGAACTTTTTTATAAAATGATGATTTTTAATTAAATTTGCACTAACTTCACATCATCAATCTCCATCGTAAATCTAAAAAAACTATATTAAAACCAAATCTACTCAACGCTTAAAAATATCTTCATCCCAGGGCCTTAGAACAGAGCAGGAGCAGGAGCACGGAGCAGGTGGAGCAACGGATTTTTACCCGGAGCAGGAGCAGAGCCAGAACTCAGAAAATTATATTTTTACGCTGCTCCGACTATAAAGTCGGACTATAAACTATAAAATTTTACATATAAATGTAAAATTTAAAAAATAATTTAATATTTTGAAAAAAAAAATGTGCAAAAATTTAACATTAATCTAATTTTAATTATAATTGGATTTATCACTATTCTCTCCCACTTCATAGTAATAGAGTTACATTATTTGTGTATCTTTATATATATATTATTTTAAGTATTTTAATAATTAATTTAATTTAATCGGAGCGTGAAGCGGAATCGGAGCGGAGCAACTCAAAAAAGTGAATACTCCAAAGCCGTACTTCACCCAACAAATAAACAACGACAGCGACAAAAATCTCACAAATCAAACTAAGAAAATATTCAATGACAAAAAATCGCGAACGCATCACACTTGGCATAACACCTCGTCCGTGATGTACGCGCTGTACGCGAACCGTGATCACAGATACCAAAAAGCATGGTGGTCCAAATCTGAGTGAAACACTCCGTACCATTCCCACACCATGAAAAGGCACCCTCTCTTGCGCCGTCCTTCGAAGCCTATTTCATAGACGCGCGTATATATGCCGAGCTCGCAGCTCGAGGATTTCCATTCATTGTTTTACATCATTTCCGTTTTTATGACGCTCTTTATCGAGAATTCATTGCGAAACCCCGAATTTCCGACCGACATAAACGAAATAGTATTGTGTCGTTAACCCTGCGGTGCTCTCACAAATGAAAAACTTGTTTTTTAGGATTTTCTATGGGAAAATTTTTTAACTTTTAGTTTTTGATCATAGATGGCTCTGCTTTAATTTCTAATTTTGCAGATGTCTCTATTTCATTGTTTTTTATTCATTTAAATTTTATTGATTATTGTTATCTTATTTGATGTAAAATTATTAATTTATTCAAATACCAAAATTATTTATAACACTTCTAAGTTTCCATCTACTTTTCAGATTCGGATGGAAATAGATACAAAATAAAATTGACAATCTGAAATTGATCAAAACACATATAAAAAATAAAACATTTTTACGTTATTCTAAACTAAATTTATTTCAATCGATTTGGTACATTCATTTGAAAATTAGATTAATTTTTAAAATAGTAACAAATGCAGATTGTTTCAATTTGTGTAACACGTATCAAATAACTATTTGTTATTTCAACACAATGGGAATTAAATAACCTTTTTAAAAAACATATAAATTTACACAAACATGATTGCATTGTAAAATAATCAAACTCAGTCTTAAAAAAATGCAAAAATGAATGTGAAAAATATATGATCTCAAAGTAAAAGTAAATAAAGCTTATCCATAATTGTTTCTAAAATAAAAGATTGACGTTTATTTCCTCATAATGATTTGTAAATATTATCAAGTTATATTTTTAATGTTTGCATCAAAGAATTTCAATTAGTTGAAAAATAGACGATTAACTCAAAACATATATCAGTAATAAAACTCAAACCTAAACACAAACCAATCAAAATAAGTAATTGGCATTTTATAAAACTAATATGAATCACTAAATAATTTATATATTATATATAAATGTAAAATGTAAAATAAAAATAATAAGACTTCATCAAAAATGAGGTAGTTTGTATAGTCTTTTCGTATTCGTCTAAAGCTAAAAACTTAAAATATCATTATTTTTTGACAAAAATCAGCTTCAGATTCAAAACCGATACAAATAAATATAATTTTGTTACTCAAAATCTGGAAATGTTACGAATCATAAGCCAATTGTTTGTATAAGCAAAATAATTTTATACAGACATAAAATCATTCTACACAACCATTACCGAAAAAAATCAAATATAATATATATATATAATAATTCATATGTATAAATGATATTTATAGTTTTCTTTATTTTAATCTCGCCTTAATGTTATTAAAAATAATTCTTTTGCAGGATACAATAGCAAAACTGCTCTAGCAGTTTCTGTCCTAAAAATAAATCTATGCAATGAATTTTTGCTAACTCTTATACTCTTGTTCTAATTACTCACATACTTTAAATAATTTTATGATATGTAATCCGCCGAAAACGTATTACAATAAAACGAAATATTACCTAGCCTAAAACAGTGTTATAACTCTTACGTGTTATGTAGTTGCCATTTTTAATCTACATTTTAGCATTGTAATTCACTTTTTGAACCACCAAATTCACAATAATAAAATCATATTTGTTCAAAATCTCCCGTTTTCAATTAAAAATAGCACTCCGAATATATGAAAAAAAAAAACAATTATAAATCTAAACATATTGAATGTTACAATAAAAAAATAATAATCATACACGTTAGACCAGATCGATAAACTCTGAAGAGTACGCCAAAATAATGTTGGAATAAAAAATAAACTAAAGTGTACAAACTTTCTTTCAATATAATATATTTCATTTTTTAAGTAACAAATTAAGGTACTTTAATTACTTCGATCTTACGTTATAATTCTTCATTTGATAAATTAGACATGAACGAATTAACTCCATTGATTGATTGAGAAAATTCACATCTAATTTTTATATTAGAAAAGAAATTAAATAAAAGAATTAACTTGCTTGTTTTACATGCACATATTTTCTTTTCGACGTACATGCATATCGATAAAATTTTGGTAAAGAAGTCTATTGTCATAAAATAAAAATAAAAAACATATTCAATATACTATTTTACATTAATCATATGCTTTGCATATTGTATGTTATTTTTTGCATTCTGCTTATACCACTAATAGAAACTTGCACAATTGTTTTCGTTACACATTTAAATATATCAGTAAAACCAGAAATCATAAAATGTACCTATTATTATGGCAACTACGATTAAAATGGCAATAGAAAACTTAAACGCTACACGTTAGAAAACATATACTATTTTGGCAAAAAATAAGCCTTATACATTAACAGCTGAACATTTCTTCAGTCTTTAACTGTGACGTTAAAAAGAAATAAATTATTATGTCAATATTTATAAATTCTGAACTTATTGAATTGCTGAAAAATGTATTTTTTTAGTTACTCAAGGTTATGAAATTTAAAGTAAAATATTTTGTTTAAATCTAATTGAAAACATAAACACAAATTTTAGTACTGTAAAGAATAAAGTTCAGTGATTATATAAATTTATGAACACATATTGGTATATTGACAAAATAAACGCTATAACTAATAGTTATCTTCTGTTTTTTATTAAACACTAATTATTTAAGTTATATAGACTGTTAACCGAAATAATTTGAAACCAAATTTGATATGATTAAAATGAAAAATTTTCTGAATTTATCTTTCACTTTGATGGTAACAGATATGTATTATACAAATTATCATAAATGGTTTACATTTAATATTTCTAATCATAAATACTGTGTTCCTTCTGATACTAAATAAATAACCGCAAATAAGATTGACGAGAGTTTGGTCAATAGTAAATTAAGATTACAAAACATTTGGTTCTTTTAATTAATACAAATTCTGTTAAACACAAACATATAGAAACAATCCAGTTAAATATTAAATAATTTGTTTTTTTTTATAAATACATTATAATTATTTGTATATTTGACTATTATTGTACTTTAAACATGAGGTAGTTAAAATATTGTACTGTTTGAACATCTATCACATTAGTTAAATTATTTTCAATGATTTTTCTTATGCTACATTTGCAGATATGTAAGTTACAAAAAAAATGTTAAAAAAAACAATACTGATTAAAAACAACACACTTTAGAACTCAATTTGATTAATTAAATTGGTCAAACGTCCACTATTCATAGTTATGAGTTTTCATTGTACAAAATAATTGTTTGGCTTCATATCAAAGTAAATCTAATTTAAAATTATAGGATAATAGTTAAAATAAGAACATTGACGATATTAAAGTTTCACAATCTTAGGTGTAATTTGTACAAAGTTTATGTTTATATATAAATCAACTTTGATTTAAAGAACGAACGATTTGTTTCAATATTTGTTGTTTATAAAAATTTTTGCACTAAAAACATTAGTGTCCTGTAAATTTTCAGTTTTGAGACTTTTCAAATATGTCGAGAAACCCCATTTATATGAATCCGAAATGTGCTTTAAGAAGATATTCATTTATATTTTACAAATATTCGCAAAATTATTTTAAAAAATATAATTGCACATCAACGATTATTTTATATTCTTTTGGCACAATCGAATATAACATTTTAATTAATATTTTTCAACCGCAAGATTGACCATTTATCTGAAAACTGTTTTTGTACATTAATCAGGCTAATAGCTAGTTATTTTACTTTTATTTTGAATGCGTTCTAAATATCATTTTACAAAATAAACCCGTAATAGACAACATATCAACTGTTTTGGCAGATAACCGTTGTGATCTGTTACTTTCAGATGCTTCTATAATAATAAAATTTAAAAAACATTTTCTTTATTATCATAAAAATGAAAATAACATAAAATTCTTAAGAACTAATATATGTTTCATAACTTTATTTCCCTTAAATTAATACCCATGTAATAAATATACCTTTTTTCATTAAAATATTTACGTATTGTTAGGATAATAGTATGCGACTCAAAAGTCATATATTTCAATAAATCAAATAACAGATTACAACGATTCCCTTAACAGCAACAATGTTTCATGTTATCAATCAATTGAACTGCACTAAAATGTTATACACCCCGATTTCCAGATGACTTGCATTCGCTGAAGTAAATTTTGTTAAATAATTAATTTAAATGAAAAAAGTTACTATTCAATATAAAAACCCTGATCATAATATTAGCAAAGACGATTGTAAACGTTCAAGTTTCTATACGAGATAATGCCGACTATACGCTATTCTAATCTAACAGCTTGCACTGACTCTGTTACACTTTCGACTGACTGATCCCCGTTTTGTCCGGTGATTGATTGATTTCCGCTTTCGCTTGGTGCTTTCTTGCGTTCGACCTGAAATTTTTAAGATTTCTATACTCTTTCAAGACTATCCAACTATTTCGTTTTGAGAATATCAATTTACCTTAGTCGGACAGTCGGCTATAAGGTGATCTTCACTCTTACAATTGTGGCATCTCTTTGGTTGTGGACCCATGACGCACTTAGCTGCTATGTGATTTGCAAACTCTCCACAATTATAGCATCTGCTTTTTATAATTTTCGTATAAATACAAACATTGATTGGAATTGTATAATTATTTAGAAAATAATGTCAATAAACCTGATTTTTCTGAATCTTTTCTTGTTGGTGGGTCGTCGATGGGATCCTTGACAGTCAACAGCAGACGGTCCGCTAACACGGGTTGCTTCATATCCCTTATCAGATTCTTTACATTCGAATTCAACTAATTCGTCATCTCCCAATGATCTGAAGCCTGGCATTTGAATAACACTCTGAAATTATAAGAAGATTTTATTAATTTTGTCTATTCCTGACCTCACTTACATAAAAATTTAATTGTTTTTAGTACATTTATGTTAATTCTGAATATAAAATAATTACATTTTTATTGAAACTTTAATATTTAATTGATTGTATGTGTCATTTCATTCATAATAAAAACTTCAATATGAAATGTTGTAAACATGATATCCCCACACTTCCGGAAGGGCACAAGGGCACTGATAAAAATACTATTCGTACAAAATTTGTATGAAACAAATCGATACAGAATAACTGGGAATTCCATTACATAAAACACAAATTAATCTTTTCTAATATGAAACATAAAAATTTACTAATGAGAAAATAATAACAACACAAAATAAACTTTCTTGTATACTTTTCATAATGTTGAATAATTTTTTTATATCAATATGCAGAGATAAAATTATGTTATTTTTTTATTGATAAACCGAAACCTGGTGTACGAAGACATCTTGGCCACCGTCGTCCGGAGTGATGAACCCCCATCCTTTGGCCACATTGAACCATTTGCAACGACCAGTTCTCGCTCCTCCTGTACTGCCAGCGAACGAACTTCCTTGGCTGCTACGACCTCCACCAGGTGATCCTGAAAATTTTCAAGAAAATCCAATCAACTACAACATTCCTCTTGAACCATTTTCCAAAACAAACATTCGGATTTTCACAGTAACATTTCGATTCTGAACATTTCTCCACGGCGCCACACAAAAACAATAGTGATTCGGTAGTAGTGAGCGATACAAACGCGGTAACCAAACACAGAACGATAACCCCACCACAATAAGGACGTTGCACCACGATAACCCGTTGCATGCTACCATTTTGTGCATTTTCGACGATTAAATAACACGTTCGAACCTCAAAAAATATTTAAAAAAAATAATAAATAAATATTTTTCGATATGGTTATCATTTTATCAATATATTTTATCGTTTTTATTATGAATTCGTTTTCAGAATATCTTCTACGACCCTCAGTTTGAGCAACTCTGCGTTACATCACAACAGCCGAATCAACAGGTCCAAAAAAAACGTACCGATTGAAGATATCGAATTATTCACTGCATAGCGCAGTTATTTTAATTGGACGAAAATTCTTAACCGAATAAAAAAAATGTGTAGTACACACGAAAACGGGCATTCATTTTTCGAATCACGAATGGATTTCAAATTCGAATTCACTTCGTTATTTGCGGTGCAGTCTCACGCCCTTTGAACGCGCTCATTGTGCGCATAACGCCACATAGTAGAAAACGACATTATAATGCTGAAGGTGGGCCCTTTTGCATTATGGTAATTTCCAGGAAAATCTCCTTCCTAGGCCATTGACGTTGGACTAGTACTCGTGTTATTATGCATTCAGAGCGCTACAACCGGTCGGGTTAACTTCGGCCATCGTGTGACCATTTGATTGTCTGTTTAAATTGGAACGAATGCAATTATAGATTATCAGATAATGCATTGGTAATCTGTTATTATTTAATGGATTAGTTTTGTTGACGTGTCACTTTTCAATGATAAATGGTGTCAAGTAACAGTAAATGAATTTAATTTGAAGTTGTTAGATAAATAATCGTTTCAAAAATCATTTTTTTGAGAGTTTCTTTTTCTGTATCGCCAAATGGTATCTGGGCTGTAATAAAAATGTCAAAAGATGTCATGTTGATAGAAATTTTTGTCATAATAGAGTTGCACATAATGATGATGATAATAGCATTCATTTCAGGATTTTTCCCATCATCATCGTCGTCAACCTATAAAATATCTACTATACATTTGTAATAAAGGGAAATTAATTCTCACAAACAGTGAAAATATTCATTACAAAACGATTACCATGTATATTAACTTTACTTTATACCCAATTTTAGTAACCTTCATACTTAATTTTAATAGTTTTAACTAATCAATAAAAAATAATGCCCAAAAAAATATTTAACTACACACGAATACTGGACAATACTGGTACGTGCCAAAAAAAAAATCGGTTTTATGCCAGAAATAGGTTCTATATACCAACGCCAATGTTTTGAAATATGGTCGAAGTTCCTAAATTCGTTTTTGAATGGTGCATATATTACAGTCAAAGTGTATTTACCAGTCGAAATATATTTTGACTAGTTAAAATATATTTTATCTAACCCACGTAGTTATTTCATCTAACACAATGGAAATATAATTTAACTGGTCAGGATCAGACAAAGTGTATAGCTAACTAATTGTAAGCCAGTGTTGCCAAATCCATTGGTAAACCGTTTCTGGTAAACTCCAGTTTCTATCATTTCTATCACCCTCCCTTCAAGAAACTAATTATCATAGTCAAAGGGAAAAGTACAGAAATTTCACTTATCCATTAAATATGGGCTCAAAAGTAACGTTTTTGTGACGAACGGATTGTTGAAATTATTGTATTATTAAAATCTTTTCAATAATCAGGTATATAAGTAAAATATACACATTGTTTAGTAAAAATATTCATTTAAAAAATCTGAACTGTCAAAACATATTTGTCAAGTTAAAAATACACTTTAACTTGTGAGCACCAGTTAAACTTTATTTTCGTCTGTTGCAATATTTCTCAACTAGACAATTTGTATTCGAATATAAATTATCTAAAACATCAGTCAAAATATATTTTAACTGATGATACAATTTGACTGTAACATATGTATATAAACGACGAACTTGTATCGGTTGTATTTGCCACTATGGAAATTTCTTGACAAAAGCTGTTGTACCTCAAAATCTTAAAAATAGCACTTACGCCATTCATATTATTTCAAGTCCGTTTTTCAAACCAAAAAATTCCAACGATCCAACAAACGTATGGTCACACGATTCACTCTAGTAGAGCACGCATTTAAAAAAAATCACGTGCATAAAAATATTGACTGAAAAAAGCGGCGGTATTTATAAATGAACCGGTAGTGTGAGTGGAACACTTCCTTTTGCTTGAAAGGGCGCATTCATTATACGTCTACCGAAGGTATTTAGATGTACTTCTGGATGTACTTAGAGGAGAGAGCTGCAACGCATGAATGAAACGAATATGTGAACAGAGAAAAGCGCATTAGATACGATTCGATTACAATGAGTGCAACTTTCGATATGCCTTCACAATGCAGCCTAATAAATATGTAATTTGATGCCATTTTTACAGCGGTAATACGGGAGCGGATCTAGTTTTGTGTGGACCGATTCATTTTTTCAACGTGTTTTTATCGTGGATCTATTTTTTTGTGGTGAAAATTAATGTTTAGTCTTGTTGGAGTTGAGCGATGAATGGTGCGGACGGTAGATGGATGTGATCGTGTGATGTTGGCCTCTTGAGATTATTTTGTAAAGGATTATTTTTAATATCCGAACTCTTTAAAAGTAATATTTTTATAAAGAAAAATGATCGAATTTCCAATAAAAATGATTACAAAAGAAATTTATATTTAAAGTTTCACAAGTCTTTAATAGTTTTTCTGATCAATAGATTAGTTATTTTTAATGCATTATTTTCCATCGATCTTCAAAGGTAAGCTATAAGTGGTGTGATCGGTGGATGAACGTGATCGAGTACAATTAACTTGAGACCATTTATTTAATGAGGGTTGTTTTTTTAGTCAACTCATTAAAAGCTACTTTTTCTAATTACTATTCGATTAAGGAAATTTTTGAACTTCCAATGATAAAAAAAGCTTTGTATTCCAACAGACATTGTTTTTCACGATTGTATTCCAAAAATATTCAATTTTTTAGTAAAATACTTTAATGAGCTTTTTAGTAGTTTAAAATTAATCATTCGACCTAATACAGATTATCTAAATTAAAATTCTTGATAATTTTATTAATTTGACACTTAATTTAAATATCAGCAACATTTCTCAACTTTTATCGAAATAATTAATATTTTAACTAAGGTAATACTGAGTTGATGACACCTGCTATACCTAGCTGAAGGTCGCACGATGTTCACTCTTCGAAAAAACCAACAATAAGATTCCCCCATGAAAAAAGTTAATGTTACCTGAGAACTATATAACGGTTTCACATAAGTTTTTTTATATATTTTTAAAAACCCTTGTGTCAATTAAAATTTATAAAAAATGGGGTTCAATCGTAATTTTTTTTTCAATTTTAATACATTCCAATTCTTGATAACATACGCCTTATATTGTGTTGTGTTGTTTTTTTTTTTTTTTTTAAGTAAACGTATCTTATTCATTATGTATGATCGAAAAGCGCGTTTTGTGTAGGAAGCCACATATTACCATAAAATCCATTCTAAATATAATTGAATCCAATTATAACAATTAATTACATTTTTCAGCGACGTAATAAATCACATGTCAAAAATTAAGAGAAAAATTTTATTGTTTAAAAAGACCATTTAACATCTTGCGATTTATAAAAATTTAAATAGATTTTCAGTCAATGAAAAATTTATGCACTTTTTTTTATTTTATATAGAAAAAATATCAGAAAACAAATGTTAAAAATTAACAAAAACCTTAATATTAATATTTTCACATCGAAATTGTTAAAAAATAATTATTTCATCAACCGATCAGTTTATGTATTAGAACAAATTAAAGATCGATTAATTATTCCTCTACCGTTAAATTTTCCTACCTTTTAAGACTTTTCACCATATCCATTCATCTTTCCAATATACCCGCTGAACCTACACTTCAAGCATCTCATTGTCCAATGACCCAAAACAAACCGCTAAAATTCGAAATATTCAACGAGAAATTCTTCAAATATCGTTTCGGTAAAAACCTCCGTACAACATACTCACACAACCGTTTATTTGACTAACAAACAGTCCCGGCCAACAAGTGTTTCTTACTGAACTTATATATTGCACAACCGCGGTGCATTCCGACACAACAACAATTACATCCCGAACAAACGTTACACGCGCATATGCGTTTCAAATAAATATTGCGTGTACATCTCGTTCCGACGAGAGCTTTTTTCATATTTGAAATTCTTGTACGCGATTAGCATTTAAAATCAAAATTGAAATTTTGTTCCGGATCATAGTGCAGCTGTTGCAGTTGACCATCCCTGGGGTGCATCTTCCAGGTAAAAGATTTTTTTGTAGTTCGATATCGGATTCAGGTGTTTCTGAATCAAAAAAAGATACCCTTGTACGATCAAAATTTAATTTTAACCCTTTGCGTTCTCACGCATTCGTATGCAATGCGATTCCATTACACACATCCGATAATCTAATTATTCTGAATGCGGTCTTGACAATTTTTTCATACAATTTATATGCAATTGCTTAGACGACATGAGAACCCAATAAGGGCCAAATAACTAAGGACAATGACCCTTAATAATAATGAGTAATGAGCGACCGATGCGCAATCGCCTCATTCACATGTGCGCCAGTAATACGATTCCTCACAATTAACTCGGCTCCATAATATGTACATTATATTTGAATTTTTTTCAATTTCAATATAGCATAATGGTTTTTCACTGGCCAATCTACATTGTAAACACCGGAAACTCTTAAGAAAATTTTCGTATATATAATTTATTATATATTTACGTGTGTATTATGATATACCCATGAAGGTATGTGGGTGTTTGTCTAGCTTGCGTCATCCGCCGGATTGAAGGGCTTCAATTTGCATTTAAAACGTATTAAAAAAACCGTATGCGAGAAATACAAGGATCATTGTTGTACAAAAAAATATACTTGGATTCAAATTGATTCAGTATTTCAATACGATGAGTTTTATTAAAATATCCTTTGATTCCTCGAGAGTGGCCGCGATTTTTCGGAAGACCAGGAATTCTTCGGGTGTTTGTGCAGGTGTAGGGGAGCCACACGGCGGGTGCGTTCACACCACGCATTCCATCAATGAAATGGAATCTTAACAAACCAGTTGACGACGCGAAGAAACGGTACTTCAGTTATATACGAAACGTTCGTACGACTGTGAGTCGCGGTTCGAGGGTTTAGATTTGAACTCGGCTCGTTGAATGGTTAGTGGGTGGGGTGACCGTGAGTCGTTGAGGAATTCGGTGTTTGTGTTTGTAATTTTGTTAATTTTTTTTTATGAAAATCGAAATTAGTTTTCTAGGACGGGTGTGTTGTTTGAGAGTTTGGGTTTGGATTTGGTTTGTACTGTGCGTTGAATTGTTAGTGGGTAGTATGGCCATGAGTTATGCAAGAATATGATACTGATGTTCTGATTTTTAATTATTTTTTTTTGTTTTAGTTGAAAATTTTTAATGTAGTGTATGAAAAAGAATGTAAATTTTGAGAAAAAAAAACAGATAAATATGTAATTAAAATAATATTTAAACTGAATTCGTTCGGTTATTGAATGACAAATTCAAATCAATGAGTCGTATAAGAATTTTGTATCTGAATAATTTTAAAAATATCTATTTCAAATTCTAATATGTATAAAGAAAACATGATATTCAAAACAATTGAACTTGCGCTACAATATAAAATTTATTTACATCATATTTAAATTTTTTTGATAAGAACTAATTCGTTTTTTTGTTGAATGCTTAATGAAAACCAGAGTCTATATAAAATTTTTATGGTATTTAGACAAAATAAAGAAAAAATATCCTAATAAAATTAAATAAAAACACCGATTCGAATCCCAAATAGAAAAATACAAATTTATAAATAACATATGGCCACCCTTGCAGCGGAAGAGCGACGCTAGTGTTGCCGCAGCACAACATTCCCTTACCAATGATTCCGAGATATTTTTGTACGCGCAACCAGCGGCTCGAAACCTTTGATTGTCGCCGAAAACGTTATTGAAATCGAAAAAATAAAAAAATATACATGCAAAACGCAAAATGAGAAAAAGAATTTCGCCTCTCGATCGGATCGGCCTTATTTATTGCACCAGGTCCACAAATCGCACCGAATCGTATCGCTGAATCTAGAATCCTTCGTTTTCGACCTTGTCGTTTTTGTTTTTGTGTTCTTCACATACATATATTATAAGGTACTTGTACTGCGTCGCAAAAATGTACTATTCAAAATTTTAAATATCGTTTCTTCTATGATCACTAGTATAAAAAATTCGATTTCCTATGGAAATGTTTTTGAAAATATTGAATCTATTCACAAATAATTGGATCATATAATGAAATTTTTTTTATGCAACGATTATTGCTTATTATTGAATATTTTAATATCGAAATCCAATAGTTCGGAACGAATGCAAAAGCACAAATAGCTTTCTAGCGGCAGTAATAAACTTTCGATTCCGGACGTGAATGCACCGATCAACCTGATTCTCTTTTCGTTCCAAAACAACAACCGAATTTCAATTTAAGCTATTGGAAAAAACCTCAATTTCCATGCGCAGGTGTGAAAATTTCGGAAAATTCTATCGGCCCTATTTCGACGAAGTAGGCAAGGTCGACTGCCGACTATTGCACATACGTTTCACCGTGCCATATTATGTTTATACGTAGTATTCGCCTTCGCAGACACGTATTTTTGTTTATAATTATTTCAAAACAATATCAAGATCGCCTTGAATCGTTAAACAAATGTTTGTGTCCGCCGTTTTGGGCGTGTTTCGAAAATTTTAGCTTTTTCCGCCCGACGCTTTTCCCAGATTTTTATCGCACGCAATTGATTTTTCCCATAAAAATGTATTTAATTATATTTATATAATACCTATTTGTAATATAATAATCAAAGAATTTATTTATTCACAAACAACCATATTTTAACCCTTACATTTAAAATCTAATAACAACACAGGCGGAAGTTTTCATGCGTCAAAACCGACCCAATTTGAATAGACTTCCAAACGTTGGATGAATAGAAGAATTATGATATTATCATACGGTAATCCGTGTCTAGATAAACAAGCTTCATTTTCAAAAAAATAAAAAGCGCCTGAAGCACAAAATTTCCTATTCCTAAGAAGAAAATCCAGGTCGACGTCATCTGAGTCATCCCGAAATTAAACATTCTCTTTAGACGGGCGGCTTGAAAGCACAATATGTAACAATTTTTTATTGTAGTCTTGTTACAATGATGGTTTTCGATTCTTCCCCTTGTGCTGCGAAATGACAAACAGTTTTGTTTCGTCACCCTTTAGGGCCCGAGGGCTGTAACAATGGCTGTTTCCTTCTTGCATTGGCGTCTCCTCATTGTCGCCGCGACTTTGAAATGTTGTGTAACACGATCGCATCTTCGCAACAAACACAATTTATACATTATAAAAAGAAAATAGATTCAAAGCTAGTAATCTTTGATAAAAAAATATTTATTCTAATATTACAATTAGTACAAGTCTTTGAACTAAAATGAACATGTATAGTGAAGGAAAATTAGAAATAGCTTCAATGGTATGTTCTTATCGATGGTTTTATGATTTTCGATAAATTATATAAATGATTGGGAGTTTCGAAACTGAGCCCTTCATTTTATACGTATTATGTGGAGCATTATTATGAGAAGATATTTTCATATGTACATATCTAGGGCAGACGTTCGCTTCTAGGAAACGAAGCTTTCGGACGTTAGAGAATGGAAGAAAAAAACAAAGTCGATTGTTGTGCCGGTTGGAGACGTTGTTATAGTTTGGTTTATAGTGATTTTTTTTATATATAAAAATAAATTTAGATGTATCCAGATAATTTTTAGTTTCTTAGTTCGATTAGAAACAACAATGATTCGAAATCTTTCTATTTTTTACATATTTTATCGATTATGAAAGTACTTACATATTTTATCGAAAATCGATACATTTTCCGTTTTCAATCACTCATAAAAAATTGAAACAACCCGAAATTTTCTCGTCCACAACCGGTATGGCATACATGAAATTTGTAGCATAAAATATTTTCATAATGACTACTCTGCTTACATCTCGACATACTCATTCATTACATACATTACGATTTGGGAGCTGAATTTCGAAGATCATAGATCTCGAGGCTATACCGGAATAGGATTTTTCAAAAACACCGACATTAATAATTTTCCATCGATTATTTTAGTGCAATATTCGAAAATTATCTACCTTAATAACCTGTCAAAAAGACATGTCCAGTTATATAACCGTAAAAAATTATGAATGCACTTTCAAAATGGTCTTTTGGTGCATTCAATTCGTCGAATAAAACGATAACAATGGATGCACTCGACACGTTTATTAACAATTTAAACTAATAAAAGCCAATCATATCATCGCGATCATTCCAGATTCGAACGTAAACCGAAATAAAATCATATTACTAGACTATATTTTAAATATTTTCATTCAAAATTTAACATAATAATTCAGATTTAATTAGTAATAAATTCATTTTGAAGTGTACTTGCAAAATGGGACCACACGCGCTTATGCGATTTTTTTTACATCATTACGATCGAATATTGGTCGTAAAAAAGCACACGCACTAATTAGTAATAAACACATGATTTTTAATGTAATTTTTGAATTTAATCCGCGTGACGTTTTTCCGCGGCTAATTTTATAATAAATGTTTATCCGACGATTGATCTCCACGAAACGCGTATTTTCTACGCATCG
Organism: Hydropsyche tenuis; assembly: GCA_009617725.1. Lineage (NCBI taxonomy): Eukaryota > Metazoa > Arthropoda > Insecta > Trichoptera > Hydropsychidae > Hydropsyche > Hydropsyche tenuis. The sequence continues at coordinate 41,834 of VTON01000175.1, read as the reverse complement.
TGGGAAATCGACGAAAAAAATATAAACGGTGTAAAAATGCAAAGTGCGCGAGTTCGTAAAACTATATTTGTATTTATGGAGAATAATTTAATATTAAAAAAATGTCTATCTTCACTGGAAAAATTATCTGAGCTTCAAATCGTATGCTTTCCGCTTTCTGAGCATAATTAACACGTCTAATAAAACAGCATGTTTTAACGAACGGCACGGATAAAAGCAATAAATCGAACGCACATTATTGAGATAAATTATACGTACAGTAAATTTCCGATTCGACCATAAAATAAGTACTCAAATCAATAATTTTACCTCATAAAATTCAAAACTGAATATTTTAAAATTACAACATATTCTAATTTTGTTGTGTCGCACTAATTACCGAAGGGTGAACGTACTCAAATATAGAAACCGAACTGGGAAGTCGTCTAAAATAGACAACCCTCCTAAATAGGGTTTGAATTTTATTCTAAGCTCGTATCCGAATATATTTCCTAGAGCTTTTATTGAAAATTTCACGTGTTTCGTTCGAAAAATGTGAACCAGATCTTCATATGTCGTAAGAATGTACGTTTTTTTTTTCCTTACGTGTTGTCGCGTGACGACGTAAACAATTCGAACTGCGCAACATTATTGAGAGCCATGCGATCACTTCTATTATAAAAATACACGTATATTGAACACGTGTGTATGAAAATTGAGTTGCTGAAAAACAACTAATGAAAACTGAAAATCCAGCCACGTAAACGTAAACACGGCGGCTCGATCGATAGGACGTGGGCGATGCGGAAAATCTACGTTAAAAATATTTTGAATTTGTAACATTTAAGTGTGCCTTTATAATTTTAAATTCATATTTTGTTGTTGATTGAAGATTTTCACTGTCTTCAATTCTGATTTTCGTTTATATTCTACGTATTTCTTTCATCTATCGTCCATTTGTTTTTGTATGTTTCTTCAAAAAACTTTGGACGCTTTTGTGTCTACAATTCGTTTTTTGTCATTAGAACATTTTATTGTCATTTTGATCTTTTTATTAATCGTCACTGATTTTCGTCAATTTATTGCTTTTTCTACCATTTCTAGTTTTTCCCGACATTCCTAACTTTTTTATATTTCTTTAAATTTCTACATCAACGAGTCAATCGAAAAACATATTGATTGAAAGTCTTGTTACTATAATAATATCTGATTTTCAATTTTATATACTAAATTTAAGAAAATGCTTATTCCATAAACACTCAAATAATTTATTTTTATATTTCTTAAATAGGTAAAAAAATCTGAATTACGAATAGAATCTACAATAGTATTAAGAAAAATATAAATTTTACAATCCATTTATTGCAATTTTTAATATGATAAACTTTTATATACTAAAATGCCTAATAAGAGTTCAAATTGATGAGTTTTTAATTTGGATTCCATCTTTGATTGTTTCTATCGATAAATAAATAGCAATTTTCCTCAATCAACTTTATGATCGGAGATCAAGATAAAATTAATTTGCATCAAAAATATACAATTCATACTCTCAATTTAGAAAATGATAGAGAATTTAAAAGATCTTCATTTAACGTTGAATGGTAAATGATTGCGTATGACGATGGTAATTAATTTTGATATTTATTTTAAAACTTTCAGAATATAATCGAATATAAAACATAGTACTTGTATTAATGTTTTCGCATTAGTTTCACGACTATATTATTATCAAATAATTCAACTTTTTCCTGTAAAATCTGAAAAAAAATCAATTTTTCTTCTATCAATCAGTACATTCAAGCACTAACATTTTCAACTACAAAAAACCAGAAATTTTCTAACCGAAACCGAAAAATTCTTGGACTTAACACAAAACCGATCCGACTGACTTCTTTTGACATCGATGCTTTCTTTCTTTGTTTACTGCGTTTTCGTTTCTTCTCTTTTTCATAAACACGCTTCGTTGCATCTCGCATCCTTTTCTTTTTTAATACAATTTATCTAAGATAGAAAGAGACACGAGATGCCGAGAATTTGGGTTATTGTGCTGTTTCGACATGACATAACCGTAGAAGACGTCGCATACCGAAATGCAGTCGCGCGTTATTTCTGTGGCACGTGGAAAAACTACCCGGGAAAATCCCGGGATTTCTCCTTGACGTAATATAAATAGTGCTGTCGTGAAGCTTATGAGTGTATTGAGTTTTGTGATGTGAGGAAAAATATTTGATTATGCAAATTATGTAGATTTTTTAGTATGTGATTGATGTTAGTTCGGAAAAGTATATTTTTGGGGTATAAATTCCGCTATAGTTCTTATTTGAAATTTAAAAATATTTATTTAATTTATATATATTTCTAATTAAATCAATCCTTTGATAGTTCCAAAATTTTACATTTGAATATTACAAATATAAATCATTGTTTAAATAATAAATTCATAAGTAAATACAAGAGTTTATATTGTTTCAAAGTATTTTTTTTAAATATGAAAGGATTTCAAATTACAAAATACTAAAAATTTTGTACAAGTTATTTTTTTAAATTCATAAGGACTTTAAAAAAATCTTACTCTATAAACTTTTTTTGTCAGATTACGAATCACGGAAGTTTGTGTAATGATTTTTTTTTAAGAATGAATCAACGCTGTTCAAATAAAAATAATAGAAATATTGATTCCGGAAATTCCGAAAATTCCTTGCTCGACCTACATGAATGTTTGTCCACGGACAAAACTAAAATATAGTTTAATACAATTTTCGATATTTCAAACCGTAACAAATTATAATTTTTAAAATTCCATTAATATATTCACTAAAAAATTATCGCTATTTAAGTCAATTAAATATGAAAATTTTCATAGGCGCCCAACGTTTATATAAAGTGCTCACTATTAATTGAGCGTGACTAATGAACTGGTAAATTTTACGCATCGTCTTCCAAACTTAAAATTAATTTGAAACATTAACACAAACTTAATTAAAACAAATTGCTCCATTCACAAACGGCAAAAACCGCATCCAACAACCTCCGACGCCGAAAAACGTAAACCTCGCGAGTTCCAGAAACGCCCCACCTTTCAACACTTCCGCAACGCCAATTCGCCAAATTTTTCACCTTTTCCAAACCGCAATGACTTTCCAATTGAGATATTCGACATTTGGCCATTTGTACGCATCGCCCGATTCTGGTTCTGAGCGGCGGATAAATAGGAAACATCGCTTCTCGGAATTGCGACGTAATCGAATTCTTTCGCGGCAAACACGAAAGTTGTTCTTGTGACTCATTTGCAAATCTCAAAGTGTCAAAATAACGCGTGTATGTGCTCAGAAATTACGCGCATTGTTGATTTTCGAACGTCCATTCTCAAATAAGCGATGTTTGTTTTTCGAACGAATCTAGCTTTGGATGTGGAAATTAACCCTTATAAATCGGAATTGATTTGAGATACGTGACTTATAAAATAAACCGTCGGACATAGTGACACTAAAATCGAGGATTTACTGCAATCGTTGCGTATTATGAATAAATAATTGAAGACAGGAAAATATGCGCGTCGCAATGACGTCGAACTTGTTTATTCGAAAAATGCTCGCACGTGTACGCGCACATACGCACAATAAAATAAATACATATTTATATGCATAAGCTTATACATATTTATATATATATGTATTTGTACAGTGGAGTAGTGATAAGCGCGATCTCTCGCATATGCGAGTCATGATCGTAGGGCGTTCGGTTCCGAGAATTTCTTCGGATGTTATTGTTTGATTTTGTTAACGTTGTTATCGCTGATTTGTATTTTATCAATACCCATATTGTTCACAAAATGTTCTTTCATATTTTATTTTTTTATTCGAAATTATGTTTATTTTTCATAATAATTATGAGCAACCCTAACTACAATTGTACCAAATATTTACCTTTTACGCCACTTCCGTTTCCCTCTTGCTCGTTGCGCATTTTCTTCACTATTATTTGTAGACGTCACCATATCACTATAGCCACCACATCACAGAGTGATTTACTCACAGTTCAAACTTTAAAAACCAAAAAAATATATATATTATTAACCCGATTTTCCTTCAGTGAACCCCGTCCGAAATCATGAATGAATCAACAGCGAAAACCCTACATAAATTATCAACTAAAATTACAAGAAGCTACGCGCGTACATTTTAAAGACTCTGACGAACTAAAAAAACACAATATCGTAAAAAATCAAAGTACATATAAATATAAAAAAACGCACGATCATTCCGCGTAACCGGAAACGTTTGACATTCTACGCGTTCACCGGTCAGTAGTAGCAGCAAGCAACAACCACGTGGTTGAATTCTTCGACCGTCAAACAAATAACACTGAATACATATATATAATATGTATATTATACGCGTGTATAATTTCGGATTTTTTTTTAAACAGCACGCACTATTGCGTCTTACGCGCCCGTCTGTTAATGCTGTTTTCGTTTGTAACGAGCCTCGGCGGTGCGCGTTTGTACCGGGGGCGTAGCCTCCGATGGGGGCCCGTCGGGTGTTACGGTTGTGTGTGTGTGGATATGGGGGCCCCGGGGCGGCGCGCCTTCACGCGTCGATGTCTCCTCGTTGACTGAACCGACTTGCCCGCCACTATAAAGTTTTTATCTAGGAATGTGAACTTAAACCGACCACGTGCTGCACGCTGATTCTAAACGTGTGCAGCCTGCATATTTTTGTTTTTTATGATTTCGTTGGATTCAGATTCCTTGTATTCGATATATTATGTTTTATATTTTTGTATTTAATTGAATGATTTCATATTAAATAAGATGAATCATATATTATTTGTTTATTTATTTATTTATTTATTTATTTACAAAAAAAAATCTTAAAATCTCAAGTTATATATGCTAGTATACGGGATTTTATATCAAATATAGTATTTTCATTCAATATAATCTTGAAAGTGTTAAATAATTTTGAAAAGTTTCGAATAATTTTGAAAAGCGTTGGCTTTATTTTAGAGAAAATTTTTTTGGGGTTCAAATAATTTTGAAAAGTGTCGAATAATTTTAAAAAACGTCGACCTTTTTTTAGGGAAAAATTTTTGGTGTTCGAATATTTTTTTAGATTCGAACATACTTGTAAAATATGGGAAGGGGGGGGAGCGGCGCTGAAAATCAATCTGCCTAGAGCGCCATGTATTTTCGAACCGGCCTGATTCAATATTTTTTGTAATTTTTATCGAAAATCAATACTAAATTAATGAATTTACTGAATAAGATTCGATTACTCGGTGTTATTTTTATCAATTGCATATACAGCTACTCATATTACGTTGTTGATGGTTATTAGTAATCAAATAAAGATTCATTTCCATATGCACATCTATGCGCTGCGCAATAAAACGACGATAATTGAAAAGTATTATGGTTTAATGTTTAATCGATGATTTGCTTACATATTTTTCACAAATTTGTGGCGCATCTTATTCAAAACCTTGACACTAGTTAGTTTCCCCAAACATGCGTCATGACCTTGACAATGCAGATTCCAATTTGCGAAATTTGACAATACCAAAACTGACCTCGACAATTGAACATCGTGACCTTAAAATGTAGAAATTTCGATCTCTCGAATACGAGAATGATTTTTTATCATCTAGCATCATTTGATTCACTAATGTGAATCATTACATAGTCATTCACCATCCACTTTTGAATAAAAATCTTTTTAATTCAATTTTTTATTACGTTGATTTAGTTTTTTCACTGTTATATTTGTTATCCATCGATCTTGATTTATTTGCATTTTTTTAATTTGATTCTATTTATATATTTTTTTAATCACCCATATTATAAATCTTTTTTATTTTTTTTTTAAATTCAACATTAAGGTGATACATGATTATTAATCAAACGCTGTTGTATTTAATAACATGTTTATTTTAAGCATTAATTATTTTATTTTGAAATTCATTCATATGCTTCATTCAAAGATTGATATTCAATATTATTTGTTTATTTTTTACATATCGAAAAAAGGCAAAATTATAACAAGAAAAAATCTTCATCAATTCACTGTTAAGAATTCAACAATCTAATCCTTTTAATCCGAAAAAAAAAAAAAAAAACACGGAAATTTATAAAAAAAAGCAACGATTAAAATTATAAATATTTCAATATTTAAAACGCAATATTTCCCCACAGTTTGCCAACCAGCGTCCGATTTCATAGGGCATTGCCTAGTAAGGGCCCGGCCCATCTTGCACTGTTTACCACGCAACGGCATTCATGTAACGGGCCCTTATAGTTATATCGGCTCAATTAAAAAAAACACGAAATACCGCCTTTGACGATATCCTCCAAAGCCGGAAAATGAACTCGACTTCGGAAAATCTGGAAAAACGAATGGAAAACCGACCAGCGACACCCAAAAGCCGCCGCCGAAACGTTCTCGGTCCTACCTAATTAGCTCACGAAGACTGTTTTTACGTTTTTTTGCTCCACGTGGCAGGAAGCCGCTCCGACCGTTTAGCTTAGCGGTTCTCAAATGTGCGGCGTGCGCGGAAGTTTGAGGGGGTTTGTGTGTTTTCGGATGAAAACGCTTTGTTTGGGGTCATCGGACATTGATGGATCTCGGGTTTGTCATCAGCGTGTTGTTTTATCGGAAAGTAATTGGTCTCTTATTAGAATAATATTATTTGTTTCATTTCTTATTGGAATATCATGTCGCGTCGTAAGTTTATTGATTAAAAAAAATCAGTCCAATAAAACAGTCATGTTTTGATTAAATTGTGAATCAGATATTAGGTTCAAAGTTTATTTGTGATAATACGAATTATCGATTATTTATTTGAATTTTTTGTAATTGAATCGATCAAAAAAAAACAGAAAAATTCTCATCGTATTTATAACTGAATATATAAAAACCGTTGTATGGGAAATCTATAATGTTAATCTACACAAAAATCAATGCGTTTCATGGGCTACGATCGGAATGCGTTGAATTCCTTTCTACTAATAATGTAAAAAAAATCGTCGATTTTCTATTGGGTTTTAAAAAAAATGTCAGTTCCGAAACCTTTGATTTTCAACTGCTGATAAGAAGAAGCACAAAAACATTTACGAAGTCCGTTTTTCAACCGCCACTTGGTTTTGTAAAAATTCTATTGAAGCACTCAACAATTCGATAATTTTCAATAAATAAAGCGAAACTAGTTTCGAATAAGATTCATATGAGAAGGAAAATGTATCGCATAATCTTGATTTACAATAATTCATAAAATACATTATAAATGTACATTTGCTGTCAAATGCGGTGAAAAAAACACCTGCTTGAGAACCGGTGTTAAATTTTGTATGATTCGCCCTTTTCTTATCCCTTAGATTTCTATGCGGAGATAATTTTCTATAATTGAAATAAGTACACTATATACACGATTCATGCTCTATCCCTATTAAATTTCTTAATTAAAAGTTCATTGCACAAACCTAAACAAAAATCTAATGCATAAAACACAGATTTATTTTACGCAACGAAAACTACTAATCGAAACGAAGCAGCGTGTAATTAAAAAACGTTTAATTGTCTTTCGGATTCCTCATTTTTCGATTCGGCCGTTTTTTATTGTGCATATTCAAATTAAACGACTTCCTTCGTCAAAGTTCAAAGGGATCGAATCAAAATAAAGCTCGGCAAATTGCGGTAAACGTGCGATTATCACAGCAATAATAGATGTAATTATTGTATGATAATTCTACTGATAATCGCTGCCAATTTTGAGGACCTCACGTACCGGAAAAAATTTGAATAATCTCAACAAAAACCCATAGAAAATTCTAGTCGGATTATGGCAACGGACTCGCCATAGAAAATTACGCGTCCTATTTACGTTTGAAGTTTTTTTTTTACGTCTTCTAAAGCAGCCCTAAATTTTAAAATCGATGATTATTTACACCGACAATTGCTCATAGGTGGGTATTGTCGAAATACACGCTTTAAATATGAATAAATTGTTTAGAATTTTGTACACGCGCAATTTGCGAATTTCGTGTGAATTTTTTCGATGGATTGCAGATTCTAAATCATTTTTAAGTATGTTGAATCTTTTTTGGATTTATGTGAATTAATTTACTATTAAAATAATCGATATTATACAAATATTTGTTGGAGCTAATTAAAAATGGTGGTCGTTTACGTAAACGGCGTTTACAGCTTGGATTTTACCTGTTTTGTTTGATAATTGGCTTGATTTCAATAAGAACGCCATTTCGATACTATATTTACGCATTCTCCTTATTTATGTTAATGATTTCGAATTGTTATTATATTTTTAATCACAAAAAATTACTTTCGAATAATTTATTTTGCTCTTCGATAAAAAAATTTACATCATTCTAATGAATAGCTAAATTATATTATATTATATTCTAGTATTTCTGGCGTATATGATAAATTTGAAAAACTTATTTTTAATTAGTTGGTTTATTAAATATATAAAAATATTGCAAATATGTTGGGAAAATATAATGATTTCTATTTTGTGAAATGTCATGTAACTCCAATAAGGAAAATAAATCAATATTTTTTAAATTACATTTCTATAATATTTTACGTATTTTAAAAATAGTTTTTACTGTATTTAAATTTTTTTAATCGCGTCAGGGCTCGAAATTTACAAATAGTGTGTCGATAAAACAGAAATCACCATGAAAACGTTTGTAATTTTTAGTTATTTTTCTGAACAACAGATGTCTATGTCAAAAATTATTCAAAAGTCAAAACTGTTTTACTGAATTTTAAATAACCAATCAACTGTAATTCACAATCAACTTTGAACTTGTGATCGTATAATTTTGATATATAAAATAAGCTAATTTTCATTTAAATTATCTATTAAATCTTTGTTTTGAGACATTTTTCAATGTCTAATAATTTCTACGTTTAATATTTTCATAACTTTTAACTAATTATACAAAGAGATTCTTAAATAGAAAAAAATAAACGTTTCGTATATACTGGACAATGACACATGTGAGTATTTATTTCACTTTTAATTGTTTGTCGTTTTTCCTAGTACACCTTCGTTTCTTCTATACTATAAACAAGTCAGTATCGATCATCTCTTCCCTCTTTTCCCTCATCTCTTCACTATTTTTGCCGAATCTCCCTTTTTTACACCACTTCATCCCATCCTCTATGTTTCGACTTCGTGCAGAGATCGCCAACAATTTTTGAAAAACCAACCGACTATCAATCATCGTTCAATCCGTTTTTAATACACAATTATTCTATCAAAATTATAAATGTATGTATTCAATTTTAATGCGCTTTTTTACGTTGAGGTACATTTAATGAAATACAGCTTTTTCAAATAATAAAATTAATTAACTTAATTTTTTTTATTAGATTCGAAAAAATTGTTAGTTGTAAATTAATTTTGTTTTGTTGCAACATATCGATTTTCATCGTTCACCAAAGTTTAGTTGACAGTCTGATTGAAACTTTACGACGAAAAAAAATCTTTCGTATTAAAATACTAACATATTAGATTATATACATATAATTTTTTGCATTTAAATTCTATGATAATATATTACCTTATTTATATTATCATGTAATAAATATTTGTGTGTGATTAAAAAACGTACAAACTTCTAATGGTTCATTGAAAAGGCTTTTTCCTTCATTGAATGTCAAATAAACTACAAAATTACAATAATTTATAAACAATATGACTCGAATTTAGGGTGATATTCGAAAATCGACTGTAAAACTTGATCATTAAAACGAATGTCATCGAAAAATTGAGAACCACTGAAATCCGTCCCGCGAGGAGACCCACCCACAACGTACGTCCCTGTGTAGAGTTTCGCCCCAGTTTCCCCTGAAAAGTACAACCCCCCCTCTAGACCTTCCCTTCGCATCCCTCTCCCCCGGACCCCGCGTCCCCTAACGCCTCTCCTTCACCTCCCCTCGTCGGTAAAATAAAACCCACGCATGAAACATGTATTATAACCTTTACCCGCCCCTGATAGGTGGTCCCGCGGCCCTCCCCTTTTCACTCGCGAATAAAAGTGTGTTTCGAATTCCGGGGTGGGGTGCAGGGAGGGTTGACCCTAGGGGAGGGTGAGGGTGGGGACCCGGGGGGAGGACATCGAAAAAAATGGTGGAGGTTCGAGGATAAGGGTGGGTGTAGGTCAGAATTTGCAGAAAGATTTCCGCGTTGTTTGCGGAAGGGACGAGGGAGTTGCTACGGGGTGAGGGGCGGCGAGGCGGGGGGAGGGTCGGGTGGGAAGTTATACGAGTTTTTATTAAATTTCGCAGTAGACGTTTTCTCTATGTTTGTATTGATTTATTATCGGTGTGCGGTTGTTCGTCGGGGTTTTTCGCGTAATCTCGTAGTGATTGTGTGTAATAAATACAGTGGAATGTGATTCATGTACTTGCGATTACTTAATTGACTGTATGGCGATTTCAGTGTGGTAATTGTCTAATTAAGATTAATCTTGCAAATGAGGATCAATCAAGATCGTGTTTCTTTAGTCCCTTTTACATTTGATTTTACGTGTTTCAGATTTAGTAAATTAAATTATTTCAATATATAAATCACATTATAATAAAATATTCCATATTATTTATATTTATATTTAAAAAAATCAGATCGCTCAATCGAAGAAAACTGTAGATAATATAAAACAACTTCAGTTATCTTCTTATTTATATATTCTCACAAGTTATTGCGCTGAATCAAATCGTCCGTATAGAAAAGGCAATGGTCTGGAAAAACATAAAAAACCTAAGAATTTCCTGAGGTCTTAAAATACACGCCATCGAATCAATTGAAAGTGAGACCTCAAAACGTATCGTATCACGAACAAAATAGACCATTCTGAAAAAACACGTCATTTCATCTTCAATCAATTAGTTCCGGACAAACATGACATTAACGAATTTCGGAAAATCGCCATTTATTTCGACGATTGATTAGTACGACACAAACACGAATCTATGTACTTTATATCAAAGTATCAAATATCACGAGATATTTCATATCTTGACGATAATTATCGCGAGTTTGTCTCTATCGAGTAATAAAATTTTATGACGTTGTGTATTTGTTTCATATTTTCTTTTAATAAGAGAAAGTTTTCTATTTTTCTATCATTTAACTATAATAGTTTAGTAATCTTAATAGTTCGTGATAATAATGAATATTCGTTTATATTTTCGTAAACGTGTGTTTGTTATCTCACGTTTTCAGTTTCGCTGAAAAAATGGCTAATTCTCCCTCAAATGTGACCCTAAATTTCGACACCCTCTCTTGCGCGAATACACCCTCGCACAACACACATAAACAAAAACAACACTAACAATACATCCAAATAACAATAACAATAACGCGCCATCGTACGACGAAGCACTTTTCTATAGAAAATTGAGTTCTAGCACGTTCTCACATTTCTTTTTTTGCATACAGAAAAACATATAAATCGTAAATACAACATGCTTCGAGGCGGATCCAGACAATGATCAAGGAGGGGGGCCATTTTGAAATTGAACATAAAAAATATTAAAAATTACATAATTTTAGATTAAAATTACGATATAAATAATAGTAGATTTGATACTTACATAGTAGTGATTTTTTTTTTAAAGAAAACTATTATGGTGTAGAGCCCCATTCAGAAAAAATATGTCAATAAATTAAAAGAATGCGAAGAAATGTTTTGTCATATCCAGTTATACAGAATATATGTATATTTAAATATGAAAAATTTATCATATATATGAAATTAAATTCATCCCAAGGGGGAGCCATGACACCCATGGCACCCCCCTTAGATCCGCCCATGAGTCAGAACCAGGTTTGTAATAAACACTTGTTATACAATCACAGTCATGTGAATCAAATTTCATATTTTATTTTCAAAAATGCCAATTATTTTTAAATTATATATTAACAATTACAAAACTCATAGTTTACTTTCGAAAATAATTCCTCTCGATCAAAACTAACAAACGACCCACCCGGTTTTAAATCTCTAACCTTTTCAAAAACAACCCAAGCAATACAAATTTTCAACACTCCAAATAACAATCAATCCCAAAAACACACACACACACACACTCTCATCAAAAGTCCTCCATACGTCCACAGTGACCCTCCTTGTCCACAGCAGCTTTGCGAACTCTCGGCGCAGGACGAAAGCGAAAAAGAAAAACTTATTATTATATGAAAAGCCCGAATGTGTATAATGCCCGCACACGGACACATATAGCCTCCGGCCTCTAAAACGCTTTCATTTTTCCACACTCGCACATAAAGAAGCGTGTGCAAAGGAATGGGTGGTCAAAAGGGGAGGAGTGGGTGGCCACCCCTTGTGCGAGGCACCCTCTCTTCAGTCGGGCTGTCATCGCGCAACCACCCCCTGACACCGGCCGCCCTTGTCCCTTTTCAGGGTTTTTGGAACTGTTTTTGTTTAAAGTCGGGTTTTGGCCGTGGTTTTGGTGGGTTGGTTAGTGATTGTTGTGGAGGATTTGGTGATATGGTGTTTTTTATGTGGGTTTGAAGTCGTTGATGAGGTCTGGGATTGAAGATATGGATTGTTTGTGTTTATGTTACTTGTTGCTTAACTTTAGTGGGAGATGTATTTAATGAGGTTAAAATTGTTGAAAATTTCTAGTTAGAATTCTTTATTTTTGTATTTTCGATAATGGAAAGCAGTACTCAATTTTATTTTTTGTATAAAAATATCGATATTCTTAGAAAATAAGAAAAAATTGTTGAAAATCTTTCATAATCTTACAATAGTCTTTTTTTACAGAAATCAGACAAATTGCATATTAACTATTTGTAGAAAACCAATAAACAATGGAAAAGATTTAAAAACCTTACATAGTTTCTATAATTTTATAAATTCTACAAAATTTAAAGTTTTTGATCTTATAAATCCTGTCCATCTATTATAAGATTTTTCAAAATACGTGTTCCGAAACATAATATTTATAATAAGTTAATGTTTTGGAATATTTTCAATGAGACCTGAATTCTTACAAACTCAACCAAATTATTTAATTTCAGTATCTCACAAGAATTTCAAAACATTCATAAAAATTTAATAACAATTTGGACAAAATTTAAAAACATGCATAAAAATTCAACAACAATTTCAACAAAATTCAAAAACATTCATAACATTTTAATAACAATTTCAAGGAAACTAAAAACATTCATAACATTTTAAAAACAATTTCAACAAAATTCAAAAACATTCATAAAAATTTAAAAACATTCATAACATTTTAATAACAAATTTCAACAAAATAAAAACATTCATAGAAATCTAATAACAATTTCAACAAAATTCAAAAACATTCAACAAAATTTAAAAACATTCATAGAAATCTAATAACAATTTCAACAAAATTCAAAAACATTCATAAAAATTTCAACAAAATTTAAAAACATTCATAACATTTTAAAAACAATTTCAACAAAATTCAAAACATTCAAAAAAATTTAATAACAATTTCAACAATATTCCAAACAAACCGCGACCCACCCCTTGAAAACCGCAGACTTAAGCCCGCTCTACACTACGCACACACACACCCACAAAAGCGCACACACACACCCACAAAAGCGCACACTGGCTCACGGGCGACCCGCTAACTTGATTTTAGTTTTCCGGGTAGGCGGGGGGTGGTGGGCGGGTGGGCGGATTGCGGGGGGGCGCAGTATTTGCGCGCGGGGGGGACCTAGCCTCGTCGTGATTGGCCCGCGGGCTGAGGGTGGGGGGCACGCCATGCGATACGTTATAAAATGTTGCAATGGCGACCATGAAATATCATACACTATTTATTTTATTTTGATTTTAAATAAATTTTTTTTTAATTTTGATTCGTTTGGATTGTTATATATTGATTTTTTGTTGGATTGTATTGGATTTTTATAACTCGATGTTCGTTTTTGTGTTTGATTTGTTATATGTATGTAATGTATGATAGATGATGCTTATATAAAAAAATGTATGAAAAAAACACTGCCGCATAAATCACCCCTTCGTTTAACTTTAATCGATTGCTAAAAAATGCCATGGGGATAAATTTACCATCATTATTAGAGGGACCCTTTTATTACTGCACAACTGTATTTCCTGCCAGCGACAGGTATGCGTTTTTTTCACTTAACGACTCGCAGGTTCAACGTGCAACAAGTAAAAGCACATTTTTTTACACAAACTCACATAATAACAGAACTAGGATCGAAACCGTCTATTCGCAATTGCTCAAAATTATTCTTAGAAAAATATTTTTTTGGTCGAAGGTGCGACATGTGTGCGAAAACTTCATCCTTTTCTTGGGTCGATTTTTTTTTGCTTTACTTCGTATCATCCGTTCGAAATTGCATTTGCTTTTATAATGGTAGGGGACGCAAGGTGTTTTGCGCTATGCACATGGCCACATTTCGAAGGTAACCCGAATATAAATTAGAATCCAGAAGGCGATTGTTAAAATACGTCGGAAACCGTTTATCTATGAACACTTATTGTATAAAAAAAAGCAACAAAATTTCCGAGAAACCGGGAATTAAAAAGGCACGTGCCGTTGCTTAATAAAAACCTTCGTAATAATTATTAACAGTCAAAAAAGTTATACAAAAACGTTTCCTGAACTATTTTTGATATAATCAATCGAGTTATTAATATTTAAAAAAAATAGAATATTTAATATCGTAAGAAAAGATAACGATACATTTATATAACATAGATGCATAAGCGCACTTATCTGACATGTTTATGAATGCAGTTCTATCAGTAAATAGACATCGATAAAACCATTTTGGATTGAAAATTTAAAAATTATGAAATACCATTAGTTTCTTTAGCCGTTTGGGCAGTTCCATGGACGACATTGTTGGCATCGGATCCTCCCTCGTCCTGGGACATCTGACCGGCCATGTTGCACTCGTTCGGCGCCAATTTTATTTTTTATTTTACCACTGTTTTATTTAATCGACACGAATTCGATTATTATTCGATTATTCAGTCTCACTGAAATCCTATTCTATAGTTCTATACACTTCCGATATTTTAATTTTCATATCAATCGCGATTTTTATGTAAATACTTCAATGATATTCTTTGCTTATGCAATATAATTTACTACTGAAATTGAATCAAAATAATTTAATATTATGATAATTTAAAATCTAATAACATCAATAATTCAATTTAAAATCATTTAACCACATCTAAAATAATTTTTTTCAATAACCAACAAAAATGCACTCGCGAAGAACCTGTTGAAGTCTACGCACGGAACGGACAACGATATCAAAACAACACGAATTTCTACACGAACACCGAATTTAATCCGTCAAATAAATACCTAAAACGACCACGAATATTATGTCGAAATTCAAAAAAATTCGAACGGACCGAAAAGCGCGGGAAAAGCTTCGCCCGCGCCGCCCATCCGAGTTGTACTAGTTGGCGGTCCTACTTTGCGCCCCCGACGCGAAACAGGGATGGTGTCCTGTCTCTTTTCGACTTGTGTCCTTTTGGTGCTTTGTCCCTCTCTGTTTGGCGAGGGTTGTTCGGTAGTTCGGATCGGAGGCTTCTTGCAAGGACGCCAGCATGATAGAAATGTCGAAAAATTTACAGTGGCGTTCGTGGATTTGTGGAGTTTTGTAATAGTTTGTGATTTTTTTCGGTAGGGTAATTTGATGGGTTGTTTATATAAATTAACTTTTGAAGTTAAGTATGGTGTAATTTTGAATTGTATGTATTTTTTCTTTTATATAGCGAATTTGGACAACGGGTCGATCGCGACTGATTGTGAGCGAATTTGCATTATTTGTTAATGTGGATGTGAGTTTTTAAAGTTTTATTGATTTTATATATTTCGATGAGTTTTGCGAATAGTTTGCTGTTAGCGGAGAAATTGATTATACGCATTATTATTTATTAATAAAAGTGCATTACGGTTAACATTTCGTATGAAAATTCGATGACTGATATTTCTTATAAAAAAGTTGATCATGTCTAGCATTATATGAAATGTCAATCAAAATAATAAATTAGATTTGATATCTCGAAAAAAACTATTAATAAAATAAAATGTTTCATCAATTAAATAAATATTGAATCTAACGCATTAAAAAAAAATTGAAAAAATATTTTCTAGAAAATCAAAATAATGAAAACTTTAATTTAATTACATTTATTTTGTTAAAATACTATTTTCACATACAAAAATATTATATTTATTTCGAAACGGCTTTCATGAACCACCTTTTGTATTCTCACGTGGATAGAAGTGTTTCTTGCATTTATACCTGCACAACTTATACAAAAAATAATGAACGTTAACACCAGACACTATCATATCCCAACTTGAATTTCAACCTGTATTTTACATAAATTCACTCACTTCTGGTATATTTAACGTCGCACTTAATAAACGGTATAAAAAAGGTTAACATGATATTGCTTTTTGAACGTAATTGCAGTCACAATTAAAATATTTTTCGAAACAATTTATTGAATATTTTTTACGTATAAATTAATCGAAATAATACATATTTTCCGTTATGATTTTGCGTTTTGGGAATCTTTGTATAGAAATTTTAAGAATACATGAGATTCGCTCGTTCGGATCTCCTAATGCGTATTTCAAGGGTGAAATTGATGAGATTTATGAATGGCTTCGCTGTAAGTGAAATCTGTAATTAATGAAACCTGAAAAATAAACATTATACACACGTACATATATTCTATACCAGTTACTTCTAATAAATTTTCTTTCGATAATTCTATATTCGATAAAATTATATTAACCGACATCAAAGATAAATTCCATGAACCCACCCATAATACTTATATGTATATAACTACGATGTACACACAAAAAGTAGATTGGGGAGGCTTTTTACGAAACTGATTACTTTCACTGTTTGACAGGTCTCCACCCTGTTCTCCCTGAGGGGTCGAAAGCGGCATTTTGAATTATTTTATTCATCGGACACGATAAGGGAGGAGGACTTCATAATGGCGAACGAACGCGGTTGGCTAGACGGATTTCTATGTGATTTTTTTATGAGTATTTTTCTATATTGCGTATATTTTTACGTTGAGATCATTTTTATTTCAGAAATTAAATTTGCAATTAGATATATACACTTTGTTATAATGTTAAGTTTTTATATATAAAATAATATTGTAAAAGTCAAATGATTGTGATGGAAATAACAATATGAACGTATATTGGAACCATCAAAATAATTTATTTAGGTTATACATGAGTAATAAATAATTTTATTTATGATTTTGATAAATCCATGGAAAAATTTTAATCGAAATATTATAAAATAATAAAATTTATTTTGATATAGTGAAATAATATTGTAAAACATTTATTTTTTTGATACGACTAAATCTTCAAAATGATCGAAAAAACTAAATCCTAACTACCAATAATGAAAAAATAAATTTTTATGTTCGATATTTATATAAAACATGCATTTCGATAAATCGTTTTCATAATATCTTGAAATTCTAAAATATCTTTGAATTTAAAATTTTATTTTATTTGAATTTGAATTTGAATAACGTAACATTTGTTAAAAACGTATGAAGAATACAAAATCAAACGAAAAAAATTATTATAATTCATTTTTGACAATTGCAATTTACACTTACACATACACATACTTACTTACTTACTTACTTACTTACTTACTTACTTACTTACTTACTTACTTACTTACTTACTTACTTACTTACTTACTTACTTACTTACTTACTTACTTACTTACACATACTTAAACTTTTTCAAAAATATATTAAAATTCCAAAATATCTTTGAATTTGATAATATATCGTGACTTTTAATGAAAATTTATGACGAATACAAAATCAAACAAAAAAAAAAATTGCTTTTATTTATTTTCTACAATGAAAACTTATGCTTATATTAAGTACTTGGACCTTTTCAAAAATATATTGAAAATTTAGTTTATCTCATATTTGTATAATAATTTAGAAAGTAACTGTTTTTTTTTTTAAATTTAGATCCAGACTATGAATACAATACTTGGCTCATCTTCATACTTCAACAATAAATTTTATAAAATTCCAAAAACAACAATAAAAATTCCACCAAAACTACACAAACACCAACCCAGCCCGACAACGTAAATCAACCCGAAAAAAACACCAAATTCGACATCGAAGGGTCCGTCAATCAGGGCCGGACTATGCACATTCGGCGCTCCGGCGTGCGCATTTCGCATTCGCACAATGGCCGGCTCAAAATTAATTCCGCGCGGACGGCGCGCTCATTTGTAGCCCACGTTCGACAACAAAAGGCAGTATACGCGACGAGGGCTCTGAAAATAATCGCTGAAATCGTCCATGGGGAGGCGGCGTCACAAAAAAAGTGGTGATCCCATAATTGGAGCTGATCGCGTTTGATGAGATTGCGTCAGTTCCGAGAACGCGTTTTGGGTGGGATTTGTTTCTTTGTTTGTGGATGTGATGGATGTTTCGGTTTATTGTAGTTTTTGGGAATAATTATAAGGTGTGATGATCATATGTGTGATGGATATTGTAGACTGAATAATTTGAAATGGTAGTGGTGAAATAAAAATATCTTTGTTTTGAAATGTATGATTGAAAATAGAATGAAGGAAGATCAAATGAATTAAATAAAAATATGAAGTTCATAACGATTGTTCGAAATCTAGAAGAATTGAAGATCGAAAATTCTATGACTTACATAGGATGACAATGTTGATTTAATTGTAAGTTTTAAGGATTTCAGGAATTGTAATAGATCAATAATGATCGAGTGAATGATGGATAATCAAATTAAGTGTGTGTATGGATGATAATTGTTCAAAATCTAGAAGAATAGATAAAATTAAAGTCTTTGTCTAAAAATTGATGACAAATGATGACAATTTAAATTTATTTCATCATCACCACACACCGCCTTATATTAAAATTGAAATCGAAAAAATCTTTACAATTATTTTTAAAGTTCGTTGTGTTTTTAAACATCATAAAATTTCGAAAAAAACGCATTTTAAGTATATGTTCTGTTCAACTAATATTCATTCATATCACTTCAATTTTCATAATTACAAATTTATTTTAAATCAAAATCCATTCATTGGTATTGATAGGAATAATATATTTTTTCATTACTTTTATCTAATGAATCTATGTACCAACACTATTTATCAGTTGCGATTAACGAGAATGCAAAACATCACTTCATCCATAAACGAAGGAAAAATCATGTTTTGTCCATGAAATAAAAAAATATTTGCTAAATAAATTATTTACATATCAATAATACAATTTTATTGATAAACCTTGATTATTTTTAATACTAAAACTCTCAATAAAACCATAGATAAAATCACCTTACCTTGTTAGATAAAATCAATATCGAAAACCATAAATTTCTCTCAAAGATCACATCAAAACATCAACCAGCCACAAAATGCCAAATTTTCGAAACACGCGACAAAATCTAAAAATACATTCGGGGGAGCGTTCAAAAGTGCAGAATGCATTTATCGGTCAACGCAGCTGGCCACTGGACCCTCGCAGATGAACGTCCAGAAAGTGCATCTGTGAATTTGCCGAATGAAAGCGAACACACACACGGAGAATGCAAAAAAAATCGTATATATTATACTTACCACGTGCGGTACACAATGTCCCGAATAACGGCCGGTCGCAAAAAATTCGAATGGAAATGTGCAAGGAGACCAAGGGTCAAATTTTAGTGATTGAACTGTTTTTGAATGGTTTTTTTGAGGTTTTTTTTTTGTTTGTGTCGTTTGTGCATCCGTTCGTTTTCGTTATCAGTTGAAATATTCAGTTGTACAAATATTGATAGTGACGAAAATGTGTTGTTGAGTTGGTAAGTCGTACCGTTGGATGTATAGTGAATATAATATTATATGCGTTTTATTATTTTTAATATAAATTAAGTTGTATTTTATTTTTGAATATGTTGTAGATAATTTGAAACTCTATAGGTTTCGGGTTTTATTATTAATTTTAAATGTTTACGATGACATCTGGTATAATCGGATGTTTTCATCGGAAATACGTATAAATAAGATATGGCGTCGTTTTGATAACGTCCATGACAAACTGCATATTTACACTGATAAAAAAATGTTAGCGCCATGTTTATTCTCATACACGAGCGTAATAAAATATAAGTAAAGTTATTGGTGTTATTTTCGTATTTAACTACTGATTTACCGATCCCGCAATTTAAACCATTTAAGAGTTAGAATTTTTTTTATAATAAAATTTATGATTATATTATTTACAAAAAGTTATAAAATGTCCCAAAAAGAGTTGATTGATAAAAAATTAAACAAATATAAAAATATATGAGTACAATTCATTGATTTTTTTGAGAGATCTGTCTGTAATTCCATATATGAAATAAGCATATAGAATATTCCCAATAATGACACATGAATAATATAATAAGATACGCAATCTGCACATAAAAAATATCCGAAATGAAATATGCTTTTATAATAGGCCGACTAAAGGTCAACGCGTGTCGGCAAATAAACCGAAATGCATCGATAAATCCGTAAAAAATTGCGAAAATTGCGCCATTATCAATAAAAAATTGCTTTTATTCATACCTTTTTCATCACTAGGGGGTCCAAGTCCCCTTCCCAATTATAATAAAATACGCATATACGAGACCACTGGTCATCGCAAAAAAACTCCTCTTCCGAAATGCAAATCTCTTTTTATTATTCAGCAAAATGTATAGGGCGCTCGCTTACGATGAAAAAAAATCGAATGAAAATCGGTCTCTTTGAAATATTCACGAAAAAAACGTATAATGCACAAAAAACGTCCCTTTATTTGTGTACTTTTTATCGCCCGGATTTGAAAAGCTCAATTTTGGCTCGTGCTGAACCTTTTTGACTATGGCAAAATTATTATAAAAAATACGGGGTCACATTTTTTTGTTCTGAGTAAAAAAATATTTTTTTTATTATGTGTATTTCTATTTCGTACATTTTATTAAGTCAGTATTTTTATATCATTTTTCAATATATAGGTATGTATAACTTATCTACACAAAATTATATCAATTTAAAAATCACAATCGGTACGATCACAAATAATTTGCCATTAAAATATTCCGATCGATAAATAAATCTTAAACAAATATTTTTGATGAATTTGCGCAATTGCTTAAAAGTCACGATGACGAAATAATGATTTGCTTTTCCGTTCAATAGGCGACTACACAATGTTCACAAAGAATTTTATTTATAATACAATTCAGTTCGTCCTCGTCCTGAATGACGCAACAAACTTCACAAAGTGGGCTTATTCATAATTCGGTGACATGTTGATTGAAGACTATATCGGAAATGCAAAGGCACATTTTTTTCGAATGAACATATTTATTTTTCATAAATATGAGGGCGTATTTCAATGTTACAATAACAAACAAGGTCTAAATGCATATCATGTGGATATATGTAAGTGCATTTCTAGATTATTTTGTTTACTTATTTAGTATACTATGTATTACTATTATTGAGGTAGTAAGATCTATCTACATTTATATGAAACCGAATTGCTTCAACGTTTTTAAATAATTTTCAGTTTATTATATTTTTCTAAATTTGATCTAAAAATTTTTTAATAATACAATATTTCGGACTGTTTTTAGCAAAATGATTGAAATTTACTTCATAAAAATAATAATCACTCATCAGTCATAACACTCTTCAAAAAAAAAACTTCAAATAAAAAGAATTTTAACAATGATACCTTTTTTTAAATTCAATTTAATAGTTCGGACTTACGAACTACATACTAAATTAACTCCAAAACAGTGATTAAATTATATTGATGTGATTCAAAAAAAAATCTATATTACTGTCATCTGACTGAACATTCTATTATTATCAATATTATTAAAATAATTGATTTAAACAGAGTAATTTTATTTTTACAAATAACTCAAAATTTTTTTTCTAGAAAATGTTTTATTTTCAAGCTTTTTATTTTATAAATATGCATATTTTTATGCACCATCCTCTTTTAATATTTTCTCGCTATTTTTATAAACTCAATATCCTTTGGTGCATAAAATAAAAGTTTAAAAAAAATTTATAATAATATAGCACTCTTTTTTACTGAAATAAAATCGTGAAATTTATTTTCATGTTCAGTAAAAGTTAATCGAGTAATGATTCATATATTTATGCGTTATCGTAAATTAAAAATAATTGAAATTATTAAAAATATTTCATAAAATAAGTAAAATGGTATTTACAATGTGAAAAAAATATTACCGAAATCAAAACATACTAAATAATTATCTAATAGATAAAAATTGGAAAGGTTTTTTTTTGTCTAAAACTTGATGATAAATGATTACATATAATGCCAGTGTAAATTTATTTCGTCATTACCTCTTTATAAACAAAAAAACAAGAAAAAAAACTATACGATAATTTAAATTTCATTGTTTTAAAATCATAAAATTTTGAAAAAAAATGCACCTTACATACAAAAAATACAATTAATAACCATTCACATCATCAAAACATCAAACGAAATCATCAATCCACAAAACAACTTCCTCAAAAAACATCAAAAAAAAAAAAAAAAACAACCCAACCGCATCGATCTCCAATCCCGCAAATTTTTCATCGCTAAAAAACATCGGTCCACCATTTTGTAAATTCGCGCACGCGCCGCGCTTGCGCAACGATCCGCGCCCTCTGATTGGCCGCCGATAAAAAACGCAACCCCGCCATTGGCTGATTTCGAATCGCGTTTTTTAAGGCGCCGCCTGAGCGCTGAGCGGCCGCAAAAACCGGCGAAAATTCGAATTTGTGGCCGTTTCCGCGTTTGATTTTTGGTTTTTCGCGTTTTTCTGGATGCGCATCGGCGAAACGGATACATGCGTACCGCACGTGACCGTGTACATTATTGATTTTTATAAGGGGGCAGGTCGCCGGCTCGAAAGGGAGAAAAATATTTTTGTTATGATTTGGTCGCGAGCGAAGGGGATGATGACGTGCGCGCTAGCCGACATTTAATTCGGAGGGTGGGCGAGAGGAGCTCACCCCATGGCGTGATCTCGCTGCTGAATCTGTGGGTCGTGTTTGTGTAGTGTGGGTTTTTTTGCAATTCAATATTGTATGTGTTAATGAAAAAATTGTCTTTTATTTTCAGGTATTTTTTTATACTTGGTGAGTCTAAAAATTATTGTCTATTTAATTAATCAATTAGATTGTGAAAAAAATAAGTAATTTAATTGTACATTATTTCGTCTATTCGGCTGCTTTAGGAATATTAGAAAAATTATTTTAAAAAAAATTTATTAAGTATAGAGACATCTATTTATATCCTCAAAAATATATTTGTAAGTGAAATCATTTTTATTATGAACCTTTTAAAAAAGTTTTTCTTTTTGCCGATAGATCAACTTATTTAAAAATGTTTTCTTTTGAAAAAGTTTTTTAATAATTATTAAATTATTTTCATTTAGTCGTAATAATGACCCATCGTAAATTAAGGGCTATATGCACTTATATATGTTTGATAAAAACCACATATTAAATTCGCTCATATTATGTATTTAAACATTATTTAAAATATTTTCAATAAACATATACTCCGCACAAAAAAATATTGCCAAAGATTTCGAACCCCTAAGGTTATTAGAAAAATTGCAAAAAAATAAAATAATATACAAGCAAAATATTTCATTATTTTTAATTTATTTCGACAAATATTCAGGTGTTTATAAAATAGCACATAGTGAACAAATTGTCAAAATTCTGTAGACATAATAGAATCGTTTTGCATTTCTACACCATCATATAAAGCTGCTTTATAAGATATTTTATTAAGATAAAATGTATGCGAATAACTTATATGAATCGAACAAAAGCTGACTAAAGACAAATTGAAATGTCAAATAAATTATACTATCAACAGTTGGTTATTGCCAGAATAAAAATATTTAAGTATTAATTGAACATCAAAGTCACGCTGTAAAAAATATATCACGCCTTAAATGCAATTTATGAAATTATAAGTCTTGTCAAAAGTTAAGCATATAGAAAAAAAAAATAAATGGCTAATCTACAGCAAAACATATGTAGCGAATTAAAAAAAGTATTTTCTATGATTGCGAAATCAAAATAAATTAATTTAAAATGGCAAAATCAAAATATTGGTAGTTTTACTTAACCGTAAATGGAAGAATCGATTTTTTATAATTTAATTTCAATTACGTTTATCACACTAAATGTTTAAATCCTAGTTTTCGAATTGAACAATTTTAAGTATTAACTGAGCATTGAGTCGCATAATTTTGTTCATTACACTACTAATTTTCCAGAGCACTTTTGCGAAAACCACATTTGAATATTTGCCTATTTTTGTTACATTTTCAACTTCTCCAAAATAAATGTACAATGATAAATTTCAAATAATAAACACAATTTAAAGGTGGGTGAAATATAAATCATGTTATAAATGATCGATAAATCTACAAAGTTTACTTTAACTATCTTTAGTACTACTCCTCTTTGTATTTCATCCAGTAAAATAAATGACTTGTATAAATTATAAATAATTAGAACTAAAATTCTATTTTTTTTCTGTAAATCAATTCGTTACATGTTTTAGCATTGAAATATTTTTCCAATACGATATAATTTATTTTTGCATAATGAAAAAGTCAAATAACAGTTGTGTTTACTTCAAATTTCTTAAAGAAAATAATAAGTACCCAACATCATTGAAATATGGTACACTCTCAATGTAATTATTTCGATAATATCACTGTTAAATGCTAAATTTATTTACAATATAAACATGTGGTTTTTACAGCAACCACATTAAATACATATAAATTATAAGAACTGTTAAAATCTATAAAATAAATAAATAAGTCGATCAAAATGGAAATTAATGTTTTGGACTACTTTTAGACTTAACTGTACAGAATTCATAGACCCAACGATTTTATTTAAAATACTATATTAATATAATATAGCCCATCGGTATGTATATAATTGGGGGTTAAAATGAATCTTGACAAAAAATAAACAAGATGTGAATACAATAGCAGATTTTTCCCATTTTGTTCAACTTTAGATTGCTTCACTTATCAGTCATCATTTTATTCTTAACTCTAAGTAGTTTAATAATATTTTAAAACGAAAAATCACAATTTTTTAATGGGAATCAAACCATCTCTTCAATTTCAAATTGTTCCTCAATATCACGTTGTAACAATCATAAGTACATTGATTTCGCTGCAAATGTCACAATCGCAGAACATTTATAACCTATTAGCACAATGCAAGTGTAAACAGAATAATCAGACCATATACGTTTAGAAAGGCTCACTGTTTTCACTTTAATGAAATGCACACATTTGAGACGGACGAAATTTCAATAACATTAATAAACTACGCCTCCGTTCACTACAAAAATATCACAATATTTAATTAATTTATAATATGACACTACTTCCGGGCCTACAAACGAATCAAACAGAGTCTCTAAGCTCGTCGTCACCGATGTGTTCGTTCGACACTATCGTAGTCTCTATCGGATGCCGACTGCAGCCAGGTACGGAATGCACTCCAGGCGTGATCCTCTTTCCCGTATAAAGGTTAGGGTCGCTCATCGACGGAGGTGGATATTTGGCATATTGTGGTGGATCATTGGGCGATAATGGTGGAACGGAAACAGAAAGTGATGGAGTTAATTCGTCAGGTGAAGATGCTCTGCTGCTGCGCTCACTGTGACCAATTTCATACGAACTAGTACGACTAGGCTGAAAAAATGGTTGGAAATTAATAAAAAATATACATTGAATATCATATAAAATCAATAAAAAGTTTACCTGTCTAGGTAGTGGACTAACACCACCTGTATTTCGTCTATCTCCTTCTTCAGTATCGAGTTGTAAAATACTTTCTTGACTTCCCGTGAACTGGAATATTAAAAGAAAATATATTTTAAATAAAAGTTAAAAAATATCGTAATCAAATAATTATAAATTATTGAACGCTATATTTCACTTGTCTAAAAACAATGATCCTCACCACAAAGCCATAATATTTTAAAATATCCATTTTACACATTGGACATGTTCGATGTTCCAACAACCATGGATCTATACAAGATTTGTGAAAATCATGTCTGGAAAAAATTTGGAAAATCAATTAGGAAAATGTTGAAAAATCATGATTAAATTAAAAATCAATTACGTACCGGCATGGTAAAATTCTTAAAACATCAGATATTTTATATAATTCTATACAAACGGCACAACACTCCCCATCTCCTTGTACCTCCTAAAATAAATAAACCAAATAATGTCATGTAAAAAATTCAATGCTCAAAATATTTATACAACATACCTTATCTTCAGACTTTAAATTCTTTACAGGTATTTTTGAAAGTGCTTTCTTAGCAGCACAACACAGTCTTTTCTGAAATAACAAATAAATCATATCACTTTTCATAAAGTGCATTATTGTAAAAAAAATTAATAGTACTTACAGATAATCTGTCTTTAGCATTCATATATCTGAATCTTTGAATGTAATAAAACACCAGCCATGAAAGTGACATCACCATAAGAACTATGAAAGATATTGACACAAACAACACTGATGTTCTGTAACAAAAATAAATACGATAAACCTCAATAATTGATTAATATTATGGCGCCACACTGTGAATAAGCAGCAAAAACTTTTCTCAAGTTTTGCTTCATAGAATAGGGAATGTTTCTTCTGCATGTATCAACTATAAAAATTAGTGTTGAACGACTTCAACTTTGACACCTCTGATAAGCCTCATAACCATTAAAAGGAAATAATTTTAAAAAACAACGATAGATTGGTTCATTAAGAATAGTCAAGAGCTTTCCTAATAGTTGTATAACCGATATGTTCAGTATGGAGTTGGTAAGGACTTGATAGAATTTAACAGGAGCTCTTCGATTAATGAATTTGTTTGATAATTGTAAAAGTGATCCTTCATAAGTCACTTCATCACTTTTAATAGTTTTATTAATAATAATAATACCATTAGATAGAATGCATAAGTGATCAAACAAGATGTCTCGATAAAAATATTTGTATTTATTTGTGCATTATACATTTGCAATTATACATTTTTATTTAAGGTAAAGTCTTATATAGTGACTCGATAAATACAATATAATTATTTCATTTCAAAGAATATTATAATCTAACATTACTCATATTTGAGTAATGTTTGTTTGAATAAATCAGTTTTATTATAGCAACCATGATAAAAATTAATTGAAAACTAGTCTACAAACTTAATTACACAAAGTTATATGTGCTCAAATTCTAAAATATAAATGATTACCTATTAGCATTAGTAGGAGGACGAGTACAATGTGTAGCTATTGAGATATATAACATGACTTTAACACCTTTGTCCGTCAATCTAGCAATTTCTTCTCCTTTATATTTGAAAGTGAATACAGCGCTGATGTTTCCTGAAACAAAATATATCATATGTTACATGCAGAATTTTTATGACATAATGATTCGATATTCTATTAGACACTGAATAGCAAGTGCAACATAATTCGAATGAATTAAACACATGTAAAGGAAGAAATGTTGAGAAAATTATTCAACAACATTTCTCACCGATAACTAAAAAAGAGACATGTGTTTTATTCATCAAGTTAACTTGCTTATTAATATTTGTTATTAATTGAACATTAACAAACATCTTATAGTACATAACGGAACTTTATCATCATCATCATTGTCGACCGGTTTTGTGTCCACTGCAGGACAAGGTCTCTCCATCAAATATTGGGGGTCTAGGCTATATACCTTACCGATGAGAGACATGTACCATAAGAGCCAATCCGCCCATGCCAACGGAGGGCTCTCAGACCAACGGTACGCAAGTCTATAAGCTAGCCTTTGTGGTCGCTGACTCTCCACTAATGTAAGCAAATCGCAATGACCACCCGCGGGGCAGACGAGGTAAAGACTGAGCAGGCTGCGCCCTCGCTGACCACTTTTGCGATCGCAATGACCACCAGTTTGACAGATGAGGCGAGGCCCTACGTGGCTTCGGCCTCCGTAAAACACATCATCAGCTTTCACCATTACTAAAGATTCTAATTTAAATAGGTGAACATGCAGTACATTCTCAAACATATTTTAACCCTGCAATCATCCCACCAAATACATCACTGCGTTCTATTCGTTGAAGAGTTATTATGCTATCAGAAGATTAGTAATTATGTAACAATTATTTCAATTTAGATGGTCGAGCGATAGTACTAATTGTAATTAATTAAGTTATTCTATTTTATTTTGTTCGTGCGTAACGGAACTTTATATGAGACATAAATCAAAAAGCATATGTTTGATTAGAACTTAATAAGACATATCATAATTCAAACGTTTCCGCATTAAATATCTAATCTACAACTGATTTATCTACAACATTCATAAATAAAGTATTAACAATAAGCAATTATAATATTATCTCTTTATTTAGCAATTAAGAATTAAGTTGTCCAAAAAATAAACATCAGTTTAACGGTCGGTCGCATTTCAGTCACATCCATACGTCATTCATATACGATATCTCAAAAATTCATTAGTTACTATCACGTCTTCAAAACTACATCCAAAACACATTTACCCGAATCAATCAACAATCATTCTCGATTCCACAAATCACGAACGAACCTCGCGTACAAACCAGCACATTATCAAACCGGAAAAATTACCCATTCGACGACAAAAAAAAACCGAAACTCCTGGAAGTGGCACCAATAACGGTCCACCAGAGGTCCGACGAACGAAAACGACAATAACACGAAAAAAGGACGAACCGACAGGGACGATGAACCCTCGATCTTTTATTTTTTCCGACGCACACCCACCGGGGCGTAAATATAAATCCGAGGAGTTGAACGAGCTCTCGTCGTCTTCTTCTTGTTCTGGTGCTTTTTCTTCTTCCATCAGACCTGGATTGCCGGGTTGAAGGGCGGACGACGATCCCGTTCGTCGAGATCCAAAGATGCTGATGGTTTTGTCATCATTTTGTATTTTGAAGAACACGATGATACTATTGATGGTTTTTAGCTCCATAGATTTATGCGTGATTACAAATTTTGTATATTGAATCTTCAGTTTGAAGATGATGGACTAATGATCTTGTCATCGTTTAACATTTTGAAAATTTTCTTCAATATTATAATTCTAATATGTGATCAATTGAAAATTTCAAATATTGTATATGTGAAATTGTGAAATCGGCTCCAAGATGCTGAGGATTTTGTCGTCGTTTTATATTTTGAAAATTTCCTTCAGTGATGTATTCGTAATTGTAATTATGGAGACAGATGTTCGGCCATAATGCTAAATACATTATAGTTTCTACGTGAAATTGCGAAATCGATCGGTCGTTTCGAAAAGTCGTTTCTACATTGTTCAGATTTTGCGCAATTCGTGTTCCGTTTGTTAATAGATGAAAAAGTGCACTTGTGCAAATGTTTTCTTTTGTGATTCACTTACAATTAGTGATTATAATATCGAATATTTTTCAAAGCATTTCTTAGAATTTGAAATACGATATATAAATGTTATTTTGAACTACAAAGTATAAGTAAATCGTGAAAATAAAATATAATAACCGATACGATAAATATATGTATTAGAAACAATGTGACTATCTTACGATTAAAAACACATTGTAATATGATCTGAAAATTATTCAATTAGTATCGTCTTTCTTACAATACGACTGAAATAATACATACGTGATAATAATACTTTTATTATCGTCATAATAATACGTGATTTCTTGAATGTTTTAAAGTCAGGGAAGACTCATCGAAATTATCAACTACATACAGTAGTATGACTAATTTTCAACCAGACCTTTAACATGACATATGTATATTCCTTATAAGTGTCTGTATAATTCATAAATACACTTTCTTGCAAACATATTCCTTCATACTGACATTCGCTTATTGTTAATTTCATAACTTATTAGAAATAAAAATAACTCCACGACCTTTACCTTCACACACGACGATAGACTTCCATAACAACCACTCCGAACAAAGAACCGACTCCATATCTAGCCGCGAGTAAACGCCAATTTCCGCGATATTATATTGTACGAGGAAGTCGTCATCTTTGATTTATTCATCGTCGATTTATTTTGCGAAAATACGGAAATCTCTCGAAAACTCACCAGAATCTGTATCACGTATCCAAATCTCATTTTATAAACAAAACACGGCGAAAACGCCATCACGAAACTTCCATGAATAATCATTTTCTAATTGACGAGTAAAAATCTTCGATTACGCGTCACAAAATAGAGTCGATTCGTTTTTTTCAGCGCTCCTAAACGAATGAATCATTGAAAAATGAACGATGAAAATTAATTCGTAATGAAAAAGCGACACACGCACACCCGGAATGAAAACGAAATCGATTTCATACATATTCAATGTCAACGGTCGATAAACGATGACGTCGATGATTTACTGCCAAAACAAAGCATCTGTTTGTTTTTTCAATACGTCCCGAGCAGCTAGACGATGGCCGTTCAGTTTGTGTATCTTTCGATTGACATTTGCAAAAATATGTATTTTATTCGCGGCTATCAGCTGATCTGTATGAAATTTCCAAAATCAGGAAACCCCTTATGAGTATTCCCCGGTATATCAATAATGTAAATAGGTTACAATAACATTATGATTATAAGAATCATTAATTTTATATTTACGTTACATATCGACGTTTGTTTGACCTTTTGACGCTATACGCTAATTTGGGCACGTACAATTTAAATTTATCAATTGTTACCATAATGAGTAATTTTTTTTAATGAATCGATATTTTCATATGGATCGAATACGCATTTCGCACGTACTGCACTTCGATATCGATAATGCAGCCTTGAATGAAAAGGAAAACAACATTTAATACACCATAATATAAAATTAAACAATCGCACGACCTTAAAGTTTTAAATGTTTGCATGTTTATTACTCGAGGGGTCACTCTCGGAAATATCCATCATAAATAATATGCAAAAGAAAGTTTCACAATAACGTGTATTATGCGGAAGTTATTTCAGTTATCTTAAGCTTTTACGCGAAGAAAATATATTGTTTAACCTTTCAAGTGTAAAAATATAATTATTGGATCAAAACTGAGGAGAATAACTGAAACGAAACCTTACAGAAACTATACAGCTAATAAATCTATTTTGAAATATTAGATGAAAATTTTTATGAAATCTTAAAAATATTTGCTTTTTCACTGCAAAATAAACAGCGTCTTAAAATTGAAATACTAATTGACAGTGTTTATGTTAATGAGCATAAACATCAAAATATTTTTATAACATAGTAGCAGTAGTGTCCATTGATAATCACATCTTTAGAAGAAATCTTGATACAAATATTTAATTTCTTAGCAGATAGTTACGAAATTCAAAACAAAAGGAAAAAAATTCAAGATCAAAGGACAACATTTTACTATAATCGAAAAACGAAGATATGTCATTTTGTCAGCAGATAAAAAATTAGCCGAAGAGATTGTAAATAATTTTCTTTACATAGTATATGTGGAAACTTTAAAAAGGAGTCTTAAATTACTCAATCACACACAACTTCATAATTCAATTACGAACAATAAAACCGAACGGCCAGTGCAATGACAACGAATTGCGTCCCGGACAAAAATAGCACTGACACCGATGCAAAGCACATCAAACCGACACAAAAAATCAAAACGATTCAAAAACCGTTTCAAGGGTCGATCGCGATTTTCGACTCGCACATCCCCGACCTTAATTATTCGCGAATGCATTTCCATCTCGTATCTTATCCTCAGACAACCTTCGGCCCGAAGGCACACTCGCCAGACAATAAAGCAGGACGACCTCGTCGGCATCATCTCTTCAGTCCGTTGTGCAATACGAAAAATATTTTGAATATCGTTATTGATGGAGAAATGCGAGCGGATGGACGACATTGAACCCGAAAACGATCGTGACTCGTTCCCTACGGGGTCAGAGCGTGATAAAAACGTCGGATTTATTGTTCCGGTTCGGTTCTGCGAATTTTCGATATTAATAATTCGGTGCTAGTAAGTGTTTGACTGAACTGAATTTTTTAGGTTGGGTTAGGTTAGAAACTTTCCTTCCTAAGGCACCTATGGGTTAGGTTTGGACAAGGGAGACAAGGGAAGGACAAGGAGGTTTTTTTGTGGGTATGCCGAATGGGGAGAATCCCACACTATCATAGGACACGGGTCTGATGGTGTCTATAAAAGATTTCTCCTCCTAGCGCTGAAAAAAAAAGGTTGGTTTAGGTTAGGAAAACAAAATTCAGTTTAGTCTAACTTTTAGTCTAACTTTTACAAATAATTCGCTACGTGATCGATAAATTGTGGAAAAATCGGTTTTGAGTCGTGCGTGCGTGTTGAAATGCGGCGCGTGCGTTGTAATTTTCAAAACAAAGTCAGGTCGATTGATTTTAGAAGTGTTTATGAATTGTATTTTTTTTTTTAGCATGTTTTGTTTCAGAAGAGTAGAAAATATGTATTTTTGTATCGAGAATATGATTTTTTTTAGAAAGACGAGGACGTTTTGTCGAATTTATGCAAAGATCGTCGAGTGATATGTTTGTTGATACATATTCAAATCGTTTTAAAAAAACCGCACTTGACCCTTGGACAATTGCGATGCAGTTCATCGATTGCATTATCCGAGTAAATCGACATATTAATTTTCAAATCGAATATAAATTATCTAATTTTATGACAGTTTTAAAATACAAAGAGACAAAACAGGAATTGAAATCAGTTTCCGCGTACACTAGGAAGTCGTGGTTATTATATTAATAAAGGGCTCTCGCAACGCATTCGTAATAACAAATATCGAATTACGAACCGATTTTACGATTTAATAAACTGTTTAACAGAGTGCTCAAGAGCAAGGTGAGATCGTACGCAAGTCAGAGGTTCTGTTCCGGAAGGAGTTAAACGGACCAGGAAATCGACAAATGTCGATCACCGACTATAAAAATTTTGTTTGTTGATCGAAATCGTGACGATTTGCTAATTCGCATATGAATCAGAAATAAATTTTTAAACTTCCGCAGAATGTCAGTTTTACACATAATTTATGTCGAAAAAATTCCAAACTAAACTAGTTTAAATAAATAAATAAATAAAATGTAAGTATTATACTAAAGGAGGTCAACTTCAAAATTTAGATGCAATAACATATCAGGTCGTTCATAATGTTTTTTTACCGTATTTTTTTTATAACTATCCATTCAATACAAACGAAATTCTTGTACAAAATTAATGTTTCAGATGAGATTTTTTTTTTTTTAAATCTACAATTTTAAATTTTATTGCTTTGCATAAAGCAATACAATAAGCACCAAAAAATATCACACAATATCATACCGCGGATTAGTATTTCCATATAACGGTACACAACAATCATCCAACAATACAACACGAAATATTACACCAAAAATTCCTAGAAACAGATTTACGTTGCTCTACTCCTGCTTCGCTCCGCCATCCATGTACTTGCTCCGCTCCGCTCGGTGCTCCGATTAAAATTTTTATATAAAAACTATAATCGTTAATTTTCTTTGATATACCTATAAATTTATATAAAAAATAAAAATAACGTGTTTATTTACAACTAAAAACAGCATATAGCTTATTAGACATATACGGGGCCGATGAAAGGGAGGAAGAGCGGTAAATTCTCAAGGCCTGGGCTATTTTGAGGGCCCGTTACCGATTTCGAAAAATTTTGTGTTTCGAATACTTTTGAAAATTTTCGTTGTTTTTTTTTTTTTTGAAAAGTCGGTTTTTGTAAATTATACATTTTTTTTTATGAAAAGTCGGGTTTTGTAAGTGTACAATTTTGCGAAAAATATTGAACACTTACAAAAAAAAATTCTAACTTTTTCCCAGGGCCCGGAATTTCTGGATATACATACATTTACTCAATGATCTTATTAAATAAATTGGTAGATAATGTAAGTAATGAGTAAATACTGTGTAAGTTGTGATAGAAAGTGTCAAATATTAAATTTAAAAAAATATATATAATATATACATATCGGAGCACCGGAGCACTAAAAAATTTCTTGCTCCGGCTCCGCTCTTGCTCCGGGCAAAAAACCGCTGCTCCGACTGCTCCGCGCTGAAAAAAAGCCCTGTCAAATTCATATTTATTGATCATCGATTTCAGCGAACAATCGGAAACCGACAAAATGTTTGCCGAGCATCGAACACACCGACCGCAAAGCAATCAAATATTAGCTCTCCGGCGAACTATTAATTCCAATCCTCAACCACCACTCCATTGTAGACACAACGAAAATAAACTCACTGTTCTTGTTAGTGGACAGCTTCATCTTGTCCAGCGTCAATGAGTCCTTGTCGTTGTAAACCAGCACTCCGGCCGCTTTGCTCTCGAAAGCGTTTTGGACCTGTTTTAATAA
Source organism: Hydropsyche tenuis (assembly GCA_009617725.1). Lineage (NCBI taxonomy): Eukaryota > Metazoa > Arthropoda > Insecta > Trichoptera > Hydropsychidae > Hydropsyche > Hydropsyche tenuis. The sequence continues at coordinate 7,239 of VTON01000175.1, read as the reverse complement.
GCAATCGATCAAATTTCCATTGAATTGTTGATTGAATCAAGATTTTTTTATACCTTATCGTCGAAATTGCATCTGCCCCGCTTTATGAGAGCTATCCATGGACCTTTGGGGAAGGGTTTGGTGCCCACTAAGGGTTTTTCACACCCGGAATGATCGTCATTTGGTCCTCGACTGTCAATGTGCACCACTTGACCAAAGGCGGTGCCCACGTGGCCCTCGCCATATTTGCCAACCTGAAATAGTAATGTTTGAAAATCCTATCGATGTGTTGTGTGTGGAAGCTGAAATTGTTGAAATACGTTTGTTTGTATTCATATTAGAAATAGTTACCAGTGGTCTTTTGCTGCAATCGTATCCGATTAGCTCTCTCTCGAATCTCATTTCCTGCAAAACAAACAAAGAGAAGCATATTAGCAAATTGCTTTTTGACTTCTATAAACATCCATTAACCCATAAATATAAGAAAAACGTATCAAACATAACTTGGTTTATTTACATATTCGCCATACTTTTCGTTATCCAAACAATGGGATTACTCACAGACATAAATCATTCGATTTTCACAATTCATATTTGTTACTTTCATAAACAATTGTTTATTTGAAATCAAATGACCTTTGACTTTCGATCCAACTATATATTTATAACGTAAAAAAATACTATCCACGTATTCGTTTAGTTATCAGATTTGCACCATTGGAAATGATAATTCATAAAATAATAATTCATTCCATCACCACCACAAAAACATTAAGGTCTTTTCACAATTTCTCAAATAAAAAACAAACAGCGAGACAAAACGATCGAGATTTCGAGACCTCATCAAACCGAAACATTTGGCAAGCCTACAAATTCGTACACGAAAAATATATTCAAACACAAAAATAAACACGCAAAACTCAAAATTCAAAACACGTCTAAAAACCACTAGGGCCAATTGTGACACACCGGAGGAACTCGACGTTTCGAAAAGGCAAACATTTCGCAACCGGCCGACCGCCATCTTCATCGGAATACGCAAACCTTTGATTTAACACGACAACTCGAAATAACACTTTCAAACCACGTGAACCGAACGACAACCTTCAGGATGGCTTTCGGTCCTTATATCACTCTTACGTGATCGGAGGGCCTTGAACGCAGTTGCACTGTTGCGGTGCATGACCAATACAATAAATCCCAATTGAATAATGAGAAAGCCAAACGAATGATCGGTGTGGGTCCTCCGGAGCGGTTTGTTGAATCGAGAGGTTTCAGGCAATAATATCAAACTTGGATGTCCAGTGGGCATTGTTAACGCGAACAATGGTTCGAGTTGTTTAACAACATTTTGTTTTTTGAAACAAGTAAAAAAGGATTAAATCGTAAAATGATATGTGTTCAAATCGTAAAACGGATGCGTTTTTATTATTTGAACCGTGAATTTATGATGTATCATCGTGAAGATAAGAAAAAATACAATAGGATCTAAACAAAGGATTTTTCTTGAATTAAAATAAGAATTATCTATGTTTTTATACCGAGAAAATTTTGTATATGACGAATCGAAGAAAATTTATTCAAATACGAATATATTATACTACGAAGTTCGATCGGGCCTTCAGTTGCAGTCACTCAATACAGAACATAGATTTGCGGTTGGTTTGTGGTCCATGTTATTTGAACCGTAAAGATACCCACGCAAAGATGAAAGTTCCCGCTTTCCAGTATTTTAACAATTTATATATCAAAGAACATGTTTCCTAACATTCGCACATTGAAGCCATATTCACTCATGATAGCTATACGTACATACATATATGGACCGTATGCAAACGTTCGTAGCAATAGTACTTATACATCGAAATTATCATTAGTAACATACGAATGAGTTGCAATAATATATATTATTATTATTATTATTATACTGTGTATGTTCAACCATTACTGCATATATTTTATGCATAAATTATTAGTTTCACAATTAGATTTAAAATAACAAGAAACGAAAATGTAGATAGGAACGGTAAGAAAAATAAAACGATGTTGTCAAGAATTATCGTTCAATTTGAATGACAGTTTTATCTAATATAAAGTTCAAATGCTTTTGCAAAGCATAATTATCAGATTTTTTTTACCAAGAATTGTGAAATATTCACAATTAATTTTGAAAATTCACCGATCTGAACTAACGCGGCAAAACTTTCCTAAATCTAACCATTTCGGCATCTTAAATTGAATATTTAACTAGGCCGACCCAGTGATTCATAAATCACAAAAAAAATTTACATTGATTATTATATATTATAACAAAAATCAAAGCGCAGAGTTTTTCAAACTAAACAGCACATTATTTACCAATCAAAACTAATATAACTAGGGCGGCCTAGTGATGCAATCATACAAAACAACACATCGATTTCGGCAAAATAACATAAAAGCATCCTCAAACTAAACACAGCACACATATTGCACAATATAAACCAAACTAACGCTGGCCCAGTGAATCGTGTGTTACAACCGTTGTATATTCCTAATAAAAATATATTTTATACATAAATATCTAAAAAAAATATTTGTAGTTTAACGAATTCAGATTCATTAGTAGTGACTAGTGAGCAATGATTGTGAAAAAAGCCTATTGTTAAATATAAATTCACTAGCTCGGCGTAAGTATATTTTCATCATATAAAATAAACTTTTACTAAGAATATAATAACAATTTACATTCACTGTAACATACAAATCACTAGACCAGCTTATTAATTTGGTTTATATTGTGCAATATTTATCCTTACACAAACATCCCGAAATCAAACACATCACACATTTCACTCAATAAAAAAAAAACTAGGCCGGCCCAGTGAAGCGCACTTCAACAGAAAACTCACTCCAGTTATGTTTAACAAGGGCCAGCTTGTAAACTTGGTTTATATTGTGCAACATTTATCCTTACACAAACATCCCGAAATCAAACACATCACACATTTCACGCAATAAAAAAAACTAGGCCGGCCCAGTGAAGCGCACTTCAACAGAAAATTCACCTCAGTTATATTCAACAAGTCAAGCTTGTTAGCTTCGTTTATATTGTGCAACATCTGTCCTTACACAAACATCCCAAAATCAAAATCAATCACACATTTCACAAAAAAAAAAAAACTAGGCCAGCCCAGTGAAGCGCACTTCAACAGAAAATTCACCTCAGTTATATTCAACAAGTCAAGCTTGTTAGCTTCGTTTATATTGTGCATCATCTGTCCTTACACAAACATCCCAAAATCAAAACCAATCACACATTTCACAAAAAAAAAAAAAAAAAAAACTAGGCCGGCCCAGTGAAGCGCACTTCAACAGAAAACTCACTCCAATTATATTCAACAAGGGCCAGCTTGTTAACTTGGTTTATATTGTACAAAATTTGTCCTTACACAAACATCCCAAAATCAAAACCAATCACACATTTCACAAAAAAAAAAACTAGGCCGGCCTAGTAAAGCGCACATCAACAGAAAACTCACCTCAGTTATGTTCAACAATGACACAATATCCCCATAGATGGTGAAGTTGAGATTGGCCGTGGTGTAGCCGTCGTTGGGGGGCTGTTCGGCCAGTGGCGCCAAAGCGTACTCGGTCAGGCCGTTTCCGGCCCAGTCCGTGGGCACGTTCCGGCCCACGCCGACCGCGGTCCACGCGTTGGCCGCCCCTGCCACCAGCACGAGCCACCAGGCTGAGCACATAGTCGCCAGACAGCGGGCCGCTGACGACCACCACATCGGACACCTGTCGGATCGAAAAACACAACGTGAGTCACGTGCGATTCCAGTTTTGGTGTATCCTGTATATTCGTTGTTGTATGCAATCTATGAAAGAGCAAGAAATTTATTATATTCGACGAAATTTCAAGATTTTTTTTTTCACAGCGCGGTGACTGAATGAGTATGGATTATAAAAACCACCCTTGCCAAACACTAAGGGCCGATCTTTCAATCGTCGGTTAAGAGTTATTCTCGGAATAAGCCTTTTAGTTTTTATGGTTATTCGCGGCCGGTCACGGATAAAGTCACGTATAAAGTCACGGACAACTATAAGCTAGTTGTCCGTGACTTTATACGTGACTTTATCCGTGACCGGCCGCGAATAACCATAAAAACTAAAAGGCTTATTCCGAGAATAACTCTTAACCGACGATTGAAAGATCGGCCCTAAATAATTATACTCGCATCCGAATAGATTATTTTAATTATTTTGAATTTAATTCTAATCTACACAGTCGAAGATTTACTTATAGGCGGTGGAAGCGCTTGCTGCAGGACCCCTTGCATTTTTGAATGAAAATATTTGGATAATTATTATCGTTTTTCTATACCAACCCATTAAACATAATAAAAGTTGAATCTTTCTGAAGAAAAGAGGCAGTTGTTTGGGAAAAATAAAAGAAAAAATAATTCGCTTGTGGTGCTACTTTTTTTTTAAATTTACTTCATGTGTAATCGGAGGAGTAAATTTACAATCCAGCCCTGTATCAGGGGCCCCCAATTTGTGACGCCTCAAACCCCAGACAAAATTAATCCGCCATTGAATCTAAAATAAGTTTTAATTTTACTAAATTAATAGACTTGAGATTATTTAGCAAGAAATATTTTCAATATTCAACAAAGAAAAAGATCAAAATTTTACAATTAGATAGTCTTGTTATGGATATGTAGTATCATATTATAACGATGTTTTAATAACAAATTAATTTACTATTGAACATTTGAAATTAGAGAACACCTGCAACAGACAATGATGTTTGTGAAATTGTAGAAAATCAGAGGGCGATGATATGGTCTTTGTATGTTGTGTTTGCAGCTGGTTTGAAGAGCTGCGTTCATTTTGTTATTTATAGTCACGCGTTATGAAAATGTTCAATTGATATCATCATCATCATTATCAACATAAACATCCAATTCAGGATGAAGTCTTGTCAACTGGCGTTAATGAAATAAAAAGTATGACTAATATAAACTGCGAGTGTAAACATTGATTTCATTCTGTTTTATCGAATAATAAGTCTTTTATAATGTTTTTTTTTAATTACAGACCACAACTTGACTCATAAGTAATAATTCAATCGAGCTGTTTTGATATAATTATATCAAAACAGCTCGATTCAAACAGATCGAATTATATTGAGAAGAAAAAAATAGGAAGATAATTGAACTTGGGCGCCCGATAAGAAATGTTTGGGAGCATTGACATTTGTATATCTCGTTATAGATAAAATGAGCACTTGCCACAATAATCGATTTCGCCATGAGATTATAAAACATAACATGTAAATAATTATGTAAATCACTAGATAATTATTATGATCGTTTACTAGGAAATGCTAATAGAATTACTTTTTTTTTTCCAATGAATCGTTATTTTTTCTTTCACAATGAACAACCATGCAATTTAATAATCGAGAAGTCATCCCACAATATTAATTTATTTTTCAATCCATTTAAAATTATTTCAAAACTTCCAACCAACAATTGTCATCGTGAATTCCTCAACAAAATATAAGAATAAGATAAAACTCACATAAAAAAAAACATATTCCACCAAAAGAAAATCCACAAAATAATCCAGCCCTCCTTAAAACACGATATTATACGACCACTAAAATCGTCCCATTATCCAAAAATACGACAAGTTCGCATTGACAAAAAAAAAACACCTCAACCCGAAAAAGGATAAAACCCACCCACACCGCACATTTCGTCCACAAAAACCGCGAAAAGTTCAAGAACCGGAGCCGAAACCCGACAAGACACTCGGCTATCTTCCAGCGGATCATCCACAGACAATCACCACATCCAAGAGATGGATCAAAGATATGACATAACGACGCAAAACCGCCAAACAATCCACGCAACGACGCGGAAGCGAAGCCCATGGGCGTTCGATGGCCGATAACTTATCGCGCACTTATGTGTTAACTTCTCGGTGTTAACGACTTGGACGAAGGCTGAAGGCGTTCTGAAAATAGGCGTTTCATGAATCTGAACCGAGCCGGAGGTCCTTCTGAGATCAACGACACGCTAACCTTACTTTGGAGGTTTTCAGCTGAAATTCGCGTGTTGCGCGAATCGCGATCGATAGCCTTTTCACGCACTGCGTATATTAAAATGTTTCGAATGTGCTTTAACTCGGTCTGTATTGTGTTTAACCGTCGTTTCGTTGGTTTATTTTTAAAATAAATTTAATGGATGTAAACGGTAACGTTTTCGTTTTCAATTAACGAATTGGGAAAAAATAATGAGCGCTAATGTTTCGAAAACGTTAAAATTCTAAAAAAAATCTAAATTAATAGAAAAATAAATATTTACCTGATTTTAATGATATGTTTTGCTGAAAGATGTCCTAATATTCTTCTCTTTTCTAAGCACGAATATAAAACAGTATTCTAATGATGCGGAAAACGTAGATCGCATTTTTTCCAATGGCGGAACTTGTCCTTATATCTGCAACAATAAAACATAATTAATAGCTATTAATTCGACTTTCTAATCAATAATTTCAAAAATGTTATAGTATATTGGCCTTATAATTCGTCCTCGAGATCGTACATAGACCCGTCACGAGTTTATAATAAAATCATCGAAAACGTAATTCGTAATCGATAAAATTTAAGACGAGTATATGTATGTATATAGATTGAACGATTCAAGATTGTATGACGAATATCGAACATTCTCAGTTTTATACGCGGAAAAAGGCGGCAAAATTTTAATACATGCAAAATAATTGAAAACGCGGCACTTATTGGTATTCATTTCACTTTTACGAAAACGTGATTCATATAAAGACGAGTGAAAATTTTATTTGATCAAAACCGAATTATGGACCCAATTTTAGTTCATTCACATCGAGATTTAAGTTCAGTACATTTTTATGAATACATATATATTTTTCATTATCTTTCATTTCCAAGAACGTATAAAGAAAACTCTTGAAATATAAAAAAATTACGACTACTAGTTCAAGCGCACGTGCATCTAACAATAAGTATGTCGTGTATTGCTAAAAGATAAGATTGCTATTGAATGAAAACGAGTGTGACATATGATAATGAATAGAATAATAGGAAAAAAAGCACGGAATGGTAATTAAACACGATTTAAGATCGTCAATAAACTTTAAAAAAAGATTGCTATGTTCATAAATGAACTCAAAATGTTCAAATGTACACATGTTGACAGATAGTGATTTATTATTAGTAAGAAAATA
>VTON01000174.1:0-183952 GCA_009617725.1 Hydropsyche tenuis | reverse complement strand
TTTACTCATAAAAAAAATCATGAACAGGATTGAAAAGTTGAACTCCCATATTTTAATTCTAGAGAAGTTATCGGTTCAGTGTTAACACTAGACTGTTCTGTATATTCCGTATTCACTTAAAATTTACATATACTAAATATAAATGTCGCTATCCTAAATTTGCTATGAGTCTAAAAATACATAATCGATATATGTAGTTGTAAAAGTCACTAATCATCCACTGCAATATCTTAATTTTAAAATTCAAGTATAGTCTTGTGCAGTGATGACTCAAGTAATATTTACTCAAAAAGTTTACTTGAAAAACTTTTCATTGTACATATGTTTGTATTATGCATAATTTTGCTTAAATTTCTTCTATGTCCTTAAAAATAAATTATTATAAATATAAAATAACAATGTTAGTTCTGAGCAATACAAGGATAGTAAACAAAATGTGCAAAAGTCTAATATTGAATAACGATAGTTACAAATTGTGAATATACCGAAATTTATAACGTACACATTATTCAAAAGGCACATTTTGGACGGACTGTCATCAGTTAAAATTTTCAGTGCTTCGTTTGAGATGATTATCATTAATGACAGGAATAAATACCTTTTTTTAGATACGCAAATTTGCTCTTGATGGTTTAAAATATTCCATTACATTATTCCATTATTTATGTTTGTTGATAGTTTGAAATAATCATCTGAGTCTTTAATTACATATTTTTACTATGTGAAGGTAATGTACTTAACATAAATAATTTTATTGAAAAGTATTATTTATATAGTAAAGCCACGAAAATTTAACATTACAAATAAAGGCATACATATATTATATAATATAATATATTAGTTGTAATGAAATAATTTAATATTGAGTTTGTGCTATATTTAATCATAATTTTCAATGTTTATTGTTTTCATTTTTGTTGAAAACTTTTAATGACTAAAGCTAAATTAATATTAATCAACTATGGAATAATATAATATAAACTATACAACTAAGATATTCAGTTGACAATAATAAATAAAAATGATTAATATTTATTACACATAGAGTAATAACGAACAATTTCATATTATTAAACTTTAAGTACATATTACATGAAATAATAAATATACACTTCTGCATATGCGTCTTCGCGTTTCTTTCAAAATATTCACATCTTTATTGGCACACAAGAAGTCCAAGTGAATTCTAAAAATATCTTGTCTTTGTTTCATTTTGTATGTATAATATAAGAATTAGATTATGTTTTGGTCAAAGTGGTTGCTTTAGGTAATAAATGGCACGAAAATGTTAACTAATATGTTAAATTACACATAAATATTGTGCACAAATAAGCTCTTCAGTGTGTTATTCAACAGAAATTTTGTATAAATATATTTTTTTCATTTTCAAATATGAAATACTATCAAATTTATAGGTATAATCTAAGAAAGTTCTTAATATTCTTTATACGACTATCGTCGAATTGAAATACATTTATACAAAATAATTACAAAATGACTCAATCAAATCACACCGATCAATGTGATGTACAAATCAAAAGATGATTGTTGTCCAGCAACATTTTCCATTGTTACAGACCTTTTGAACTACATATTTCATAAATCAACACAGATATGTAAAGGATATGACTACTACGAATATAACATATGCATTTGTGATGACCCAATAGAGTATCATCATGTCTTGATCCATCGAAAGACAGCCAGTGGAATTACTGCATCCTGGCTTCTTGCAGTGTGGGCTGCTGCTGTGGATAAGGTGTTAGAGTGGGCAACACTCCGCTTGCTGGTAATGTTGCCTGTGGCAATGTCGCATAGGCTGCATACGGAGACATATATCCTGCTGCTGCAGCTGCACCTGCTGCGGCTGAAAACAAACCAATACATTCAGAATGTTTCTAATCTAACAATAAATCATAAAAATAATATTTATTATTGTTTTTGAAGTTAAATGGTCATTTTTGGATTTGACTATTAAAGTTAATCTTTTTTTACTGCCACGCGTGGAATGTCACTAACTCACTACATATAAAAATTTTCTGAAAATGATGTATTCTATTGATTTTTGTTTTAGAAACATCATTTGATTTTATTTATAACTATCGGTAGTACCCGGCGTGCCCGGTTTTTTTTTGGATTTTTTTAGTTGTTTTTTTTTTGGTGCCCATATACATTTGGTACACATATTTCAGATTTAAACTTCTCGATAGTAATTTTAACACAACGAGTAATAAAAGAAAACGCTTAACCTTCATGGATTTTTTGAAAACTGCAATATTAACGACAAAGACAATATTTTTTTAAATGATTTCATCCACCATTCTCAAATGAAAACGTAACAAAAGTAATGTAACAATACCTGCTGTGCTCGTATAAGGATACGCATCGAATCCGTTAGCGTAAGCAGCCTGTCCTGGATATGCAGCAGCCGTTGCAGCAGCAGCAGCCGCACTCTGGTACTCATAAAACTGCGAAGTGGCTGCTGCCAACGCAGCATGCGACAACTGAGCAGTCGGCAACTGCACTAAGCCACTGGGCGCCAAATAAGTCGGATGCTGGTACACGTAACCCGGAGGAACCCTGGCGACATACAGATAATTGAAAACGGTCGTCTTTTGCCTTGGTACAATATCAAAATCCCGAAACATCTCGTTTTTTTTTTTTTTATATTCATTTGAAACCAAGATGGTTGGGGATGCTGTGTGATATTTGTATTTTTTTTTAACACGAGCACACACTAAATTTTGTATTGCGAAAAGCGTACATATAATTCTGGCGAATTTCAATAACCTATCACACTCATCACAACAAAAATCAAAACCAATCTGTATTAAGATGCAAAAAAGAAGTGTTATACAACTACAAAAAAAAATTAAAAACCCAGAATTATGATATAAGAGAAATACATAGATGCTAAAACCGCTGTCTTTGCGTACGTCGATTTAATCATTTGGTGGTACAAGAGAGCTGTTTTTTATGTAAAAAAATATAAGATAAATAACTTACAAATTTTATAAATGAATTTGTTTAAATTGATGCGTAGTATTTATTTGAACTGGCACGCGATTTCCTTGCATGTCGTTCAAGTGTTATCGCATATTAATTGCCACCGAGCAAGCTCAGGGCCTTTCTAATTCTTAGGGGAAAGTCACCCCTTAATATCAAAACATACAATTAGAAAACAAGCTGTGGTTTCCTATATTTTCCAACAGCCGGAAACGACTTTAACCACTTTGCGTCAACACCAATTTGTAAATCACACTTTAGATGAGATTATTACGATTTTATACGGTGATAAGAAAAAGCCTTAATCGAATTAATTTCTTTTTTGGAAAATTTTATCGAAATTGTAATTAGCGTTTCTACTGAGTACTGTTTTGTTCGACATCGTGACAAAAACCTGTCATTTTATTAAAGTACCTGACCATCACCATAATCATCATTGGTGCCTTTGTTTCGACGGCAATTTAGCACAATACCACTAACAACTAATGGATTGTTCGACTTTTTGATCGATTGATTCATTCCACACATAAAGAACAATCACATTAATATTTTTATTGTATACATAGAGAATTTATTGGACGCTAAATGTTTGCACAACGTTCAAGTGACAACGTGAATTCTAATAAGACAATCAATTAAATGAATAAATAAATAGCATTAATTTCATTGATTGAATTTCCTTTTTTTAATATAAAAAATATTTAAAATGAATACATATTATATGTTTATTAATATCTGAAATTTGTACAACGCCATAAGAACATCAGCACAAATGCTTGACCAATCAGAAACGAGAACGGTCTTTGGCTCCACCCATCATCGTGGACACGCCCACCAGATAATTCTCGAAATCTATACATCCTATGTGTTTATAGGTATGGAAAATTGACATGACCTCATTGTCCATGTCCATGGTTTATAATTTTCGCATGTAAAAGTGTGCATTATTGATAAAATTCATCAATTAGTAATAAATTAAATTTCAGTGATGAAAATAAGCGTGTTTGAAAATCGTCACTGAACAAAAAATTTCAAGGCAAACGTGATATCAAACAAATGCTACTTTGAACTAGTGATGTAAAGCAATGCTGAAAAATTAAATCTTTTTTAATACATATACTTAATTAAGTAAAACTTATTTTTAATGTGGAAATTTTGTAAAGCAATATATTCTTTATTTGGATCAATATAATTTGTAACTGTAATAAACAGTTTACTTTAGTCGTTTTCTTTATTTTTAAAATAAATGATAAGATCTACCCACGTTAAACTGATCATTTTAATCGAATTTTTAAATCTTATCATGCTATCATAGATAGTTGAAAAACCTTATATTCCAGAAACAATCGACTTTCTTCTAACAATGCTATAAAAGACAAGATACGTTCACTCATAATAAGAAGTATGTATAAAAAAGTCAAATTGCACAAAAACGATGAATATTCCACATTTATAATTATAGTAAACAATTTATAAGCAATAAAACATATCGAAAATATTTTGAATATTACAGAATGCATTAGTCCATACATTTTTGAGTGAATAAAATATTAATTTTAGCATTGAATGTATTTCAATTAATGCACGTCTGTTATTCAATCCTAATGTCTACGAAAAAAAAATTAGCTAACAACACTCAAAAAAGAAACACTATGTTCAATAAGAATTCAAAATGTTAATGGTATAGTAAATTGAGTTAAAATTATATGTAATATAAAATTTTTACGACACAGCATCCCTCCACCAAACAATTTTATTTTGTGATTTCTCACTTTCGTTTCACATTGAGTTTTTTCTCTTTAGGTTTATTTGTAGCATCGTGACGGTGATTTAGAAATATACTTTTTATGCAATATTAATTGAAATTTCAATATAATTTTCGATTACAAGACTTCGTTTTCAACATACATGCTATATTTGTAAATAGAAAATACTAATTTTTTTGTACATACATAAATCCGAGCGTATTATGCATCACATCGAAGTTAATAAGTTAAGATGTTAATTAATATTTTACGTACTCAAATATACACAAATCCCATTCACTGTATCACAGATTCGTATTAATTCAACGTAACAAAAGCGAAACATCATAATGTGAATGAAAATATACATTTTTCATACGTAAAATAATAAAAAAAAATTATGATTTGTCGACTTACATTTTTTTCATTCTAATAAATTTCGACAAAGGAGGCATTTTACACTTCTATTACATATTGCCACAGATTATTTGCATCTCTTGAGATTTTGATTTTGATTTTTTTGTTAAAAACAATGAACTAACATCTACTTGTCATCGCGTCAAAATAAAATAAATACTATACATAAATTACAGCAGTTAAATATATATTGACTGAACATGTTCACGTATCGAATGTATGCATAAAAATCCTATATAAATATGAAAATATAATATATAATCTAGCGAATCCACCACCACAACATTGATACGATGAAATCTGCAGCAAACACTTGGGACAATAAAAAGAAAAAGAAAAACATTCAATTGTCTAGTTTCAGGTTATGAGGAAACGCGCACAGAAACCACATGACAGTGATAGTTAAACAAAAGCACTGGGGCATGGTGAGCGTTGCCTTAATAATCAACATTATGGGTGACATTTTCAATTTTCGCATCACATAACAATCGATAAAAATTTTCTCTGATGAAAAGAACAAAAATGTGATAGAACAACATATCTCCCATGATATTGTTTCATATGAAAAAGTTTTTAATAATTAATTCACGATAAACTCAACGATAAAAATAAATAAAAAAACTAACATAAGTGATAACAAAAAAAAAATAAAAATAAAAACAAATCAATCCCACTCTCACGCTTTTTAATATTTATTTATATCAAGATATAGATATATGTAAAAAAATAAAAAATAAACAAAAAAACTGATATTGTTGATATTTTACATTTAGGGTTTCAAGCGCGTTGCTTCGTCGCGTTTGGCGGCCATATTTTTGTCAGCCATTCAATGATATTCTGCAAAATGAAATCAATGCAAGAAACAATCATTTTGCTGATTTTTTGCTATATTTTACCGTTGTCGGTGGTGGGCAGAGAGATATAGAGACGGGCGTGGGCAGAATAGGACAATTCTCATTTATTACGCACTCACACTAACCGGACACAACACTTTCTCGCTAACATACACTAATACAACATATTATTATTGGTTCGTTATTTTTGGGGGGAGTTTGTTTTGAGATCGGTAGCCAACGACACATGCGACTCGTCTTTGTCCCGGGTCCAAGTGACCTTTTAATTTGGCTTTTTGTGTGTAATTTGAGATGTTTTGCTTTTTTTTTTCACTTAACATAAACAATTTGATAGAAATTTTAACACTTCAACACAACTTAATGCATACTAAAATACAAAAGAATGTTCGTTTAATTTCAAAATAATGAAAATTTTCACTTGAATAAAAAAAAATTATATTAGATTTTCGCAAACAATATGCATGTGTCATTGGCGTGTCTGGCCCAACCGACCATATAGATCAGTTTCAATAATATTTTGCCGCATTATTATGCTTCCGTGTATAATTTTTTTTATTATATATGTATTTTTTTTATTTTGCAGGTGAGATAAGAGACCGGTTCAAACACACTAGTGGTAGGCACTTATCGCAACTCGGTGACCTGTTTCTGCAGAAGCCTGTACAGGTAATAATGCATATACTGGAAACACATATACATTTTCTAATACGTTAGCATGGAAAATTCAATTCGAGTATGTTTATTTTGCATCGATATCAGAACTTGCACCTGCCTCTAGAGATTTCCCTCGACGCGTGGAATTTTCACATTTCCGAACTTATCGTTATCTATTTGTAAGTGTGCGACGGCTCGAAATTAAAATTCGTTCCGATTGTGAACTTTAATTTATTTTCATGTGTAAAGGATAGAATGTTAATTTTGAGCCGTCTTTATATATTAAAATGCTTAAATTTCAATAATCACAAATTAAAACAATAAAGCAAACTAAATGCTTACCCGTATTGACTTGGTAACACTGTTGGATATCCTGCTGCTCTTATTCCGGTAGTGAACGGAAATCCTGCAACAATTAATAAAATATAAAACATTAATTATTTTATATGTGTATTATTAAAATATTTTCTAATTTTAAATGACGCAATAGCAGCATTTGAATTATTACATCGTTTTGTTTCCCGGGCAAGAACACAGAAGCCGCTTATTAGAACGGACATCGAGACAGATTTCAACTCAGATAACAAACAACATTAAAGTCGAAGATCTATTCTGGTTGCTTTCAAAAGTCAACTTCTGTATTAAGTAGAGCGTCATTTGTCTCAAAGAAACTCCGTTCCGTATTCCTGTTCATAATAAACGCACATTTTCGTTTTTTTACCAGAAGAAAAAGTGCCAAGATTCAAAATAAATCGGGGTGACATATTGTATTTTCGGTTCGTGTACTTAAATTTGTTATCTAGTGCGCGATTAATCATCGATTCGCGGTTGTGTATCGAACGTACATAACATCGATATAATGACAAATGGGTAACAAGTGTGGTGGGATGTACATAGGTGCCAAAAAGGCGTTTTGTTTGCTCAATTTACGTTCGACGGAATTCGAAAACAAGATATTTCCTATAAGAAGCGTCCGACAAAAAAAGAAAACGAGATCGGACCGTCTAAAACGGTGGTCTTAATTCGTATTGTTGGAGGGCTTATTTAGAGAATCGTCTTTGATTTGGATGCCAAGACAACTTGGGTAGACTAACTCGAGCTGTGACAATGCTTTCAATTGAGAAGTTTAAAGTTGCAATATGAGTGTCGACTGTAATGGCTCTGGAAAGGTCGAGATCTATACAATAATATATTTCAGTGAAAAATATAGACTCGATAAATATATCAAGTAGGAAATTTTCGAAATTTCACTAGTTTCTTTAATAAATTTGTCGTTTCAACGACACTAAAAGCGCAGTTCTCGTTGATAAACACGACGCTATT
Source organism: Hydropsyche tenuis (assembly GCA_009617725.1). NCBI lineage: Eukaryota > Metazoa > Arthropoda > Insecta > Trichoptera > Hydropsychidae > Hydropsyche > Hydropsyche tenuis. The sequence goes on along the minus strand of VTON01000174.1, from coordinate 175,953 downwards.
GAATACCAGCCAAACCACGTTATATATTTATATATATATATATATATATACACATATATTTTTTACGAAATTTATTCATTTTTTCTCCGTGTTTTATTTCTTGACAGCTAGAACGCTTTGAAATAAGTGTCGTCTAGAAATAGAAAAAGGAAATGGCTCGGTATGTATTTTTTTTTCATCTATATGATGCTAGAAACTTGCTTTTACGTGAATTTTATTCTGCGATGTTATATTTCTTGACACGTGTATTCTGTCTACAAATAATTATTTAGGTTCCGTGTATTTTTTAAAAATAAAAATATTCATCGTTTTAATATTAAGACGTGACAAAAGTGAATAGAAATTGAAAATTTTGAACCAAAAAAAAACAAACAAATATGAAAATTTATGTGTTCTAGGTTTAAATAAAGTATTTTATTTCGAATTCATAATAGTTTTTTAATACTTTGATATATTTTAATGAAAATCATGACACGAATACGTGCGATACGATCGGGATAGATTATAAATCAATTTGATGTGTATAGAGATGAATTTTGTATTGTTTAGAGATTTCATTTGGTGATTTGGAAATCATCAATATTCTATATACGAATTATTTTAATGACAAAATTATAATGATGGCACATCAAAAGCGAAAACATGGCTTGATACTAAATTCATTTCAGTAGAAGTGTTGTGAAATATTATATTTGCGATCACTTTTTATTATTACTCATTCGTGTAGACTCGTTTATTGGAAATATTTGAATTTATTCAGATGTATTCGGTTATAACAGCTGCCGCTGAAAATATACCATAATGCAATAGTGTATTCACAATGTTTGACATTTTTATTTGAATATACACATCAAAAACAATGTACAATGATAGTTTTGTTGCGAAATATATTTACTTTTACTTAAAATGTATACGTCGATTATATGGGCGTTCATATTTAAAAAAAAAATCATGAGTTCAGTGGCGGGTTAAGCCAAGTGGAGGCCCGAAGCGATAAAATATTTCGGGGCCCTGTCCCCCTTAAAATTTTTATTTATTTCATAATTTTAAAATTTCAAAAAATAAAATTCAATTTTTTCATGGGTTATAATTTTTTTAAAGAACAACGTTATTTTAAATTATTCGAAACGTAAAAAAACTTTCCTAAAGAAAAAAGTTCGGGGTCCATTTTTAGCTCATAAAAATCGCAAGTCCTAAACGGTCGTTCAGTCCGCGTACTGTTAAACCCGCCACTGCATATGTTTGTTTTGGATCAAAATTGTTGATCTTATATGCCAAAATATATACAAATATTAATTTTGAAACAAATAAAAAGGTTGAAAAATAGATCAAAACTAACGATCACACAGTGCCGAGTCGAAAACCCAATCGTACACGCTCACAGACCATTTATCCACCATTTACCAGCGCATCGCTTTCGTTCCGACAATACGGATTTAAATCTGAACGAGACTGGAAGAAAGCCAGAGTCGGCAAAGTCCACAGTCTATCGCAGTGATCTTATTAGTTTGCCGAGCGAAGACCGAAAAAAGACGATGAAAATGCCTCTCGTCTCGTTCCTCTTCTTGTTGGGTTAAATGACACGGGGCCCCGGCCGACGGCTATTTCTGGCCACATCGCTGGCCAAAGTTTCCAGCGAGATGCTGGCTGGCCAGAACGAGAAGGATCGAGGAAACGGTTGACAAAAACGACACGAGATTCCTCGGACGAGCTGGCTGATGATGGAGGTGTCTGTCGGACATTTTGGGTCGGATATATTCGAGCGTTTGTCGCCGGGATGCGCTGGCAATTATTGCGCTCGAAATGTATTGTATTTGTTGTTTTTGGATGGGAATCGCGTCGTTTTGCTAGTTTTTTTTATGGCGATAAAGAATCGGCGTTTATGATGGAATGTTGCGTAGTTTATGATTAGGAGCTTGTAAGATGTTTTGGAAATGTGCGCGTGGAGTTGGTCGATGATTGAAGTGCTGTTCGAAAATTATTTGAATGAAAAAAATTTGTTCGTTTGTTTGGATAATGGTAATGAAAATGTGTTGAGATTCTGCAAAGTTCATGATTGGAATGTATTTGAATTATTGCCTTTTGAAAATTTAGGTTGGATGTATAATATTTGATTATTTTATCTTATCTTATTGAGATTGAGAAAAATTGAGTTGTTTTTTTCAATAAAAATGAAAAAATATAATTTATTAAATTTTTGATCATGTTTGATAATAATTATATGTAATGCATTGTATAATTTTTAAAATAAATAAAATTTGTGGTAATTAATGACAAAGCAAATTTAAAAATGTATATATCTATAACAGGCTTGTCCAAAATTTCGGTATGCGAGGGCCACTTTGGCCAAAACACGGTCCAACACGGTCAAACACGGCAAAACACAATTTGCATTTTTTTTTTAATTTAACGATAAAATACATATATTTTGATCAGAATGTACTTGAAAAAATCGATTCTTCAATAATTCAAAAAAATAATACTAATTTTCCTCGAATTAGAGCAAAATTCGTAAATTGTTATGTATGAAAAGTGGGGGCCAGTCGCGAGAGCACTGGGGGCCAGTTTGGCCCCATAGTGGCATTTTGGACAAGCCTGATTTTTAACTTATATAATAATGGGGCTTTAGAACCGATTGTGAGCAGAAGCAGAAGCAAGGAACAGGTGGAGCAATGGGTTTTTACTTTTTACCCGAAGCTGGAGCACAGAAATTTGTAGTGCTCCCTTACTCCGACTTTAAATGTAAAATTGAAAAAAATAATTTAAAATTTTGATAAAAAATCAATTTTTGCCCAAATATTTGACATTAATCTAATTTTTAATTATAATTAGATTGTATTGATTTTATCACTATTATCTCCATAATGATATTTTTATATTATTTGTGTATTTTTATATTTTATATTAAATATTTTTGTAATTAATAAAATTTAATCAGAGCATGGAGTGAAACAACTTGAAAAAGTGCTTCCTCTAAGCAGGGGTCGGCAAACTTTTTTTGAAAGGGTCAGATCGTAAGAATTTGAGATTTGGCGGGCCGGACAGCAAAACTCGAAAATATTTATATGGGTAATTTTACTCAATGAGCAACAAAAAAAGTATCAAAATTTAAAAAGTTGAAACTAATTAATCTCAAAATGGTTATTTGAAAATTCTAAATATTTTTATATGCAGGTAATATCACGAAGATAAGCTCTAATAAATAGCGCCGTAGGCACTTTTTTTTTCGTTTTTTTTTATTTAATTCTATGCTATCGATAACTACGTAAAATTTTCTAAAATATCTACATAATTTTGGAAAACAATCAATTCCGATTGAGGGTCTGACAGAAGCTTCTCAATTGTACGATTAAATGAATTTTGAAAAATGGAATTTTTTTTGCTTGAATCAAGATCAAGACCCGAAAAACGCTTTTGTAACTATAGTTTAACAATAAATTCGAAAAATATATCTACTGCTTTTTTTGAAGATGAGAATTTCTAAATTAATTCTAATTTTTTTAAATTTACTTAGTTTTTCATATAAAAACAATATTAATCCGCGGGCCAGATTGAAAACAGGCGGTGGGCCGGATTTGGCCGGCGGGCCGGAGTTTGCTGATACTTAAAAAGCCCTGTATAATATATCTTTAATTAAAAAAAAATAAGAAATCAATCAACTGATTGCCCGTTACAAAAGCGACATTATTACGAAATTCGTGCGTTCTTCAAACGCGTGTATTTTTCAAAACTGTCCATATTCCATTCACCTATCAATCTGAACTATCTCGTGTCAAATTAATAATTCACGAAATTATTGACCGGCGACCAAATAAGAGCGCTTTACCCCTGTTCGATTTTAGGGAAATAACACAAACATGCGTAAAAGTTTGAGCGTTTGTAATATGTACACATTAGATACGAACATAACGATCGGAAAATTTTTCGTAAAAAAAATCAAATCAATACGTAAAAAAAGAGTGAGCATTGATTCACCGCTCCAAGCGAATTATTGTAGTATAGAACATTTTCTAAAATCATTTCAATCACAAACTAAAATAATACCATATGACCCAAAATGCAAAATAATCGCACTAGAGTCAGAAAATGATATAAAACACAAAATAATAATTCATAATCAAGATAATAAAAATCAACGATCTGATGCGTCCGGAAAATCAACTCGGAAAAGCTACTGTCCCGACGTTAGGATAACCAATCGTTAGCTTCCACATACACACGAGCCCCATATTTATTATTCTATTACTATTATGGCGGTCTAGATCAAACCGCACAGATAATGGTGGTCTGTTGCATGCGACTGATTTGACCCACAAATGTGGACTCAGTATGGGAGAATTCATACACACAGGGACGTGTGGACTTTTAATGGCACGTGGAATTGCGACAGTTCGACACGTCAGGTGAATCACCATAGGGTGACCTTAGTGACCAAAGCGGACAACCCCGCAGAGGGATTGTCGACAATCGATAGGATATTGATGGACTGGGTTGATGGTTGGGGGTGGATAATTCACTTTGATGGTGGGTTTGAATGCGGCTTCGTGAAATGGTGTGTTTTCAATCGGCGAAGTTTTAGTAATTATTTGTCGGTTGGTGATTAGACGGTATATGTTAATGGATGATGTCGTATGGGATGTTTGAAGATTTGCGTTTTCGTCGGTTGAAAAAATAATAGAAGTATATTGAATGTGTATGAATTTATTTAAGTGTTTATTTATTTAAGTATATGTGAATCGATTAACTTATTGTTTCGTTTGAATATATTTTCGATAACTATAGTGAAAGATTTAAACTAAAAATATTTTCAATTGTTCCTGATTTTATATACTGCGGTCAAATTTTATGAATTTTATAAGTTGCAATTTCAAATCGTTTTTGATTGCAAATTACGTATTATAAAATCAATGACTATAATATTATAAATACGACCATCAATTGATGGTTTTATATAAACTAATCAGAATACATACATATATGATAGTTCGGTTCAAATTATAATAAAAATTATAGTATTTTATTATATAATAAGGTGATTTTGAAAATGCTAATAAATAATATGATTTTGTTAAAATGAAAACTGATGGTTATGAACTATCCGTTATTGAGTTGTTGATAGAAGTGGATGAATTATTTATTTGCGCGATTTACTGTCATTGTGCTTTGATCCTGTTAATAATTCATATAAAAATTAATCGAATTTTAGCAATTTTCAAAGAAAACACAATCCCTTACATTAAATTAAAAAAAAAAATTAAAAATATACACATCATACACAAAACGAGTGTAAATAAACTTCTCAGCGTTAGTAGATAAAAAACTAGATAGGAGTTAGAATACTTTATTATAAATAAAAAGAAAATTTGGGGGAAACTAACGTTCCAGTTCGTTTCCAAATAAACAAAAACTTCTCAGCGCAATTTTTCATCGCAACAATTGACAAAATCTCAGTAACAGCTTTCTGGACAAAGATGCTCCTGCGGGAACCATCTCCGGGTTCTTAGACTAAATATAGACTTGCAGAACCGTCCGACCCGGTCGTGTTTATTTATTTACCTCCGAGTTGTAACCAACGCAATGGCCGATTGTGAGTCCGAAACGAAGCTAGATCACTAAACGATCTACGAAAAGAATCCTTCTAGATTATTCTGTGTCGAATGATCCGACGTTCGTTTTGGTGTCGAGCCGTAAATGCTCGGTTTTGTGTAGGTTCGCGTCAGAGAAGCCATATTATCGTGCGATGTCGATGTTACTAAAATGTGTTCTGTGACTCATTTCAACGATAAATAGGACATATTTTGTATTTTAAGATTTTAAATATTAATTATTTTTCATTGAATAAATATAGTCGATTTAGAACCGTCCCATATTTATAAAACGCATTAACTAAATCGAACGTTAGATAAACACGTTACCGAAAAAATATCATAATGATCCATTTTTTTATTAAAAATTAGATTAAAATAAAATTATATCGAATCTGAAAACAATTGACTGCGCTTCAAAAATTTTTTCATGCATCACGTGCATTTTCCCCGAAAAATGCGACTCAGTTCACAAATAAATGTTTAAAAATTAACTTATATATATTTATGCATATACACAGAATAAAAAAAAAAAAAATATATATATATATATATATATATATGCGTATGTAAATGAAGTGAAGTCGTTAGTGGTGAACGTCACGATTTTGTGAATAAAAAATAGCCGAGGACTGTCAGAAAAGCGGAGCTGGATTCTAGCCAAAGTCTAAACCTCTGCCCCGATTCGATTAGTCGCTAATTAGCTTCTCGAATATGGTGAAATTGTGAAATCATCATCAAAAGTGGACGAAATGTTGCCACAGATTCGAAAATGATCGGTTTATAATCACATTTCAGTAGAACGATAGATGTTAGTATTGATCAGAACGTTTTTTATAATTCTAGGAATCCGTAGTTTTGTAATTTTTTGTTGTTGATAAATTTAGATCTACTTATAATCTGATATCTACATATATATGACTTTTCGAATATGGGGAAATCATTAGATCATCAATTATGAATTTATGAAATTGAAACTCAACAAATTTATTTTATTGTAGATACGTAATGTGTGAATGATTCAAATTATTCTGATTGTTTTTGTATTTCAAAATTATTTCTCGGAATAATTAATAAATTTATTGAAATTTCTTTGAAACTGGTAGGTATGTATATTGAAAATTATTCTAAATTTTCATGACCTTGTAAATTATGCTAGATCAATACAAATTTATTACATTTTATTGATTAAAAAATTATTCGCGCTTAAATTATTAAATTATTATACAATTAACTAAGTAATTGCATTATGGTAATAATTGTATTATTATAGGCTGCTCGAAATGCAAACATTTCACCATGACGTACAAAAGTATTGATCGAAGATAGATAAATATTTGTCAAGCAAAAACACTTAATAAATTGAAAATACAAAAAAAGTACATGGATTATCAAATGAGTTGGATTCGCACCACGTCGATACAATATTTCATACATTTTTAATTACCAAAAAGCGATAAATGAAAGTGTTTTCATATAAATAGGAAAAAAATGTAATTTTTATACAGAAATATTATTCGATTTCATTTTTTTTCTTACAGTCAAAACATCCCTGAATTTTTTTCCAAATTTTTTAATGAACTACCTCATTGATATTTCCCACTGAGAAACATCCTGTTGAATGTACGGGTGCAGCGAAACTCACAAATATTTACGTCTACTGAAACCGCAATTCGCTGCTAAATTTATGCGAACAACTCCGCAGTTAAAGTCCACACAAGGTGTAATAACCTTCTTAACGAAAATATTCATGAAATTACCCATTTACAAAATCCCTAAAATTTCAACAATGAAAAGTGTCAATTTATGCCTCACTGAACATTTCCCCTCTACAAAAGTAAGTAAGGCTTATCATATCGAACTTACGACGTGTCAAGTTTCTGTGTACGAAAATAGTGTTTTCAATACGGCAAGCGACTCTCAACAATCCACTTGAGGATGCAAACGGTCTATCTCAAGTTCTAAACAACCGACTGATGGTCCTGTACCCACTTCGAAGATCGACGGTGAAAGGTGATCTGAAATTCCTACGGAATATTTGTAATCGTGATGGTATTTTTTTTCGAATAGTCAATGATAATACATGGAAATGTTTTAGTTTTGTTTTTTCGTGGAAGTTTACATACAAGCGTGTTTATTGAAAGCGGAAAGCAAACGTTTTTTCGTCCGAAACTTGAGGGTGAAATAAGGGTGGTAGGTAAAAATGTATGGAAAATGTAAATTGTCACGGAAACACACAATGTGACAGGTTGTAATAAGAAACTTATCAATTATGGAGAGGTTTATGAAAAAATAAAATTCGGACAAGGAACACATTAGTGTAACACATTTTAATACAAGATAATGTAGTAATGTAAAAATGTAATTTATAAAATTTTGTTGAAAACAATAGTTTTTTTAACATTAAACTTATCTCTGTCAAGCAAAAACATATAATTCTTTCATTTTATTTTAAGCAAAATAAATATGATACATTAAAACATTTAAAATAACTTTGCGTTGGTCAACACGTTGATTTTCTTTAAATACATATTTCTAGGTCTATAATAGAATCGAATAGCGCAATTGAACTGAATTCAAACAGTCAAAATAGATTTTACAATGAGCACAAACAAACCTTGCATTTCACATAACTTCACTTTTCCCTCAAAATTCACAAACATCGAAACATAAATATCGACGATTTCCAATTCCCAATAACACACAGAAATCGCTCGAATTCTCACACTAACGAACCGTCAACAGACAACGCATTGTTATGGTACATTGTCTAACCGAAAATGACTTTTTTATCAGCTCACAGATATTCAGGAGCGATAGGCGTAAGAGTCGGGCGTTTATACGTGTATTCTCATCTAAAAATAGTTGAAGAACATGTGATGGAGCCGACCCGAGGAAAGAAATATGGTTTGGCGCTCTCTCAATGGGGGCCAACAGATGTGCATGGCTCCCCCGGGCACACGACGAAACACCATCAGATCATTTTGATCCATCTTAGGATCTATCCAACAACGCAGGAGACAATAGACATGAAAAACGTGAATAGGTAACTGTTTCGATTTTTTTTCATGAAGAAAAGTTTGGTAAAATATTCGTTTCGTACAAATTTTGTAATGCTGAAGTAGTTACTGGACGGTTGTCGGTTCATATTGCATGAGTATTGGCGGGAAAAATTAATTTTGCTTCATATATTTTATTAGAATACTACGTTGATATATTGTATAATATATTCTGATGATTTCTATTTCTACGATTTACAATTTAAAAGACTGAATTTAAAAAAATTCTTGTCTTTTAGATACAAATTGAAAAAAAAATAATTCAGAAAGATTGAGAGTTCATTACGACATTAATTTTCAATGAAATATGTAGTTATTTTAACTATACATATCTTGAAAAAACTTATTGTGAATTGCATTATTGACTTTTGACATGAATATAATAATCATAGTACAATAATAATGCATTTTAATAACCATGTATCTAACTGATCTATAAGTATAATATGTACGAAAATTATAAACTTAAAATTGACTATCTCATCGTTCTCAAACGGTTCTTAAGTATTATGTCGATTTTATTAAATATACGACGTTTATGCAGTTAAATATTGTAATAGAATGATTCGATTTGACTTCAAAAAGGTTGAATTCTACTGAAAAAAATCGGACATCGAGGATCGTAATCAATCGGCTACAGTTTTGCTTCCGCCGGTAGTGGGTTCATAGCCCAGAACGCTCATCCATCTATTTTAGCGGTCGACAAACGGTTAATGTATGTGCAAGTGACGAAATTTACCATTATTATTGTATAACGTGGCGAAAATTCGCATTCGAGGTTACAGCAATGATATAAATACACATTTCCAAGTAAAATAAACGTTTTACTGTCGAAACGATCACTTTTATATCTAGCCTGCATTTGACACGTGTTTCCAACAGATTTTTTTTGTCTGTAAAATGTGCAGAAGATACATTGTAAAATATACGAATAATATATTGTCAATTGTACAATAGTCCAATGTCGCTTAAGCATATTATATTTGTCCGACTTAAAACTTTTACATATGAACAAAACATGACGAATTACGTAACGAAATGTCGATATCAAGAAAACGCAAAAGTTTTTCAATATCGACGAATGAATGAAAACAAAAACGACACGATGAAAAAAGCATTATATTAGATTCGAATAATATTTTTTTTCTATGTAAATGTAAGTTTTGCATTCATGTTGTCACGAACGTATAAAACGTCATCTCTTTTTTAACAACAGAATATTATAATAATTTAACATTATTGTTGATTCAATGACAAAATCATATTGCGAAGTCACAATAAAAACGCTTCTGTGTAATACAATATTTCAAACTCGCAACTTTTTCAACTACACATCCCGACCCAAAATACTCTTACATTCCTCAAAAGGATATCGAAAGATTTCAAGCACACTGCATTGTCGACAAAAGCCATCGAACGAGGCGCAGGAATTTTCACCGTCAGCAGCTGATCAAATGTCACAATTTTTCGTCCGACAATATTACGATTTTTTTATTTCGTCGCAGTTTTGCGCCACATTTTGAACAACGTTTGCCCCATTGTTGTTGGCGCAGCTGTTTGCCGGTCGGCAGAGCGTCAACAAAACGTCGACAATGCTCCGACAACCTTGATGTGTAAAACAATCTTTGGCACATACACGCAATCCATCTAAAATAGTATAATTTTCAATCGAACCACACGTAGCGGTGATTAATCGATCATACGGCGGGATTCGGGCGGTTTTGCCGGGATTTTTTCGTATGGACAACTTCTTAATATCGTGTGTCATCTTCGCGGCGACTTCCTGCTGTATTCGGGAGATCTATTTTTCGACAATGCAAAGTTGTTATAAATAGTTGGCGAGGCTGGCGGCCCCGGTGCTTTGCGTCACTGTGACGCCATAAAACTCGATTGCAACGGGTCGTCTTTCAACAATTTAAAATTTATGAACGATAATGATTTTGTTATGTCTTTATCGCGGTATTATACATGAGATAAGATAAGCTTTTGAATTGTGAAAATTTTAGTCAATACTTGAACGCTACTTACTGTCAACATGATAGAATAGATGAGGAAATTATTTTTTTTTTACTTTCACGTAAACTTATTTATATATGTAAAATTTATCTGTGAAATTACCACGTTTTTTTACGTTGAAAGAAAACGAAAAAAAACGATAAGACCGTCAAGTGTTCGTATCAAATTACGCGTACGTAACTGAATAATTAGGAAAAAAATAAAACTGATCCTTTTCCGTTGACACGTATCATTGATTGTCAACATTTTTAATAAGGTTTCAAATAGAGAAACGTGTCATTAAATAATTCTTCGAAGTCTCGTTAATATTATATATCATTTTTTTAAAGATCTTAAAATACATCGAACGAATTTAATTTGAAGATCATCATGATTCATTTTAAGAATGCTTGCATCGTGATGGAGGTGATATCTAGATAATCAAAATTAAAATTAAAACGATGTATCCCATCGAAAACACAATGTTTATTTCACAATAAAATTACAAATTGCTATATTATATAATTTTTTTTTCGCTCTACATTTTATACGACTATTAAGTCGTATAAATTTTCCAAGATGGTCCAGATAACCGGAAGACGAAGTTATCTTCAAATATCCGTTTAAAATAAAGGATAATTAAGGAAAATAAATTTACAATAAAAACGTGAAAAAAGAGCAACAAACACCAATTATAGAAATATTTTGATAATCAATTAAATTATGAAAATTCGTTTTTATTTTCAGTTAAATTTTAAACAAACTACTATCGACCAATGAAAATTTTTTTTATAAAAAATCGCAAAAAAGTGGAAATATAAAAAAAAATTCAGACGACTAAATCCAAAAAAAAAATCATCACGATTTTCCCGCATTGAAAACCCACCAATAATATAATATTTATCAATATTCGACGATGACTCATTCCCATTCATATTAAAAAAAACCAAACACAAAAACAATCAAATCAACCAAAACCCGCCTAAAAATAGGGTGACCATATTTCTCAGGACCCAAAACGGGACACTCCCCAAAAAAATGCCCTATATAAAAAAAATTTGTCGCACGTTCAAAATTTTTCCCTCAATTAATATCGTTAAGGAAGTACACTACCGATAAAATTTATTTTCCCACCCATATTTTTTCAAATATCATACATTTATTAACGAATTTATTACTCAAAATAGCTTTTGAACAATGGATAATATCATTTTAAATATATTTAGAAAAAAAAACAAGATCAGAAGTGACAGAAAATATTTTTATGATTTTTTTCTAATAAGAATAGAACTATAGAAAAATCTATCTTTTATTTTCATGCCATATTTTTCGTTTCAGTTAATCGAATCATTCATTCTTTTATTATTTTCTATTGTCAAAATAATGCTTAATTCAAAAATGCATTGGATATTTATTTTACTTTTAGTTTTCATTAAAAAAAAAAAACAGCGTATGAGTTTCGCACTTTTTGCATAATGTCTTTATTTATAATTTTTCTTTTTGGAAAAGTTTTCAGCAAAAAAACAGTGAATTTTTTTAATTACACGATATTAGTAGTGAAGAAAATAATGCGTTTTTTGGTTTTAAAAAAATGTAGGCTATTTTCAAATGACATTTTTGAAAATATTAATTATTTCGGTTGGATTTTTGAGCGATTCTTTAAAAAATCGAAAAAATTTAGCAATAGTACAAATCAAAATATAAAAATAAGACTTCAATGAAATTATTGAGCAAAAAAGATCCAAGGAAAACGCATGAAAAAATATAATTTTGATAAACATAAAAAAAAATCAGTCATCTTATGTCCATCAAAATATGTGAAACGGTACAAATAAAACTATTTCACGAACGCAAGACGCGACGAAAACGGGACGTACGGTCATCCTAAAAACCCCCGATTTTCGCGCACCGAAAACCCCTCCTATTCCCCGCATACCACGGATATCACGGATGATCGAATGCAGCCGCATGGCGATGACGATGACGATGACGATGACGAAGGGGTGTCTCGCGTACCGTGCACTATGGTTGGGGTGAGTGTCCGTGGCTGGAGGGTGAGCGGACAGCACCTGGTGTGCGCGGCACGAGCCCCACTTCCGCGCCGCGCTTCACGGTCATTGGCACGCCTCTGGAAGGCAGGTGTGCCCAACCGTTGTTGGAGGAGCGTGTGCCGTGGCGTGCGTGGTACATGTAGGCGTTCGGGACGTTTTTGCATGGATTTCGGAGAAAATGCTGTGATTTTTTTTGATTTTTTTTGTGCTAGGTACGTCAGATTTGCCGTCGTTTTCATTTACCGGTTTTTTTTTTGTTAATTACCGGTATATTAAATCAAAATAAAAAATGGGAACAATTTAAACGTGCATTCATAAAAATTTATTGTGCACTAAACTAAAACGAATGTGCATTCAAAAAAATTATGTGTGCATTCGAAAAATTATCTGTACCTTAAAATAAATAAACGTGCATTAAAATTAATGTAAGTAAATGACGGCAACGTAGCAAATGTGACCAGGACAAAAAATACCAACCGCACGACCATTATTTACAACTTTCATTAAATGTAGAATCTATTCGCGACAAACCGAATTCAAACAAAATCGACATTGATTCAAAAATGGACCAAATGTTAAAATGTATAAAGTTCTGTCGTTCTGTTCATACGTAAACAAATGTATACATTGACACTTTGACAGTTGACAGTTGTATTGTATTGCCTATAGAGAAAGGCGACGTTGCCACCTACTGTCACTTTAATGCACAAACTATTCATTCTATTGCACATTTCATATTTTTTAATGCTTACATTATACTGCACAAAATTTTTTTTTCTATTGCACACTATGAATAAAATAATTCATAATACGAGATTCTTTAATACACCAGAAATAATGCATTCGTTTTAAGACGCAATTTATTTATTTTTAATGCACAGTTAAATCACCCCCCTCTTTTATTACTGGTAAATATTGAAAATTCACCGATAAATTACCGAATTGTTATTTGGGTCATTTACTGGTAATGACATCCCTAGTTTGGGCCTCTGTCATTTATAGTGATCTCTTTGATAAAACTTGAATTTAGAACTCTCTATGAATTAGTGATGTCACTACCGGTAAATGACCCAAATAACAGTTCAATGATTTACCAGTAAAAATTTTGTGTTACGAATATTTTTGAAAAGTCGGTAATGTATTAATGTTTAAATACTGACAATGAGTACAAGTAAATTAAAATACAGCCCAAAAAAAAATAAGAGACTTCAAATATAAGGCGAGGTATCTCTTAATGAGCTTTATACTGAAATCATCTCTTGCCAAATGATATCATTCAAGAGTATGCGGTCACATTTATTTACTGGTTACGTGTCGTTTAATTTGACTGATTATTTGGAAGAGACTTGAACATTGATTTTTTTGAATGCGTTTGATATAATTAGTTGATAAGTGAAAATAATTGAAATTTATAATTATCGAGCTTTGATTAAAAAGGAAAATTTAATATTTTTTATTATGTATTAGAATTTTGTAGAATACTTATTTAGCCAAATTAAATTATAACTACAATTGATTTTCGCTGACAAACATTTGTCAATGATTCGGCTAATGAATATTGACAGTCGAAAATCATATATTTTTAATAAATACCATCAATATTAACATCGAAAATATGACACTAATCGGATCCAACAACCGACAGAGCACACCACACAAAGGCGAATAATAGTTGCGCACCGCTGCCATTCACCAGATGTTCTCCGACTGTTTCCGCGCACTGGAAGTAGGCAGTTAATAAGGCCGGCTACGAAAGCGATCACTTCTGATACCGTCAAAGAAAAAACACACCATCCATCGTGATTTATGAACCGAATTGAATATGGAAAGTTTTTCAGCAAAGAACCGGTCCCGCTGCAAAGACCCGAAAAAGCACACTTGCACTGAAATTTTAATCGAAAGCGCCTATAATCGATACACTTATCACTTTTTAAATTGTTCGTAGCACGCACACAAGCTTCGGGGTCAAGATCCCGATGGTGTTATTTTCAGATGTGCCACCGATGTATTTTGAGATTGGTGCGCTGAAGCGCGGACGGGTATGCGCTTTGTACGGATTAGATCTCGAAGTGGATATAGAATTTTTTTTGTGATTTTCTGTTGGGATTTCAGCGGGTAGCACTCACCTGGTGTTATGTTACCGCGTGGTTTAGCGCCTAGTATTGCTAAGTTTACGTTTGCCTTCCTTCCGTCTATGATGGGGTTTGGGTCTTTGCAGGCTCTTTCCGCCGATGCTCTGTCTCCCATAATTACCTGAAAATATGTAGAAAAATTATGAGTGAGATCAAAATATTATGTATTTGGGTAAAAGCTGTTCAAGATGATATGAACATAAGAGAATTGAGAAGGTCTGTGTTGAGCAGTGGATGGTGAACGATGCTCGCGATGATGATATAAATTTTTTGATTAATTAGTTTATTTATTTTTATTATTGTCATATCTAGATTTTTTAAGTGAAACTCTTATACGTGCTAGGAGCATAAGTTCTTCCGGAAGTGGAATTTTTTAAAGCTTTTTTTATTAACTTACTCTTTGGCGTACCTATGTTTTTTTAAGTACTTTCTTTGAAATACGCTATAACTATTTCTCATTACATATTACGATTATTGGTGTTAACAAAATAATTTAAATATATATTACTCTCTTCCAATCCGAATATCCTAAGTATTATTTAATAAGTGATTTTAATATTTTTTTCTGATTTTATAACCTTTCAAGCTTTTTTACAATTAAAAAAAATCTATTAGGAACTCGGCCTTATCAATCACAATTTACAAATGAAGTTCTATTTCCAACTCGCGAAAGTGACACGGATATATGTATATAATAATATATTTTTTTAGATGATTCGGAATTATAATTATAATTCTAAATAATTGAATGCAACCATTCACGCATCAATCGCATCTAGTATAACTCGAATACAAAATCGAAATCTTACAAAAAATTATAATCAACGTGAAAAATTAATATTATAAAAGTAACAAATAACATATTACACGTATATAACCAATATTTTCACTGATAAAGAATCACGTAAAAAGTTATCGACATGCAGAAAGCGATAACAACGAGCAATAAATACAACAAACTGACTCTTTAAGCACAAACGGATAACGTACCAGAAACATATCGAATACATTCGAAAAAAAGTACTGGAACACATAAACGTTGTTCTACGCAAATAACTCCAGGTGTTCGAGTTTTCAAACGTGACCGCATTTAAACCGTACACCGGTACATTTTGAACACGCAGACTGTGACATACCAAACATTTGAGAAACCCTTTCATCGTACGGAAACCTAATTAAATAATTCCTATCGAAGCATGAGGCTTCTCGGACCAAAAACGGACGGTGTCTCAAAGTCGTGCAATTCGAAGTTTTAGGCTCCAATACAAAAATCGTTCGACAAAACCTAACCCAATACAACACGTAGGGTCGTATAAATTTATATAATGTACCGTATATATTATAGTATAATAGAATAATGCGTATGTGCACTAGTGGCAGATGCTTGCCTTTTGTTCCGTTCGCTGCACCGGCAAAGAAGTCAGCTGTTCGTGGCTCGTGTACTGAGGATGTCAAACGAATTGATTGTGCAGATATGATTGTTATTTTTGAAGAAAAAAAATGATTTGTGTAAATTGCTTGAGAAGCAAAGGGCACGTGCGCCTTTGTGTATGGTGCACAATGATGCGAAGATGCATCTTGCATCTTCTAAATTAATATTGTGCGATTTATAAAAATCGGATCAGAAGTGCATTTTAAGTGCGGGTTTAAGTGTATTATTGATTTTTAAATATTTATTTATAAAAATTGAATTAATTTGAATGTTGGAAATCAATAGTTCTGTATGAAAAATATTGCAGATTGATTTAAATGTGATTTTTTGTATGAAAATCATGAATAATTTATTTTCTAATTAAATATAACGATACGTACTCTATCGAATGATGAAAATATACGTTTTTTTCGCACAAATTCATGCGTCGCTGAACCGATTCCTTATCGTACAAATATTATTTACATAAGCGCTATTTTTTGTTTTACTTTCATGTATCGTGAAAAAGATATTATAAAATATGATTTTTCGATAACATAAAAACATGAATTGAATAAACAATAAAAAGAAAATTGAACAGTAGTGAATCAGTTTTTCGATTCGAAAACGTCCACGCATAATCATGAAAATAATAGTAATGATCGAATAATTCATACAATAATATTCACTCAAGTGTTGCTTTGACGCATCAAAGAAACTATTGCATATTCATAATAAACTTAGTGTCCAATAAAAAAATAAGTATAATAAACAACCTTGCCTGATGAACGCATGTTAAAAAAAATATTTACGCATACTAAAAAAACACATTTCAGCACCTTTGATTCGTTCTGAATATACTCGTAAATTATGTGCACGCGCACATAAGTGATTTTCACTGAAATGAAACAACAAACATAAATTTTCATACTTCACAAACCCTAATAGGAAGCTTAGTTCAGGAGCGATAATATCTACAATAATAAAGGGTGAAATTTTGTAGCAATTTACGATGGATTTCGTACTTCTTCATTAAACTTCTGAATTTTACCAATGTTTATATTATAGAAGTATAATATACAAGAAACTGTTTTGCACAATCTGCAGACGAGGATATGGCCATAGCGATTTGCAAACAATTTACCAAAGTACCAACTACAATAAAGAACGAGTTCCAAAGAGGGACGATGAATTTGAAAAGTTTTTTTTTACATCATGCGCATCCTGATGGAAATAAGGGATCACTCAGTGGCTGTTCTGACCCGTAAACCCCCTTTTGTAGGGATGCAGCTGTGCTCGTCGTACTTTATTATATTATTCTATATATCCTACAACGGTACATTTTTTTTGCATTCTGACGAAAATATGGATGTGAGCCTTTTTTATTTGAATGTAGTGCATTGTATTATAGCTGCATGCCCGTTTTTGATACGGATTTCATAAGCCGATTTTTATTTCAAATTTACGAGTTTGTGAGCTTGTGAGGATGATTTTATTTGTTTTTGTGTATGAATAAGCTAGAATTACGTTTCAAAATAATTTTATGAGTTTTTCGAACAAAGCAATGCATTTTATGACAAACTGCAGTCGATTGTTTCAATATTTATTTTCAAAATATAAAATTTTACAAGTGAGTATAATAGAATCGTTCGAGCTCATAAAACTTCAAAAACCAATAGAATATTCGATGAAATTTATTATAAATAAGTTACATTAATTAAACGACATATTTCATACATAAGCATATCGATACGTCTCAATTCCAACATTCGTTTCAAATTCCTGAGATCAAAAAGATATTTCAGCCTACCAGGATTATCAGCGACAAATAAATTCGAGCGTGGGCGACTATTCGCCTTGTTTACGCCAACATGGTCTGTGATCCGAAAAAATTAAAAAAAAATTAATACGTATGAAAATTTTCGAAAACGCCGAGTTTTCAGCGAAAAATCTACAACGCAAAGACGAGCACCGCAGAGTCCTTGAAGAGCTCGAGGACGTTCGACAATTATGTGGAGCTTTTTCATCGAAAAGCGATTTTTCAGCGGAAATTTTCCAGCCCTGTCTCTGCGTCCACTTCAAAATGTGCAAGTCATACGAAAGGTGGAGGATTGATGTGGGAAAAAAAAACGGCGATGGGGAGAGATCGGAGACGACGTGCGTCAAATTGCTCAATCCCTTTCCTATCGATCGATTTTGAAAATTGGGTTTCATTTCAGAATCGCTCATACGAATATAGATTTTTGGATTTTTTTAATATTGTAAATAAACTCGTCCATTTTAGATCGATATAATAAGGTTTTGCGGGACAATACATGTGTCAAATATTATACTTACTTGTTTGTGATTTATCAAATATTGCAAATCAAAATTGCCATCGTTTAATTTAAAAAAAAATGTTAGCTCTTGGAATATACCGTGAGCAATAGCACAAGTGTTAATACATATAGTACGTGTATATTAATAATTCATGTGCGAGTGTTTGTATATTTTATTAAGAAATACTCAATCGAACCATTGAAATTTTGAACTATACATATTTATAAGGTGAAACTAACGCAAAAACATTCAATTTTGACTAGAATATGTCTATAATACTTTATTAGATGTGTGAAAAATGGTTCAAATGAGTTATTTTGAACTTTTTATTATATATTGCTTTTACAGTTATATTGACTCTCTGAGATGCACGTCTACTAATTGACAAACGCAGAAATACTTTAGAAACACGTCAACAGTTCAACCGCAAACGATTCATAAACATTAGGTCAAAGTTGTAAATTTGTATGACAATAATAGTTAACTTCAAAAACATGAATGAATGTGCATAGAAAAATATCAATCAGTATTTTCTATACAAAAAATTCCATTAAAATAGAATTTTATGCAAAAAATCCAATCGATTTCTACTTGTTTCATTTCGATGAAAAGTTTTCTGACGCACTGGCCGATTTTCGTTCACAACATTGCAGTTTTAGTGAATGCTTCATGTCGGTACTTCGGTTCAGATTCAATGTTCCCCTTTAACTGTGTCACCCCATCGAATGCACTCCCTTGGGAAAGTGGTGTCCCCATAATGGCTTGCATTTGTTGTAATATCGATTTTGAGCACGTCGCGCGAAACTTTGTTAACACCAACCTGAACTATACATCTAGTGAAATAAACCAGCCAAATTTTGATTTTTTTTCCTCGTTTATAATGCGAATTTTTAAATAATATGCAGTATTTTATGTTTGATTTCGCATACGTATTTTCATCGATTTAGTTAATAAAATATTGAAATTTATAATCGATATTTTGGTATAATAGTTCATGAATAATTGATGAATCATAATTTGTACGAAAATTTTATTTGAAAGTTATAATTATAAATAAGATTATGTAATACGATACGTTTAGTGTTTTATTTGAGTGAAATAAAGTGAAAACTTATTGCACATTTTACGTAGCAGAAATATTATACAATTGGCATAATTCGAATTTCTATCTTTCCAGAGAATCGACATATGAATTAAATTATTAGGCTTGTTAAGTATGTACTATAAAGTACGACAAATTTAATTTCTAAGCATGACATCTGTTTAAAATTATAAATCGATATAATTTTAATTTTATTAAAAAATAGTTTCGAACAATTCAATTCACGGTTTAATGTACCATGCTAATACGATTTTTTTTCATACAGCCGCATATACTTATAGCAAACTTTTCAGTACACACCCAGCAACCCATTCAAATAAAAATCGAAAAACTACTTACAAATCCATATCCTCTACTTTTACTAGTCTGTCTATCGGTGATAACGACGGCCTCCTCGATTTCGCCATAGACGGCAAAGTGCTCCCGAAGGCTCTTGTCCGTCGTGTGATACGGCAGCCCACCGACGAACAGCTTAGTCCAAGTGGTGTCCTTTTGGTGGGACAAGGCTCCCAAAGAGGCTAGGGACAGACCCTCTGGCTCGCTGCCCCCCAGGGCCGGCATCAGCATTCTGAGCGCCTCGGCGCCGCCCGCGGGCAGCGCGCGCTCCGGAGGCAGTTGGGCGAGAATCTTGGCTATTGGATTCAAAGACCAAGAAATATGGGTGCTTTGACGCGCTTTTGGATTCTTCGGGATCTTGAGATGTGTTTGGAACTGAAATTCAAACTTTTGAAAGGAGCGAATCGGTCCAAATTTGAATGATCCGGCGACGGTCTTCTACTTCTTGTGGGTTGCGAGCTTCGTATCACAGATCGCTTTTTGTTTGGTTTTTTAAAGTATTGACTAGATTTTTTTTATATTTTGAGATTCTTATTCGTTCTGTGAACAAAAAATTGAATAAATATTATTATTATATAAATAAAAATTACATGTTCATTTTTGCGAATGGTATTTTGAAATCATAAGCCACTTCGTTCAATTGAACGAATAAAATTTGCAATGTAAGAATAGAAAGGTCTGTTAGAACGACTACAGTTGCGTGTGTCCTTAAAAGATCTCATCCAAAATTCATATCCATCCCCTTCGGAAACGCAACGGCATTATCCTCACGAACAAAAGGACGATGTAGATATATTATAATATATATGTGTACATTTTGTGTTGACACTGGGAGAAGGTATGTATGTATAGGTATATTCGTGTTTCCATACCCCATATAAATTTTATGAAAATACGTAAAAATTGATCGAACACTTATTGATTTATTTTCATTAAGATTTAATGTGAATTTCAGTTTATTCAGTAATATTTGAAAATTTTCGACAAAATATCGTATTCGGAATAATGTAAAATTGAAGCAAAATAACAAGCTGAATTTTATTTCGATTATGTTAATTTCAACCGATTTTGTGCAAGCTTTTTTATGATCTCGCTTGAAAAACAAAAATTGCCGCAATGATGCTTTGACTTCCGCTAAAAAACAAACGATGATGACAAAAAAAATGACCAATACAAGACCGAATCAACGATAAGTTGACTCGAGCGCGATCGCGTCACTACCATTAATACATCCAACATAGAAAATTTAAAATTTACAAACTAAAAATACGGATAACACTTCTGTCTACAATAAGACTAATTCAACATCGGTGCATCGACTATAATTAGATTATTTTCCCATGGATCTGATGGATCATGATATCGAAGAACGGGTTCGATTCGTTCCAGAACACCCGGTACCGGCGTTTTTACCGGTGTCCGAATATTGCGTATAAACCATGTGTCGGTGCAATACGGATGAGTTGGCACAACCGAGTTCATTCCCATCGAGTGTTGCCGCCATTTTTTGAATAATAGGTCAAGTTCGTAGGAAAATTTGCATTGCATGTTTTGAGGTGATGAATTGAAAAAATATGTAGTTATATGAATTCGATACAATGTATCGAATATAGCATTGAAATAGAGATTACAATGTAACAGTATAATCTCACATGTCAGTGTTGATTCTGCTAGGCCGGCCTAGTTGAGTCTCGATTCAAAGAATATAATCACGTTCGATATCATATTAATGTTTAAAGCATTATAATATAGTATTTTTATATATTTTTAAATGGAGTTTTATCATTTGATTGATTTCATGAGGAAGATGATTCTTGTAAACTTTTATGTTCGGTTCAAATAATTCGCGATCATGTCTATTTACTGATAACGCCCTGTAAAACGTAAGAAATATCAACACATCATTCTTCACATTCACTTTACAATATTTCAGCAGATAAAAAAGATCAAATATTCACTCAAAAATTGATAACGGTAACGTATTTTTGAATTTGAACGATTTCAATTTCTCGATTTAAAACACCATAACATTACGTATCGAATTCAATTAAAAAAAAAACAACACATATCATACGTTGTATTATATTATATATTTCAGCATCACTGGACTGGCCTAGTTCAGACAATACAACGAGATTTTCATACAAGAACCATCACAACTACACGAACCAAATTTTCATAATATCACATATCGAAATACATCGCGATAATCAATAACACATCATTCATCCATTCCAGCATTACTGGGCCGGCCTAGTTCAGTTGAAACGATAAAATTTCTACACAAAACATCGAACCATCATTTTTCCACAGATCGACCATCATCGACTCGCATCAAAGGCTCTATCACAAAACAAACTTAGGACAGTTTCGTGCGGGCGCTAATTATTCATAGGCGAATGAGTGCGCACACACGAGCCGCACCGACTCTGGCGAAGGGTCATCATTGAATAAAACATCAGCGCACACGAAACCGTAAAAGTGAAAAAATAAAAAAAAAACATATTTCGTACGTGTGTACGTTCACGTGTTCTGTATTTTCATGTATCGATCCACGAATCGTCAACGTAAAGTTTTACTTTATGTGAATCATTCGTCGATTCGGCTTGAAAGTGAAATTGAAATGTGTTTTGAGATGTGTTTTTTTTCAGTGAGAATTCCGAGAAAAATTCTAATTGGAAAAGAAAAGTTTTAATCGGAAATTTTCCACGTATTTGAAATTGTTTTGATATTATATTACGGTTTGATAATATATACATTTGAATATGCACAAAATGTTTTTTTTTAATATATTATATAAAACAATAATGGACGTATGACTAATAATTTTTATAGACAAAAATTTTCAAAATAAAAAGTTTTCATATAAAAAAAAAATTCTGAACCATTCTCGAACGCATATACAAAATCAAAATCGAATTCAACACCAAACAAAAAAACCGCGAAATTCGTTTTCAAACGACACGCGCCCAACTTTTAAGGTTATAAAAAAATTTCCCACCTGAAAAAAAAACTCCAACACCCGAAACTTTCAAAATCGAACCAAATACCTCAAAAAACAGCAACGAAACTCAAAAGCAGAAGAACACACGTCGCGCAAACTTCGCGCGCGCACCACAAAATGCCGAACGTTGCACGCGCACACTCCTTTGACACGTTCGGCACGCCACTGGCCGCCAGCCGTCGCGCTTTGGCCAAAGCGGACCCCCACCCCGCCGGGTTTTACCCCCGCCACTGGCTGTTTTACCCCCTCCAGTGGGATTGGGCCCCCACTTGGCCGCCACCTGCGTCGTTCGCGTGCACGTGTGCGTCGTCCGTGTCGCGGATATATTTAGTGCGGCTGCCGTGTAAATATAATATGGGGAGGGTAGCATCGAAAGGCGTTGGGGGGGTTCGAGGGAAATTGGCGCGTTAGGATAGCCGCAAACGAGAAACTTTTTAAACGACGATAATTTGGTCGGATTGGGCTGCTAGCGCGCACACTGGGCCAATTGAGCAGTTGAGTTGGTGGCGAATGCGCAAACCAATCAACAGTCTGCTCTCGAACGACAGAGTTCTCGTTTGCTAATTTGTAAGCAGTCAATATAAAATTGTCGAGTGAACCGAGTAAAACGATCGACTGGTGTGCGCGCGTGGAAGAGCGCCATACGGATTTAGCAGTCAGCCGATGGTTTACCGATTGATCAATTTCATTATCAACCGTAAAACGTCCACTGCATAACAAATTCTATCAACTAGTGTTGATAGTCTGGGATGTACCTTATTATGTGTGCGTATCACGTTTTGATAAGGGGCAGGGAAAAATTAATAAGAACCGATTGTGCCCCATATCAATGGGGAAGGCTCTCGGGCCATCGGCACTCATGTCTATATGTCAAACTCTGGTCGCTAAACATATCGTAATGATAATCAGTGAGGCAGACGAGGCAGAGACTGAGCAGACTGCGCTTTCACTATCGATTTTGCGATCGCAATAACCACCAGTTTGACATACGAAGCTTGATCGTTGACCTTGCGTGGCATAGATCTTAGTATAACACACGTCATCGGCTCTCACCATTACCAAAGTGATTAAAGATAACTAAATGATCATGCAATTTACTATTTTTCTAGTATGAGGATCGGGATTAGTATGGAGTTAGTATGAATCACGCATTGATTATTTTGGAAGATTTGTATCAAGGATGGATTCAGAGAGAAATAATACGATTTTTTTTTAAATTAAAACAATAAACACAAGCTAAAATTTATAAATTAATCACCTAAACATATATTTTTTTAGTTCAACCATTCATAAAAATGACGATGATTATTTACATATTTATTTCCAATATTTCAATTGTGAAAATTGTTAATTTCGGAACTAAACACTTCATGTGGAAGCTCAGTACGGCACAATGCCACAGCTCGTAATTGTGAGCGTAGTGGCAAAGTCGCGTGCCATTTGTCGACAGTTTGGCAAACGTTCGAAATGTTCGCGCGGTTCACACACTTACTTTAAAATGCTTTAGGGTCCATTTTGATACCAATCCGTCAGTTATTTAGATTTTGTGGTGACACGATATGATTCGAAAGTGCAGTGCTGCAATTATAAACTTCCTTACAATTAAGTGTAAATGAAATTTCTTGATTATAGTATGATTCAAATAATTATTGGAAAATTGTTATTTTTTTCGAATGTGTCAGTTCTTATAGATTATTGATGTTAAGTTATATGTAAAACATGATGGGATAGGATGGATGTATCCGCATTATAACTGTGCTGAAAATATATTTTTCATTACAAGAAAATTGCATAAAATTTTATATGGTGATTGAAGTTGTAAATGCTACATGTTATAAAAGCAATAATATTTTTTAATACGAACATATAAAGAAATGATTCCGCTATTGAAGTAAATAATATTTAAAATCAGAAACAAACGTAAACACGTGTGGGTTTCATGACAAAAACCTGGCGACAAATCTTCACATTAAGGTCAAACATTTGCCGGAAACGGAAACCCGCGAAATTCTTAATTCAATTCGAGTTCACCATCATACAAAAGTTAATGCAAGTTACATCAAACATCTGTAGAACGATTTAAAAAATAATTATGTTACCTCTGCGTGTAATAATCGATTATTACAGAATACAATACTGATGTGCATTAGTAAGAATACCATTCATTTTATTCGTCTGATGACACACGCACATTATGGTAAATAACCAATGACCTTATATGCATAGTATGTCGAACATTTGAATATATCAATGGGTTCGAACTGAACAAAAAGCATAAAAAATAAAATGTTTTTCGTAATTTTTTTAATTTCGGGATGTTGTCGATAAATGTGACCTGCGAAAGGTTATGCTTCCTTTAGCAAAGATCTCTATTTATTGTTTCTTTTTTTGTGGAATTTATAGTCGATGAAGTGTTGTAATATTAAATTTCATGAAAAAGTATTGAAAATTTATGAATTTTGTGCAATCATGCCGTATCAACTTTTCATCAAATTGTCACTTGAGCACGTGTGCCTTTGAGAGTCATCTAAAGCGAACGTGCCAAAACAATCATTTTTACATCTTTTAACTCCCATGTAAAAAAATATGTATAATAATATTTTTTATGAATATTTATTAAATTGATGCAATATTCCACCAATAAAGTATCATTGACTGTTTCAATAATGATTTGATGGTGTGCGTGATATTATATTTAGATCAGATTATTGATCCGGTATTAATGAGAATGAATATATGGCATTTTTATCTACATCATCAAATACAGCTCACTGTTCACTGCAGGATTTTTAAAACTTCAACAAATATCACGAGAACTTTGAGATTTTTCTATTACACTGAATACGATGGAAGAATTCAAACTATTATATCTTTAATCAAACAATTTTAAATCACACATTTATCTATTGACTTTTTACAAATCGCTCAATTTTGATGTTCTATGAAAATTCTCATTAAAAAAAAATATTTTATTTTATTTTTGACAACATAAGTAATTATTTTTCTTTACCATTTGCAAATTATCCATTATGTAAAAATTCTTTATTTTTCACCACAATAAAACACCATATGCTTCGATTTTACATTCACATTATGTAATTTATTATATTATACGTTTGAATAAATTATTAAATAAATTAACAAAATGTGTGCACATGTTAGTTCGGTCGAGTACCCACGCATCGTAAGAACGCGACTCTAACTGCGATGCTATATATAAATCGTACGTTAATTTTTTTGTCCCGTGCGACACTTATTATACACCATATGTACAGTCCTTTCGCATAATATAAGTCCTCAAAATAAATTTAAAATATATTACAATGATGGGATGAAGTTGATGAAGTTTAGAATACATAAAGCAAGACGTACCTCGTAGGAAAAAGTCCATGTACTGTAAATAACGCACCCTTATCTTTAAATATAACAGAACCCACATATGTAATATTTTCCAGCGTAATCTAAAATAGAAACTCAGCAAATTAATCGTTTCCACACGTATTTAATTACAGGTGACAACGGTTGCACTTCAATACAATACTCTCTAGAAATGTGATACTTTTCCATTGTTCCTTGTATCCTGTCATTAAAACTGCTCACTTTAATAAAACACGATGAAAATAATTATTGCAGTTTTTATTTAAAAAAAAAAAAAACATTTATTCAATAAATAAAATATATAATGTATATTTAATAATAAAAAGCTTGAAAAAATATATTGATTGATTCCATTTTAATTTGTAATCAATACAGATGTCGTATTTTTCACTGGATTTTCAGTGTCGTCAGTTATAAATGTTGTATTACCAATTGATTTTTCCGTTTGGTTATTCTTCAGATATATTGTTTGTTTGGTAGTAACTTCTATGACTTCTAATCTTCTCGATTCCGGTTCGAAAGTCAATGAATCGATCCGCACTGTGGTAGTATTAATTTCTTTGGATACCGGCAAACTTTCGTTGAAATTTTTTGATGTCGAATTATTTTCAGTTTCTAATAAACTAGTAAAATTTTGCATAGTGTACATTTCTGAATCAGTGATAAAACTTGATTTTGTTTCATTCATTACTTTGAAAATGTTCATTAATAATGGTATACCCATAATATTTTGCAGGGTAGTATTTTTTGAACCGGATTCAGAATTATTCACAAATTTTTTAGAGTTTTCTCTAAACCCATTTGTCATGTTAAATGGGAGCATTTGAGAAAATGTAGGCGTTTTGGCTATCGACACGTTAGCGATGTTCTTATTAGTTTTTATTGGGCCATTAGTTTCGTTTATTATTTTTATCGTATCCATTTTATTGGTTTCGTTAGTCAAAAATATATCTGGATTTTCTCTGCTTTCTATAATTGATTCGAATTTCATGGAACTATCCGATTTTTTCCCACTATTGGAAATATTTTTGTTTTCAGTGATGTTTTGTGAATTTATCTGTTTGACAATTGTGAAATTGTTTTTAGCAATAGTTTTATTTACCAATTTGGAAATGATAGCTTTATATATGGTCATGTTAGTTTTTTCATCTTTTGGTAATAGATCTGCATAGCTCGGCGAAATTCTATCATAGCCTTTTTCTATATTTGACGTCGGAAAATCAACATCAAATAATGTTATGACCGTTTCATTTTTTGTAACATCATTTTTATATTCAGTAG
Organism: Hydropsyche tenuis; assembly: GCA_009617725.1. NCBI lineage: Eukaryota > Metazoa > Arthropoda > Insecta > Trichoptera > Hydropsychidae > Hydropsyche > Hydropsyche tenuis. Next base: position 148,300 of record VTON01000174.1, on the reverse strand, counting down.
TATTTTTTATTATATTTCTACCTTCAATGTTTTCTTCAGTTTTATCATTATGATTTATTGTTGTCGATAAAAGTATATTTTCAGTCGTAGTAGAAATATTATTTATTTGAGAACGATTACTTTTAATTTCGGTCGTTTTGCTTATTTCCATCGGTTTAGTAATATTTCCAACTCGGACAAAGTCATTCGGAATATTATCTATATTTTCTCCAACATTTTTTACCTCTGAAGATTTTGAAATATTGAATTTTGCATAACATTTAAGACATTTTATTGCTGAAGACGGATTTTCAAATGTTACATTATCAACTTTCTTTACTTCAAGATCTTTTTCATTTTCAAGAGTCCCAACAATCAAATCTGACTTTTCTAATGAAACTTTTTCACTCACTATTTCAAATTTTCGGTTTTCGGTTCGACTTGTACTAGCAGTTTCTCCTTTAGGTACTTCGATATAAGTTTCTAAAATTGATGTTACATTTAATGTATGATCATATGGATATATAGTTATTTTAGTTGTATTTTTCAAATTATCGTATATTTCTGGGACTGTCGAAACCATAGTATTGTTTTTATTCTTAAATGTATTTTCAGTAATAATATCTAAGCTTTCAGAGCCGCTTGCTATAGTTTCGACACTTTCATCGTATTCCGAATCGTCAATAGTTATGGAGTCATCCTCTAAAACCCTCGACTCAACATCTGCAGACGTATTTGCGGGAATAGTGTAGTTTTTCTTTAGTATATTTGGTCTTTTGATATTAAATAAAGCTGTTCTATTTCTTATTGAATTATGTTTTGTCATAATGGAAAAAGGTCTCATAATTATAGGAGACTTTCTTGTCACATTTCCGTGATTTCCCAACGATCTCAGGAAAGCAACTGTTGCTTTTGCCGCCTCGGATGGAGGTCGTCTTACTTGCTTTTTAATGGTAACTCTTTCGGTCTTATTTTCAATTGTAGTATTATTTTTGGCTTCAACTATAGTGTCCTTTTTTATTTCAATTATAGTATCGTTTTTGACTTCAACTGTTACTGGAATTACAGTTATGTTTGCTGGAATAATAGGTGGTGTTATCATATCATTTTCATGTAAAATATCTACTGGCTTGGTCCAATTTTTATCACTGATAATTGGAGTAGTTGTATCACCAAAATCTAATTGCCTAGCTTCTCCAAAACTTTTTGAATTTTGAATTTTTTCAGTTTCCGATTGTCGGATTTCTACTATTTCACTCTCTGATTCTTCATTATCAGTAGGATTTGACAATTTCCGTTTTAATGAACCATAATTATTTGCTTCATTAACAATATGTACATTAGATAATGCATTAGGAATTGAAATCGATGGAGAAACTTGAGCCGATATATGAATGTCTTTATCTTTATCATCCAACTCTGATAACTTTTCTACCAAAGGGCAATATACCTGTGTATTCAACATTGGTGATGAATGTTCATTATAAATATCGATTTTTTGATAGATTCCTCGTAGTTGATTTCTCAAATATTTCTTTAGATCTATTTTCGATTTTGTACTTTCAGAGTGGAAATCCATAAAAGCCGTAACTTTCGTATTATTACTAATTATTGTATATTTTTTACAAATAAGTTTTAACGTTTCTATAAAATGTTCTTCAAAATGAGGATATCTTTTGAAATAATCTGCAAAAGTTATCATAGTCGGGGGATCGTGTACTTTTATAGTTTTTTCTTGCGTTGTCTGAGTTAAGTATTTTTCTATATTTTCTCTTATTTTAATTGACGGAATTAAAGCATCCATGAATTCTTTGAAATCAACAGGTTTGTATTTATTAAAACTGTTAAATCTTCCGTCATTATTTTCAATAGTGGGTCTCAAAGTAAATTGATCGTCAAAATCATATAATTTTCCCGTATATGAGTTTTGTCGTGATTCATCTGTAAAGAAAAATAAAAAAAATTGAATATTTTATAATTAAAAATCTCTGTAATTAAATGACATTAATTGCGTCAAAAAATTGGTGACGATATATACTTTAATTACAACAATAATAATAATAATTTCTATGTGATTGGCATAAAAATAAAATGTGTTTTATGTACATTATAATTTGTTAGAAAATTAAAAATGTATTATACTAACCTTGGAAATTTTCGTGAAAACTTCTTACACAATTTATCATTGAAATGGAAAGCAAATATAGAAAAACTAAATGTATATTATTCATTATGACTTCCCACTTTTACTGTTTATTTTACGATAAAATCCTCCATATATGAATAGCGATAAAAATATTTCACCTTCACACTTTCACTGAACAAAATCGAATGTCGATTATATGTAGACAATACTATTAGTAATAATTTACATAGTGTGTTTCAGCTGTAATTTTGAACATTTTGAAATTATATTTATTTTATCAAGTATGGACATAAATTGAATCAAACTTTTTTAAATATTTATTCTTTAATATTTTATGGTACTTTACAAGCATAATCCTTATATTAATACTATAATAATAATCCTACCATTACTAAAATCACACGTAATCGAAGTCACATAATTATTAAACAGCTTATATTATATAATTAATACACAATGACTCAAAAATTCACTTAAATATGATTTGAAATAGCGACCGGAACAAACTCACTGTCTTCTTGCTTCTTATTATATTTTGGTTCATTAAAATGATCGTAACCATATTCATTTTCATAATGTGACCCTGTCATAGGATGGAACGATTCGGCATAATTTGATGAATAAGAATCAGCATTTTCATAAACAGGATATTCCCAAAAAATCGGCGCATTTTTCACAGAACCTTCGGTGATACTTATATGCTGATATTCCGAAATGTTTTTAAAATTTTGATAAATAGCATTCGGATAACCTGAAGGTTTCGTAATGTTCTGCTCTTCTTTGAAATTGGTTACATTTACCGAAGTGACGTTCGTAGCAACAAAATTAGACGATGTCTGATTTGAATCTTGAGATGATATCGTTGTCATTTCTGGCAATGAGTTTGAATCATTAAAATTTGTGGGTATCTCTTGATCGGTAGTAATATTCAAATTTGAATCATCCTGAACTAAATCATTGATTTTTTCAGTACTAATATCTGATTCAACAGCTTCGATACATCCAAAATTATTCGATTTACAAGATTTTACTTTACTCTGCGTTTTGTTAGACGGTTCGATATTTTTGATCGGTGCGAATGTTTCTACAGGATTTTGGGTGTTTAAATTGTTATGTATTTCTTGGGTATTCTGTGAACTCGATTCTTGATAGTTTTCTTGAGCGTCATATGGATTTGATGGTAAATTTATTATTTGTTGCTGATTTACTGGGTTGTTTCCTTGTGTTACAAATACATATGGATACCAAATGGGCGGTTGGAGATGAGCGGGATAAATATTGGAATGATATATCATATATGGATTATATTGGGAAAATGAATCGGTAGGATATTTTTCATAGGATATATGAAGCATTCCGTTGAGCCATTTTGCAAAAAAGTTCAAATGGGCATTTTCATGTAATTTATTTGTCTTCTTGTGGTTTGGTGAGTGTCCAAATTTGAAATAACCCAATAATCCTTGTATAGACCGAGACGATGATTTTGCACTTTCTTGTAAAGTTGTATTCGAATTTGAATCATCTAAAATATATTTAAATTATGAACAAATAAAAAAAATTAAATTGTAGTAAAATATTTTGAAACATACCTTTATTTTCCAAAAGTGCGAAACTTGATAGAATGAGTACAGAAAAAATTATTACATTTTTCAGTTGAATCATTTTTTTAACGTTTGCTTTCTTCTACGGACTAACTCAAAATGATGAAGTCAAAAATTATTTTGACTTATCAGTACTTGGGCAATTGTAGAAAGTTTTGTGAAATGAATTGCAATTTATCAACATGCGGGCTGGAAACAAGAATAAGTTATTGTTTTACATGTTCAACAGTAAAATTTTAAATTATTTATTTTTTATACGAGATTAATAATTTTAAGTTTCCATAATATGTATTTCGTTTTGAAATAAAAAAAACGGATGGTGACCGGATTGTAAGCGCATATGACCCAAGCACGCACGTTTTCGAAATTTTCAAATTAAAGTAGGGAAACGTTTAACACGAAACTAAAAGGACCAAAATATGTTTTTTGTGTTTAAAAAAATTTCATATTAGACATTATAGTATACGTACACAGTATTTTTTAAGTACCAAAGTACTATTTCTTATTAACCGATTTATCATGTTAAGCAATTTCCACTATAGTATAATTTCAATAAAATCATTTACGTAAACACTCGGGTCCATTTCATAGTCTTGGTCATAGGTGGCAAACCTTTTTTCGACCGGTGATTTTTGAGCGCTTTTTCACGGGTGGCATTATGTTCATACAAAAGGACCAAATTGAACACATTGTTCAATCGATCAAATTTTCGAGAGCTTTTTTTGTCATTAAAACTCCCTTAGTACGCCCGATACTCATTGCCAATAAAAAATATGTTGTATTCGGAAATGTTGGCACGTGATCGAAAAAAGGTTCGCCACTAATGAGCAGGGCTATGAAATGGACTCGAGTGTAAATAATATTATCGAAATGATGATAATGATACTATAGTGGAAATCGCTTAACGTGAAAAATCGGTTAACAATAAATAGTACATACTTTGGTACTTAAAAAATACTGTGTACGTATACTATAACGTCTAATATGAAATTCTTTTAAAACAAAAAATATATTTCGGTTTTTTCAGTTTCGTGTTAGACGTTTTCCACTTTGAAAATTTGAAATTTGAAAATTTCGAAAACATGTGCGCTTGGATCATGTGCGTTTAGATCTGGGAACCAAAACGGATACTGAATGGGTACCAATATTCGGCCCAGTATAATGGTGTCAGTTCGAGCAGTATAATTTAGCATTTCGCACAGTAAAGTTGCCAGTAACAAAAAAAAAAAAGGTAAAACATAACTGAAATCAAAATACTCTTAATTTGCATAATATCTCGTATGGAAATCAATCACATTGTGTATATCATAATGACTATTTGTTTAATAACAACAATACATAACCTCGAATTATAACACGGTGGAATAAAAGATATATTTCTTTATGAGATCATCTCAAAACATTGTAAAGTAATTGATTTCTTTACAAAATCAGTTACTTGTCATTAGCTTTGACAGGGACTAACTACCAATTAAATAAAATGCTATGCCACGCTATACTTTTGTAAAGTATATGATCCCAAATATAATAATACGTATACTAGCCCACAAAAAAAACATTTAAATTACTGTACAGTGTACATTGTAATGTACACTGGGTCTAATGTTTAGTTTTTATAATAAGTTCACTACTAAAAATGTTTTTTTGATACTAGCAACTATTTGTCGGACGAAAAAATGATTTTGTTGCGAATTTGACGTTTGATGTATTTGTAATGTAAATACTGTGACCAATATATTGTCCTATACTGAATTCGAAAATATATCGTCACATTGGCTACTACCAGAAACATTTAAATTGGCATGTTGGTAGCGTGTTAGTTTGACGTTTGACAATTATCCGTTTGACGTTTGATTATATATTTTTCCATAATGTATCAAGAGGATATTATAATTGATTCTAAAAATGAACAAAAGCTAAGATCAGACCTCAGAGAAAATTATCTGAAAAAAATTATGTTGCTTAATGGTAAATTTAATAATAAACTGTTAGTATCAAATCAAAATTTAAGGTTATCTGTGTTTTTTTAAAACAATTTTCGTTATATTTGACTTCCAGGAAAGAAATGTGAATTGAAAATGCATGAACATACTTCAGTCCGAGGTATATTTAGTGGAACTGGTGTTGATATGGAGGAAATATTGATAAGTGATTTGGAAACTCCAACTTCTACTTTGCCTCATGCAATCATACGAGGCAACGATACAATAGCGATTGAATTTGTAGAAAAGTTAACCGATGATAAACTTTAGATTTAAAATTTTTCATCCTATTAAATATATTTGTTGATTATAGCATTTGAACTTTTTAATTTAGGTTAATAATGAATACTCTTAATATAATAACAATTTATTTCCTTACTTTACTATATAAATTATGTTAATACTATTAGAAAATTTGAGAAATTTTTTTTTGATAAAAGATCTTTTATATTATTTTTTCACTTTTAATTTCTTTTTTCTTTTTTTCATCTTCATCTTCATATAAGTTTAAGTCTTTTCCATAATACCATACTGCAACATCCAACATCACTCCTATGCATGTAAAGCCTGTAAGTAAAATAATCGTATTTAACATTATCAGTATGGTTGATTATAATACTATTCAACATATAACTTTTGTAAGTTTCCAAATATATATTTAGTAATTTCATTACATAGTCTATTAAAATAAATGAAGTCAAATAGATAATTATGATTTTAAATCTGAAATTCGAATTATATAAATTATTTAATTATATTTTTACTTACAAAACGCTGTCATGTTGATATAAAATCTAAACATGTCTTTATTATAAATAAGACAGTTTGTACGTTTGCCACATTTTTCTCCCCATTCTATACAAGTTGAATCAATTATAGCGCCATACATTATAGGTCCAGGAATTAAAGCAAACAATGAAATTATCAAAAGCAACAAGCCTTGAGCGAATGCCTTGTCTCTCACTTCGACACACCTGTATAATTAATCAATGAATTTCATATTTTCTAAGTTTATTCGAATAGTATAATTCGAAATTTACCTATAATTAACTAGTATGTTTCCGATTCTACCAGATGCTCCAAGAACGTTGGTTATCATAGCAATTAATGAAAACATATAATAACCAAATAAACACTCTTTGGAACATGATCCTGAATGCAACAAATTCCATTCACTTTCTGGAACATTATATGGTGGTCCTTTTTCTAACGGGTGATTCGTTATATCACTATTATTATTTAAAAAGTTGATTGATGGGAAACTTGATATACATGAACAATTGGTATAAATCTATCAAAATTGAATTGGGTTGATTTTTTATTATATATACTGATACTGATTAGATATTAAAATTACTTACTTGAGAATGTGGTAATTGTTGTACACATCCTGCATGACATGGAGAAAAGAAAATTTTTCCCGTTGGCTTGTGACATACTGGAGAGTAATTGATACTTTCACAATTACAATTTGAATTACATGTCGATATGAATTTCGTCCTATATAATACAAGATGATTTTAGAATATATATATATTTTATTGAATTCATTGAAAAGGGCTTAATTACCTTCCGCTTTCAGAAATTTGTTGTTCAATAGAGTTTTGTGGACAGCTTATGAATATATAAGATACTTCTCCTAGTAAGAACACACATCCAACAATTACATTCCACATAAGAAGTTTTCTAGGCCTTGGTTGTCGCGTTGATATATACCACCCCGATAGCAAAAAGCCTAGTAGAACTCCAATTAATATAGCAGGTCCAGCTATCATAGTTGATGTTACTGACGATCTATTATATTGTATTTCGACATATTTTGCCATGTATGTGATATATGCACTAGCTCCTATTATATAAAATACCCCGGACCATATATTAGCCATCAAGATTTTGTTTTTCAACAGTCTTTTTAGAGCTACTGGTAACTCTGTAATGAAAAACAACATATTTATACATTTTCAAGGTATTATTTTTTATTTAAAAGGTAATATTATTGAAATTATAATACCTTTCATAGTTGGCAATGATTTGTCATCCTGTTTTTCTTGTATGACATTCTCAATTTTTTCGGTTGAATTTAAATTTACATTTTTCGATAATGGAATTTCATCATTAATTTTTGGATTCAAATTAGTAATTTTGGGATACTGCGGTAAGTCGTCGTCTGGTTTTGGAAACGTTATTACTTTCGGTAGCTGTTTTGGGAACAAACCCACAAGAACAGTGAATATAAGCATTAAGAACCCTATAATCAACCAACCCAACCACCATGCACCCATCCAACGAGTATCAGATTTATTGATTAGTGGTGTGAGCGATGGATCAATATAAAGTGAAAGACATAATGGACCCATCACAAAACCTAAAGCTGGTCCTAAAGTTCTTAATGCACTAGCGTAGGCTAAAAATGTTATAATAATTATTTCAAAAGTCAATCTTTTCAACTTCATTATTATTTTTTAAATAATAGAAACCTAATAGCATCGGAGTTTTTTTTTTCTTAGTATTATCATCCATATATGTATTTCCTAATGAATAATAAAGCGTGTTTCCAATCCCGAGTATAAATTGAGATACAAAAACCAATATCACAGGCAGCAATGAATTTTCACTGAAAAACTCTTCTTCGTCACACTTATTTCTTGATTTGGACAATGAACACAGTGTAGATTTTGATGATGTTGTTTGATTGCTTGTAGTATTTAAATATGCATCAGCATATTCTTTAGTAAGTGCTAGTGCATCCTAAAATATTTTTGAGTAATTTCTGTAATATATAATTGTAACTCCTAATCATGTTCACTGCAAACATTTATTTTTCATATTAATTTCTTCATTTTAAACTTATTTTACCTCTCCAGGACCATAAATAAAATGAGGAGTAGCTAAAATAAAGCATGACAAAGCACTCAATAAAACTCCCCATGCTATCCACCTTGGTCTGTTTCTTTGCCCTCCAAAGTAAGATAGGAAAAGTGATAATAATATTTGACTAATTTCATTTCCACTTAACATTATACCTACACAAAACAGATGGATTATATCATTTAAGATAGATAATTAAATAATGATAATTGTTTTAATTATTATACCCGTAGTTTGACTTGGAATTTTAAATCTTCTTTCCATCGTTGTTAATGATACAACGAAATATATGAAGGCCATTGCCTGAATTGTTCCAAGAAATCCATAAATTATCATAAAACTTCTCGGTGTTGCAAATCTTTGCAAAAATTTTGGACGGAATATCCATGTTCCACATAATGTGTCTTTGGACTGAAAATTAAATTAAAAATATAAATCATAAAGTTGTGTAAATATGCTTTTCATGCAATTAAACTTAATTTGAATTCTGTTTTTATATAATATATCAAAACAGAATTATTTGAATAGAAAGATGTTTTTTTTTGTATTCTTTGTAAACATATACATACCATTATATGAGTAAATAAAATTTTCAGATTATGAAAAAATTGCGATAAAGTTATAAAACTTCTTCATATTAAATTAACATAATAAAAGCTATTCAAATAAAACTCTATTTGACCTAAGAAATGTTATAAATTATATGTTGTAATGTAATTTAAGATTATATTTATTTTTCAATATGATTTTGTATATTTTATTAATTAAATATTTCGTAATTATATTTTATTAACAAAAATGATGTGATTTTCTCAGAGGCATCTTATATTTTTTCACCAATAACTACAAATTTACAATTAGATAGAATACTGAATAATATATAATATTTTATAACACCAAACTATATATTCGTTATAGTTTGATATATGTATATTCTATATAGCCATTCATTGCACAAATCGATTAACTACATAAAACAAAAAGTTGAGAAATGCGATGAAACAAAGTACATTGTTTTTTTTTAATTCCCTTTATAATATAAATTCTAAAAAAAAATCGTAGAATGCATAAATACAGATGTAGTGCATTTGAGTTGCATTATTGCAACGATTTACATTAGAATATGGAATTAATTAAAATAGCCTCTGAAATAGATAATTTATTATTCAACGGACAAAAAATTTTTGTCGTTTAATGGTATTGATATTTATTATTCAGGAAAATTATTATAAATATAAAACGTTATGACTATACCAAGTGCTTTGACACTTAAATTTAAGATTTTTCAAAAGGTGGAGTTAGTCGATTTGTGCAGCTCATATCCTCCATATAATAATAGCGCTATTCTGTCTGTCTGTCTGTCTGTGTGGGGTCACGCTAGAAATTATGCACTGAATTACATCCTTTGCCAATGTGCGTTAAGGACTATTTCAGCGTTCTCATTTTCACGCTAAAAATTATGCACTATTCGAAATTGGAAATTTTTGTTTTTTATTTGAATTTGAATTATAATATTTGAATTTGAATTATAAATATTTTTTTTACATTTTAATTTAAGTAATTTTTATTTTTATTATTATATTAGGTGTACCGGAAAAAAATCCATTTTTTTTAAACATAATAAAAATTTATATTAGGGGTATCGGAAAAAAATTCCATTTTTTTTCAACATAATAAAAATTTATTCATATATATTTACGGGCATATAGTAATTATACAATATAATCGCCATCATTATTTAGGACTGTCTGCCATCTATAAGGCAGCTTTTCGATCCTTTTTTTGTAAAATATGGAAGGCTTTGATGCAAAATATGAATTTAAATGGTTTTCTAAATTTTTCACCCTGTTGACTTATTTTCCCTTAGTGAATGCTCCAAGAACATAAACAAATAAAAATCTGATGGCGCGAGATCTGGTGAACAAGGAAGATGATTTTGAACTTCGAAATTTAATTCGGCAATTTTCCCACATTAAAAAAAATGTAAAGCATCTAGCATAGTACCTCCTGGGTGATGTGGAAATCTATGCTTTATTAGATAAATTAATATTAAATTAAAATAAATATTGTAATATCTACAAAATATTCTATAATATTTTATATAATAAATTAAATAAACATTTCACATTTTCAACTATGTATATTCAACGGGTAAATATACTGTCATTATATGGAGGATTTTCAAAATTTTTCTTCAAATCACGCGTGCGATGTTATAACATCGGGCCTACCGCTCGTAACATATAATATTGAACAAAATCGAAATTTCAAGCCGGATGTCTATTATGTAGTTTAAAATTTGTACAATTATTTTAATACACATAATTTCAAATAACATTTCAAAAAGTAACAAGAGCTTATTTTTGTTAAATTATATGTAAGGTCATGGATAATAAAAGCAATCACCACACATGAACAGAAACATATAATAATAAAAAGCTTGAAAAAGCTTGAAAAATGAGGAAATACTTAGAAATAGTTTTCTGATCGAGATTTTTTTGTCAAAAATCTTCGTAAGAACCACAATTATAACATAAACAATAAATGTTAAGTAGTACATAACTGTTTCATGGCAATAATTGCAATGATGAATTTGATAATTTTTCAAGTATTATATAAAACTGAATCTTCACAAACTTCTTTTGTTTATAATAAAATTTTGTAACCCACAAACCTGCGTGCGTTTTTTTATTGTATCCTTTGATTTTCTCTATAAATAATATATGTATAATTGTGTGAAAGTTAACCAAGGCTTTTCATACGATTGTATTTGTGTCGTGACATCTAGGTCACATGAGCCATACATGAGGAGTATATACTTAAATATAAGACATAGTACGTATAATATACATTTTTAGAATTATTTATCATATTAAAAATGAATATACATTTCCACAAGCAATTATGTTTTCAATTAAAAATCACTATTGTCTCTTTTTATGAAACAATTATTTTCCGAACCACGCACAAATTTTTTTTTCCACAACGTTTCATAACATCAATTGAAATATAATATTACACAATAGCTAAATAAATATTGTATGAATGGGGTTATTTACCGAATGACTTAGGTTTTTTTTTTAAATCAAATATTTTGTTCGTACTCTTTTTTAACATTATTATGTTTGTTGTATTCGTCATGCTTTGGTGATTTGAACGCGTTGTGTTGATTGCTGCGGAAACGTATTTGGTAATCGACGGATTCTCACAAATTATTGATATTGTGTACACATGCGATAAATTTCGATTTATTTATGTAGTAAACTAAAATAATATGAAGAACTTTTAACCTATTTTTTTTTTAATCTACAGATCATCAGCACATTTTAAGGTCGATAAACGAATGTAATAGGGACTTATGTATATAAATATGTTATCTTATATCTGTTCAGCAATTTTAATTCCTTCTAACAATAAGATGAATATACGAATAATGATGTTTTTTTTAATGACGAATTAACTATTATGTTATATAAAATATTATTGTGTGTAAAACAATCTATTAATTCATTCGAAGTATAATACATGTTATAGGAATATAATAAATAATAGGCTGTTCTTTTTATTGGAAGATTCCGTATTTTATTCGAAAAAAAAAAATTGTAACATATACAAACCGCAACAGCAATATGATAAAAGTAAAAGAAAAATATAAAATTTTCGATTATATAAGTGAAATAAAATATTGACGTGTTTGAGAATTGTGTTGAAACAAACGAAGATAATAATATTACGCAAATAATAGTATAGTACTAGAATAAAGAAATTTTAACTACGTGCTTTAACCGAGTCAATAATATTTCCTAACCGATTTCAAAATTTGTGTAGAAATTTGCTTAAATCTATCTTATAGTTATATTTGACAATATTATTTGGAAGAAAAATTGAAGGAAATAAATTGCGCGCTTAATTTTTGTACCTATATACATATATACTTCTCAAGTTGTTAATGTCAAATGTTTATTAAACACGTCTTGTACAAATACACATACATGATATTTAATATTTAATTTAAAATAAAATTTTGTGAAAATTTAACTTGTAAATTAGATAAAAAAACACTAGTAATGTAATTTTAATGGATGCGATTCGAACTTCAAATGTCAAACAGGTTTTTTGCGTATTATATATTACTTTTTCATCTTATAATGTGAACTGTTTTCAGAAACATATTATTCGAATAATATGATCAACTTCATATAATATTTTTTCTATTATTTTGTTAACATGACAAAACAAATTGTAATATGTAGCATATATGTATATGTATATATGTATATGTATATATATATATATATATATATATATATATATATATATATATATACATATACTTGAAATTTTCAATAATTTTTAGAAATCATTTGCTTATTCAACTTTTTAACAGCATTTAACATATCCAAAAATTTGTCAGTTCAAACAGTTAAATTACTCGGCCAACTTGTTTCTTCTCTCTGCAACCGACTTACATAGTATGAAAGTTGTATTAAAATGTATTTCAACTGGTTCTAGTTGAAAATGATGGATAAATGTCGATTTGTTACTTTTAGTAGAACCTTGACTTAACCAATAATCTACTTTACAAACGGGATATTCTCACTCAAAGACATCATGTCTACCATAATGACAGATTACCTTGCGCATCAACGGATTATACGGCAATGACGAAACAAGATTTCAACTTCAGCAATGATTACAAATCCGATTTCAAGTTCCAAGTGTATAGAAAACGTGGATAAGTAGTATTTTTTTATAATTTTAAAGCAAGAACAAGGTTGTCGCATTCAATAATTCATTATATAATATTACAGTATGAAATATTGTTTTTTTTTTAATTATATTTTCTAATTATAAATTGTCATCAATTAATTTAATTATTGTAAATTAATGCATGCACAATTTGAAATGCGTAATTAAATATAGAGATATGATTATTGAAAGATATCACATAAATATAAACAAAGAATTAATATTTATATGAAAGCAATATGCTTGTATTTAAATAAAGATAATAACGAGCTTATAGAAAGCTTAACAATATTCCAATTAAATTAATCTGTTATATTTCACTTTTTTAGGTATTCTGCTGAAAATTCTTAAGATTAACATTTATTATCGATTGATTACAATGATTACAATCTGACAATTTGGAAAATACTAAACAACAAAAAAAATCCATTTAAAATTTTATATAGATTCTCCCATAATCAGAGACATAAACTAAAAATCATCCGCGCATAAAAATACAACCAAAACATCAAACACAAAAAAAAATCGTTAAATCATTCCAATTTATTTCGAATATATCTTACATAAAAAACTATTCCATTTACAAAACGCATCTTACCATATTTGCAAAATATGCACCAGCAAGTTGCTGGTACCGAGGAAGGTCTTTTCACCAGCGGCCAGCCAGCACTGGTGTCATTCACACCTGACTGATAATCCAGTACTAGCCGTGTTGCCACAATTTTGATGTTCGATTCGAGGATTGGAGGGAGTCGGAGACGAGCTGGTGGCCTCTCGGTTGTCCACACTCGACTGAAGTGATCATCAAAATCCGTCGACGGATAAACGATTGGTGTGTTTTGCATGGCATCCATAGCGTTGTTTGAAATTCGTGTGCTGTTTGTTGTTGTATTTTTTTTATTTCGAAATCGATTGTATGAATCGGATGGTTGATGTGTGGATGTTAGATATGATTTTTGTTCATTGGATCTATGATGTTTTTGATCTTGGAATAGGTGAGAATGACTTTCGTCCGGTTTTATTTCTTGTTGCGAAAACTGGATATAGAAGATAATCTCGCTTTTGCAAATGTGAGAAATGAATTTCTTCGATTTTACATTTATAAGTTGTAATGAATGGACGGTGTAATGACTTTCTGTTAATGAAAATTTTTTTCTCTTTATGATATCAAGATCGTTTATGAAAACCGTAAAAAAAATTATTTATTTATTGAATTAGTGGTGAATTATTTTAATAATCATTTTTGATAGCATAACTTTTTCATAATTTAAATAATCTTTTAATAATTAGTTAAGGCTAGATTAAGATATTTTTTTATTTTGTTTCACGTGGGAAATTATTGTTTATTTTTCCATGTCAAGATTTTATTAGATACAACTGAAGCATAAGCAAAATAAAGCATAAGCGTTGAAGAATTTTGCATAAAAAATTGACGACATTTAAAACGTATCATTTAATTTTTTTGATTGTTTTTAGAGATACCATTATCTATTCATTCCAACCAGATTATTTTTCTAAAAGTCATTTTTAAAACCACTTAAAATATCAGTTATTATATGAACTAATTGTGTTTAAATGCGATCGTTACGTAGACTGATGATATTGTATCATCACAAAAGTATTTCAAGAAAGGATATCTTGAGTTCCAGAAAAAATTACAAAATAAATTTATTTTTGGTAAAAAGTAATCTATCAGTAATGGAATATTTTTTTAATTAACAAGTTGAATTTCTTATTTTAACTATTACATAAGCATATTATAGTTATTTAAAATATTCCATCGTATGCACATTGATTGTGTGCACATTTAGTATTATAAATTGATATAAAAACATATACTAAGTACTTTTAAATCATTGTACTACTCATCTAATCGTAAGAACATAATCATTACAAGGATTATATTTTCAATTTCGACAACGAGTTTTACGATGTTCGATTTTTTTTATCGAATCTACAGTTTGACTCGAATTAATCTATATTAAATTATACCATAAATTATCGATTTATCTTTCAGCCTACCGAATTCATTAAATACCAATGAACTTCTTATTGCAATACGTAAAGATATTTCTGTTTTAATCACTAATTAAAAAATATAAACAAAAGCATAAAATAAAAACAACCATATATGTAAAAAAATATAATCAAATAAATAATGAAAAAAAACTAAAATACTTAAAAGTGTCCCTCGTGCTGTATTTACGGGTGCTTTGTACACACTCAAGGCCCAGAGATGACCGTAATTGAGTTTAGTGTGTGGATTGTATCGCTTAGATCGATCATTAAATAGATATAAAAAAATGTTTCATAAAAGATGATTTGAACAATGTCATATCTAACAAATTTCTAAACAGACCAATTTCGAATATGCGACGTTCGCATTGTATTGCCGCAAGTACTTGTTAGTGTCATGTTCCTAATTATTTTTATTTTCGGTTTGAAAAATGTGGAAAAGGTCATTTTTTTCAATCGCAGCACAAGTTGATAATATTTAAATTCGAAAAAAAATCTGATGAATAAAAATATTTTTTTGTTTTATATTTGTTATGAATAAAAAAAGATTCGATTACTAATCCATTTATGTGTTATCTTTAATGTACAAAAATATGATATCAAATTATCTATAAATGTGATTCTATGATTTTCGACAGATTATTCGTTAGAGCATTTCAATTCGTATTCAAAACTTTTTACAACTATTGAATTTCTCAATTTTTGCGATAATTACAATCCTATTAGATTAAAAAATTACAATCCGATCGATCCTTCGTATGCACCGAACGCACATCATGATAATTCATTGTTGTCCACGAGACAGTCTTATTGTATCAATTGCATAATGTACGTAGAAAACGTACGTAGCGGAAAATGTAATCAAATTTTTTGTATCTACCGAAGCCCACACGTGTTTCGAATTGTTCACATTTGTTCATGAATGTGTTGGTCGTTGTTGAATCTGTCAGAATTTTTCGACACTGTGTAATAGGCTTATTGCGAATTAGTAATGCATAACTGAGCGATAATATCATGTTTTGCAGGTGAAAATTGTTCGAAATATTCCGGTTATCTTAAAAAACCGTCTACCTCATAGATGATACGTATCAATTTTCAATAAGAACTTCGCTAACAATGAGATATGAAAAAAATAAGTATAAACAGTTTTAGCCGATTGAACTTTAGTCTATCATTGTAATATACGAAAAGGTTATCGACTCGTTTTTACACACTAAACAAAGAAAATTAATAAAAAAGAAAAGTGATAACAAATATATTTAGATTGATCATGTCAATGATTTTGGATGATTTTACGTTGTACGTGCCTCAAAATATTTTACATAATTTATTAGAGTATGTTTGTTTTTGATAAGAGATAATCACTATGTTCGATTCTACATATATCGATATTTTGTCTTTTTTAATGCTTACAATTAGATAAGGTACAATATTTTTTAAATGTATAATGCAATGTGTTATGTATTTTCGGATAACTATGAAATTAGAATTTATAAGAACGACATCTAGTTAAATGACGATTAATCACTTATTCGAAAATAAACATTTATTAATGACACCTGTTGTGTGATTCTAAAACACAAAACGATAATTACTAAAATTTATATCTGTTATTATCCTTATCTAGAATTTGTTTTATCTTCCAAGTTATTTCGAATTTCGTTATCTCACCTGCCGAGTTAGATATTAAAAGATACGAAACACAGTCCGAAACAAGTTGATAAACTAAAAACACGTTCTTTTGTGAGTTGGCATTATAATTTATATCAAAATGGTATAATGCAGAGTTTCATAATACTGTCTGAAAAACTAAATAATTTTTTTCGTAATTGTTAAAAAAAAATTGTATATACTAGTGATATTTCATAATGATACGACCGGCTTCTTTATTGAGAAGCGATTCGGACAGACCACGCGAGTTTTCTGCTCCAGTGTCAAATGTACAAGAAGGTAATCAAATTTTTAATATACTAAATACATTTTATTTAATACACATTAGCACAGAAAATATTATTCAAACGAGTCACTCATATTATCTATAATGATATCAAATGTGCCCGATTAAAGCGAGAGTGTTGTCATGATAAGACAACTTCTGGATGATTCAATGCTAGAATCACTTTTTTTATACGTTCTTTTTTTCAAATTAGGTTCTATGGATTGTGGAATCACTGCTTTACCTTGTTGTTTGCCAAATTGGTTTCATAAATTCGCCACACCAAATGTATTCATTTTTTTTTTTGTGCTCCTTGGAATTGTCCAAGGGTCTGCTCAAGCCTATTTTATATCTACAGTTCGATATATCGGAGAGATATTCAGTTATTCCAGTGAAGTCATAGGCAAGTATTATAAATTTGATAAATTGAAGATTCTCATAAGGATTCTAAAATTATTTTTTTTTATATTTTAGATTGGCTTTTGGTATCACATGAAATATTCCAAGGGTTATTCGTTTTGATAATAGCTTATTGGGGTAATAGAATACATAGGATAGCTTGGTTAGGAGGATTAACTTGTTTTCAGGGATTTTCTTGTTTTCTTGTATTTATTCCATACTTAGAACATTTGAAAAAGGAAAACACTAGCATCATAAAAACTCCACGTAAGAAATTGTATTCGATACTATTGATAACATTGGTACTGAAAATTAAGCCTGAGTCTATTATTTTCAGCATCTAATTTGTGCATGCCACCAAATCCATATGCAAATTTGGAGATTGTTGTTGATGGTGAAGAAGTGTGTTGGGTCACCTTGATCATTCTTTTTATTTTACAATTATTTTTCGGGTTAGCAAACTCATCGTTTTTCTCTCATGGATTATCTTATATTGATGACAATGTGGAAAAGAACAATAGTCCTATATATATTGGTAATTAATAAAAACAAATAATTTATTTATAACTGAAATGAAATGAAACATATAAAGTATATGTATATATTGAGAAAAAGCAATTATTTTCAGCTTCCGGTCTTGCTGTTAAGATGTCGTCTTTGCAATTTGGTTCATTTATGGCGTGGTCATTTTAAGTAACGATAGATCGTGGTGGATAGGATATCCTATATTGGGGTCATGTTTATTAATCGTCGGGTCGTTAATTGCCACATTTCCAAGAAGTTTATTTAACACTGTATTGAAACAAACTGCTGCTTCAATTTTAGACATAGCCACTAGAACACAAGCAGATCGACAACTGTCTGAAGAAGGAAAATCGTCACCAAGCCCCAGTAATTAATTATCAATTGTGATTGGGTTAAAATATTTTGTTGATTTTCTTAAACACTTTATTTTTTAGATTTCTTTCCAATGTTTAGAAGAATAGTTACTAATAAAGTAATTTTATTAAACGCAATTGCTACTGTATTTTTGGAAATGGGCATAAAAAACTTTGCATTTTACGAAGACAAATTTATAGAAGCTCAATATTATTTATCTATCCAAACAAAAGGTTTCCATGATCCGTGGACATCTAGACTTATCACCACCATTCTAAAACCTCCAATAATGACTTTGTCCATGCTGGTTACCGGTTTAATAATGTCCAAAATGAAACCTAGGACGAGATGTGTTGCAGTTTGGTGTGTCATAACAACATTGGCTGCAGTTGGGATTTGCTTATCATATGGATTTATCGATTGTAAAAAAGGAAAAATTAACGGTGAATATAATGGAAGATTAACAGCACCATTTTGTAGTCATTCTTGCAATTGTGAAGCAACAAATGCGAAATTTGAACCCGTTTGTGTGCAGAATTCCACTGATACATATTACTCGCCATGTTATGCTGGTTGTAAAAAAGTGATTTACGTTAACGATGTGAAGTGAGTCAGTTCATTCAATAACATTGTTTATAAGAGTGTAATATAAATTATATGTATTTTCAGGTTATATTCTGGATGTACATGTACTGTTCCATATTATGGAAATAGTGTATCTCCGATCGGTATAGCTTCAGAAGGTGCTTGTGATAATAGGCACTGTGCTATACATTGGAAAATGTTTCAAGCTTTGACTATGATAACAACAGCAATTTTGGGTAATTTAATAAAATTTATTGTTGAAAATTAAAAATATATGTATATTAATTACGTAGGTATTATTATGTATATCATGATATCTATTTTTTTTAAGGTTCGGGATATATGGCTAATTTCTTAATTAATCTCAGAGCAGTTCATCCTAACGATAAGGCAATGGCTATAGGATTCGAATTGTTTTTAGCTGGACTCTTGGCAAATATTCCTGGAAAAGTTCTTTATAAATCCATATCAGGTAAAACATTTTTTCTAATAAAGTTACTTTTTATTTTAAAATATGATCCATACTTTTTATTATTTTTAAAACAAATATCTTTTATAAAATTATTTGTCCTAAAAAAATTTTTTTTTCAGATCACACGTGTCAGTTTCCTAATAAAGATGGATACGATTGCAACCTACAAAACGAGCAATTTGGCGATATTATCAGCTATTTGACAGCAGGATTGCTTTTAATTTCTGTCATCTTCGACATAGTAATAGTGTTTATTTCCAAGGATGTGGAACTCTTCGAAGTTGAAGATGACGAAGACGATGTCGTACCCATGCAAACTATTCCTAGATTACAGACACGAACAACCGATTCTGGATTCACTTCTCCCGCTAGAGTTTCCCACAGAAGTTCTAATTTAGGAAGTAGAGCCTCCACTGATGTGACGAGTATCGAATTTAATTCTCCTGAAACACAACCTTTGACCAGAGAGGAAATTCAGAAGAATGTTGTTGATGAGTTGAGATCTTTGAGAAGTACTAGAGTCTAAAAATAGGTTTTTGATATCAGTGGAAAAATCATGACAAATTCAGACAATTTAATAAATATACTTCGTTTTTAATTAAATTAGATTGCCAAATTTTACGATTTTATTGTGTGAGTTTTGTCTCTTTTTATAATTTAATAAAAACATAATTCAAAATGTCGTTAAAATTTATAATTCATTTTTTTCTCGTTTTTTTACTCATTAAGCTGATTTCTTCAGAAGATTTAGAAATTTCTTGAGGATAATCATCAAACATATTTAAATCTTTTACGTGTTTCACTACGAAAAAATCAAAAACGATTCCCACGAAAACAAATGTAGCAGAAGTGTATGTTAGTCGTTTTCTAAATAGTTCTGTATCGTAAAACCAACAATTTCCTTTTCTACTACAAGTTTTTCCCCACATGAGACATGTAGAATCTAAAACAAATTGAAACAGAATTAATAAAACTAAACACAATACATATGTATGTATATCTATTATATAAAATGTAACCGATTATGTATCCGAAAAATATGGGCGATGGCAATAAGGCCAAAAATCCAATTATTGCTGAAGAAAAGCCCAACGAAACACTTTTATCTCTTTCTCTAACGCATCTAAAAATAAATAAGTTTAACTAAAGTTAAAAAAAAATTATTAAAAGATTCATGTAAGTTATAATTAAATATTATAATACATATATAACCAACCTAACAGCTACTAAGAAAAATGTTACTTTACTCATAGCACCAAACATTTTTGTGAGGCATTTGACAAATATGAATAAATAAAATTCATATTGACAATCAATAGCACATGGACCAAAAGTGGCGAAACCATTTGAAGAATCATTTGAAAATTTTGTGATATTTTCTAAGAACGATGGATATACATCAGGAGGAGGTATACAAGAACAATTGCTGAATATCTGCAAATGATTGATTTTAAAATATCGTTTGATAAATTTTACCAAAATATTAAAAAAACTCACTATAATTCCATTAGCAACTGTATTTTGTTGTGTACATCCAGCATGACATGCTGATATGAAAGTTTGATTTTGCCCTAATCCACATATGGGGGAAAATTTGACATAATCACACTCACAATTTGCACTACAGCTCACATTTGTATCCATCCTATAAAAGTGATAATAAATATCCTCCATATAATAATAGCGCTATTCTGTCTGTCTGTCTGTCTGTCTGTGTGTGTGGGGTCACGCTAGAAATTATGCACTGAATTACATCCTTTGCCATTGTGCGTTAAGGACTATTTCAGCGTTCACATTTTCACGCTAGAAATTATGCACTGTTCGAAATTGGAAATTTTTGTTTTTTATTTGAATTTGAATTATAATTATTAATTATTAATATTTAATTAATAATATTTTTTTTTACATTTGAATTTAAGTAATTTTTATTTTGATTATTATATTAGGGGTACCGGAAAAAAATCCATTTTTTTTAAACATAATAAAAATTTGTATTAGGGGTACCGGAAAAAAATTCCATTTTTTTTTAAAATAATAAAAATTTATTCATATATATTTACGGGCATATAGTAATTATAAAATATAATCGCCATCATTATTTAGGACTGTCTGCCATCTATTAGGCAGCTTTTCGATCCCTTTTTTCTAAAATATGGCTTTGATGCAAAATATGAATTTAAATGGTTTTCTAAATTTTTCACCCTGTTGACTTTTTTTTTTTTCCTTAGTGAATGCTCCAAGAACATAAACAAATAAAAAAATCTGATGGCGCAAGATCTGGTGAACAAGGAAGATGATTTTGAACTTCGAAATTTAATTCGGCAATTTTCCCACATTAAAAAAAATGTAAAGCATCTAGCATAGTACCTCCTGGGTGATGTGGAAATCTATGCTTTATTAGATAAATTAATATTAAATTAAAATAAATATTGTAATATCTACAAAATATTCTATAATATTTTATATAATAAATTAAATAAACATTTCACATTTTCAACTATATTCAACGGGTAAATATACTGTCATTATATTGTATTTTCAAATTTTGAAAAAAGTTGAAAAAGTTGAAAAATTAATAAACAATATTTACAATATCAACCTTAATACTTTACAAATCGAAAAAAAAATCGGATTTTAATCAAAATTATCATTTTGTAAGCATTTTTATTTCTTTTAATGTAATGTATTTATAATTTTTTATGATAAATATTCAAATTCAGAGTATGTTTATTGATATTTTTTATATTGTGAGAGTTTTTTTAGTAATTATTAGTAGTTTTTTTTAGTATTTTTTAGTAATTATTAGTAACTATTTTCCAGTGTGCACCCATGTGTTTATTCTACACACAACGCACATCCTACACACATTATTTTTCAATTGTCATTAAAAAAACAAACATTGACAAATCTAAATCTCAAGTTGAAGGAACAAATCATCGTTTTGAGCAACATAGTATGAGCAATATTTTATGATTATTGTAACTCATATCAAATAGTTAATTGTGTTGCATTTAAATACTTAGCGTATCGATTTAAATTTTTTTATTTAAAAAAAATAGTAAATTTCATTCATGAAATTTCATTGTCAATTTATTTAATTTTACCGATTTCATATTTTAAGATTGTTTTTATCATATTTAAAATAATGTATTTTTGCGAAAGAAAGATACTGTTTAAAGGTTATGTAGATTTGATACATCGTATTAAAAATGTAAAACAACTTTAATTTTCCACAAATTAAAAAAATATTTAACATAAAAAATATTTATTTACAAACAACATCGTAATCTTTTTCGCAACCATCAGGATCATTTTTATCAATACAATTCACTTTACCATTCTTTTTTACTGTTTCTAAACCATCATCAAACATATTCAAATCTTTTACATTCCACCAGATAGCTACATCAAAAACTACCCCTATCACCAAGAACACTGAAGATGTGAACACAATTCTATTTCGTAATAAAGCAGAATTATAAAACCAGCAATTTCCTGTACCAACACAAGTTTTGCCCCAAATAAGACAAGCTGAATCTAAAAACAATATTGATGATTATTTAAATGTATTATAGTATGTTACTCGGGAGTAAAAATTGTCATATTTACCCATAATATAACCGAAAAAAATCGGGGATGGAATCAAAGCGAATAAACTTATCATTGTGAGACTAATGCCTAATGATACAGTTTTGTCTCTTTCTTCGACACATCTAAAAGAAAATAGTGTTTTTTCATATTTTCAAACGTAATAATTATTCGAATAAAATTATCACCTGACAGATACTAAAAAGTTTGTTACTCTACTCATTGATCCAAATAATTTCAATATACAAATAATAAATACGAAACAATAAAATTGATATTGGCAATCGACAGGACATGGTCCCGAAATTGCGGAACCGTTCGATGAATAATCAGTGGCGTTTTCTCCAACTTTGGTCGTGGAATTTATACATAAACAATTGTTATAAATCTGAAACGTTGTAAAATAATATTGTCATTTAAGTTTAAACTTTTTTTCTAAATAATTATCATTCACTCACTATTGTACCGTTGCTTAAGTGGCTTTGTTCAGTACAACCAGCGTGACATGCTGATATAAATGTTTGTGAATAGTCAATAGAACATACCGGTGAAAATTTAACATAATCGCATTTACATCCCATATTACAATCGGTGTCAGTTTTCAATCTACAAATGATCAGTAAATGTATATCATTATATTTCATTAGAGAAAATCAAAAAAACTCACTTTCCGTTCTCGAAAATCGGTATTTGCTCATCGATCGGAACACAACCCAGGAACGAATACGAAATTATGCCGAATAAAGATATTAAGTCGATTATCATATTCCAGAACGCCATATAACGGGCTTTCGGTTTGAACTTTTGTACAATTATTCCAGCTGTTAATATTCCAATAGCGGCGAAAACTAATCCCACGAATCCCGTTACGAAACTCGCCACCGATGCAGATTTTCTATATTGAATTTCGATATATTTCGGCAAGAATATCCAAAATGGAATATAACCGAATACATAGAATATAGAAGCTAGTTGGTTATAATTGTACACGGAGTTATACAATAGACGTTTAACTGTTTCCATCATATCTGAAAATTGTCAATGTCGAGTATTGTTTAATATGATTTGAAAATAAAAAAACTAATCTAGACTAACCTTTGATAGATGTCTCATTGCATTGCAGAGTATTTGAATCTTTATTTTGTTGTTCAATTATTCTTTTTCTAGCTGCAGCTCTAGGTAGAGTTTTAGGGAACATAGCCATCATAGTAGCAAATAATATGAGTAAAGTTCCCAAAACTAACCAACCAATCCACCAAGCACCTAGCCATCTAGGATCGGTATTATCTATGATTGGTGTCAAATCTGGAGCTATATACAATTTTAAACATATCGAAACTATAGTATATCCCATTGCAGGACCTAAAGTTCTCATAAAATATGTTAAACCTAAAAAAATAATTTTTCATAAAAAAATGAATGATTAATGATTTAGTTTTAAATTATGAATAAATTTTGTACTTGCTTATGAAAGCAGGTGATTTTGACTTTTTTATGTTATCATCCATATACGAATAACCTAAACTGTAATACAATATTCCTCCTATTCCAGATATCAATTGAGCTATAAACCATAGGATTGGAGGCACAATACTTCCTTCTTCCAAATCACACGTTTCCTCTTCTGTGAATAAAACACCCATTAATTTTCAGGGACATAAAAAAAAACCTACGAAAACCATACATACCTTTCGGTGCACATAAATGTTTGTTTATTCGATTTCTCGTAAAATTACTGTTTTTACCGAATTCGGCACCATATTCAAAAGTTAATTGCAAAGCATCACTACCAGGTCCATATAATAAATGTGGCATAGCATTCAAAAAACAAAAAGCAGCAACACAATAAAGACCTAGGGCTATCCATCGTGGTCTGTGACCTTTAGACGCGTAATAGTTCAAAACTACCGATGCCAACAATTGAGTGATGTCGTTTCCTACTGATATTATACCTTCAAGTGTCATTAGGAGTTAGTATTATCATATTAATTTCAATTTATTTTAAACAAACATGCATAAGTAATCGGGTACCTGTCGTCTTGCTCGATATTCTGAATCTTTTTTCCATGGTGGTTATTGTGCCGTTGAAATAGGCAAAAGTTGATGAAAAACAACAGCCCGAAAGACCGAATAGTAAAACCAAGATTTTCTTGTTGGCCAATGTTTGCATTCTGTTTCCTCTGAATATCCAAATGCCGCATGTGGTTTCTTCAGTGAGAGGCATTTCTTTGTAAATGTCCACAAATTCAGTTTCTATATCGTTTTCGGGGTCTTCTACTATATGGGTTCGGACCTGATTTTCCAATATGTTGTTATCTGATTTTTTTTCCATTTTTGTAATTTCCATTTTATTGTTCGAAGAAGTTAAATAAATATTTTCCACATGCTGAATATCCAGTTTTTTTATTCATATTTTTGAATCATTGTTAATCAGTTGATAATTAAATTAAATATTCGGTTTTTTCTCATATTTATAATTTATGAATAAGGTTTTTCGTTCAAATTTTCCACCTATCGAAAAAATTAAAAACAACGTTTGATAAATATAAAATTAAATTTTATCAATAGATGTCACAGTATTATCGTTCTATTTTAATTTTAAATGAAATATCGAATAAAACACCTTTACTATGACAAAATATTAGAATGCATTTTTAAAATTCAAGATTTCTTAAATACCTACGCAAATATTTTTACCGTTCAATTAAAGTCGCTAGTTTTTTTGAAATATGCAAAATATCAATTAATCACAATTGTAAAAAAAACACTTTAAAATTGACATTCCCTCCGTTACGTTAATCACAATAATATCATATGATCTACCGAGATCGAAGGTATGCTGATTATGAGCTGTGGCGGCTACCTCACAAGTTGACACTGTGAATAGTATAGTGGTGTAGATAATGAAAGTATCTTTGTGATGTCAATTTTAGCATGCTCGTCATCAGAGAGGATGAACTGAAAATATATTTCATGCATTTTTATAAATGCATCCGAGTACCAAGCTGTTAAAAATAATTTGAATTATTTCATAAAAATAGCACTAATTGTAAAATTTAATACCTTATTATTTGTTGAGAAAGTTAGTTTATGTTGAAATATATATTTTCTATTCAGGTAATAATTTTTTCATGCATCTTGTGTAATATGTATCTAAAAATAAGTCCATTCCAATACAATCGATATTTTATAATAGATGTTTCCTTATATCTGATTGTGAAGCAGGTGAATACTGAAAATATGTTATCCATAATTAATATGATTTTAGATTAACAACACGCCGTCATCAAAAAGCAGTTTCAATAGAAAATTTTATTTTATTTCACTAGCATCGGATACATTCGTATTAATCGGAGATAATAACGATCGTGCTGGCATCAAACTAATATGATAAATATTTGAATTTCGGCTATACAAATTTTGCACAAATTAATTGAATACGAATGCTGCAAATGCGGTCCTGTATTTGTCCGTTACATACAACGTAATGATAGCTTCAAATTGAATGATTACCTCTTTGAACGTCGACAGTAATGAACGGATACTGTAGTAAATGCTTCTGCGTGGCGGATAAACACACAAACCCTACACACATGATATATTCACATATGAATCATACGAATAAATTTAATTATTTGCTTGTGTAATTGATGTAAGCGCATTTAAGATCGAAACAGATTTCTTTGAATCGTTTTATGGGCTAAAATTAGTTTTAATTTTCGCAAAACATATTGAAATTTTCTATGAATAGAGCCATCTCTTGATTTTTTTTTTATTGAAATATTAAGTTATTCAAAAAGTAATGTTTTTTTTAAAACTAGTCGTTTAATATAAATTAAATTCGTATTCAACAAAGCTGAATATTTTTTCTGTATTGATAATTTTTTATCGAGTTTTGTGCCTTGCGTTATCGTGGAATAAGCATATGTCTCCACTTACATTACGTTACAGCGTTACACACTATTTAACTATTTAACTATTTATAACTATTTTCATAAGTATATATTTGAATGCTATTTTTTTTTAAACAATTTCAATTCTGATCGGATTGAATCGATATAAATAATTAAAAAACAAACATCATCGATTTTAAATGTATAATGAGAAATGAAAGGTAGAACGATTTATTTATCAATTTCAATGAATAATTAGATAAAGAAAAATTTAAGTAGTCAATTTAAGCTTGAAATTAATCAATCAATTGGAAACAAACTCGAACAAGATTTTCAAAAAAAAAAAAAACAAACAAACCCCGACAATAACTCGAACCTCCGAAATCCCTCATCGAAATTGGCGCCGGCTTCAATCGCATAATTAAAATTGTCCCCTCATTAAAGTGAGTGGATTCGCAGGTCACAGTACACCCATAAGAGGTTTACTGAAGTTGTGTGCACATTTGGCGGTGCATTTGCGCATAAAACCGACCGTTAACCCATTGCGCGTTTTGCGGCCCTCTTTCGGCTGCGCACAAAGCGGCCGCTATTTGTGGACCTTTTGGCTATCCGGAAGCTTAATTTCATTAATATTCTCGTTAATGTCGGTCGGATAGGATGGTCCAGTGGTTTCGAGCTGGTTTTGTTGGTTTTTAATATCGCTATTTTTGTGGAGGTTGTGGAAAACTTTTATCGTCACATAGTCTAAAGATACTCCATTCGTTATATGTCATCATCATCATCATTGTCGACCGGTTTAGTGCCCACTGCAGGACAAGGTCTCCCCATCAAATATTGGGGGTCTAGGCTATATACCTTATCCGAGAGCCAACCTCGTAGCGATAAGGGACATGTACCATAAGATCCAATCCGCCCATGCCAACGGAAGAGGTTCTCAGACCCACGGTACGCAAGCCTATGTGCTAGTCTTTGTGGTCGCTGACTCTCCACTAAGCAAATCGCAATGATCACCCGCGGGGCAGACGAGGTAAAGACTGAGCAGACTGCGTCCTCGCTGACCACTTTTGCGATCGCAATGACCACCAGTTTGTCAAACGAGGCAAGACCGTTGGTCCTACTTGGCTTCGACCTCCGTAAAACACACGTCATCGGTCTTCGCCATTACCAAAGAAAGATTTTAACTAGGTGGACATGCAGTGTATTCTAATTGTACGACAAAGTTTAGTCTTGCAAACACCCCACCAAATGCATTACTGCGTTCTGTTCGTAAAAGAGTTAGTTGATATTAGACGGTTAGTAGAGTTAGTAAATAGTTAGTAATAAGATAGAATAAGTTATAATTTAACTATTTCATTCTAAATATTTTACTTTGATCGTACGCTACTTGTTATTTAATCATTGAATGACAGTTATAATGTATGTTAGTTGAAATTAGATAGTTATTTAAATTATGTCGTAGTTAACTATGATTATGAACAGATTTACAAGTTAGTTAGTTAATTAGATAGCAAGCATGTTAGTTTGAGACTAGTATTATCCCTTATTTTGTAGTAAAATTAAGAAGAATTAATTATTTATAGTAGGGCGATGGATTCTAATAGGAATTTCTTGAGGTTCAAAAAACGTTCTAATTAAATGATTCTGTTATACGATATATATTTTCCTATTGTGGAATTTGAATATGTACGAAGAGGTTATAAGTAAATAAGGATACTAGGACTTAGTAGAGAGGGAATCTAATAACCGGTAGTTTGATTGAGCGGCCAGACAATCATATCCTAAGTACTACTACGAGGTAATTACCATATAAAGTTCATAAGAGAACATGCGTTGTTGGATCGTGTCAACGATATTCAGTTAGGTGTCTAACGTGATACTGTGTCACCAGCCCAGACATACATGGTTTATTAAATTAGTAAGAGTTGGTCAGGGGTTTTGCTACAGTAGCATTGTTCATACATCAATAATATAGTACATTCTTTCAGAAATTATATCTTAGCACACATCTTGGGGGATAGGGAGTGAATTTCGTATTGTCTTCTTTTACAATATATTCAGAAATTTTAACATACAATCATCATCTTCCAATTATTTCAAGAACCGCCACTTATCCATTTCTGGATAAATGGTCCCCTTAAGGTTTTCCATTTTTCCCTGTCTTGGAGCAACGTTTATCCAGTTTACTCCGCACATTCTCCGTATTTCGTCCATCCATCTGCCTTTTGGTCTCCCTCTTTTCTTGTGTAACCTCTAGGATACCATTCTAGTAATTCTTTCGTCCATCTGTGATCCATTCGTCTGGCCACGTGACCCGCCCAATTCCATCTAAGTTTCATAACTCTTTTCGATAATATCTGTTACCTTTGTAATATTTCTAACCCACGAATTCCTTTTCCTGTCTTTCCTAGTTATACCAAGCATACAACGTTCCATGCTTCTCTGCGTGCATTTTAATTTCCTTATCATTCTCTCGTTCAAAGTCCATGTTTCACATCCATACGTCAAAACTGGTAGGATACATCGATCGAAAGCCTTCCTTTTAAGGCATATGGGGATTTTAGCTTTAAAAACCGAATTCATTCTACCAAATTTACTCCATCCTGCCTTCATTCGTCTTAAAATTGCTTTTTCATTCCCTCCACTCATACACAACAACTGCCCTAAGTATGGGTAAACATTTACTGCTTCTAAATAGTCATTCTCCAATTTTAAATCGTCTGGCGTGCAGAAGTCGTTGAACATATATTTTGTCTTTTTAAGATTAATTGACAACCCTACTTTTTTACTTTCAGAACTTAAATCGTTTAATTTTGTTTCTAAGTCGACTACGCTCGAGGTTATGACTACTATGTCATCCGCAAATCTCAAATGGCTTAAGTAACGGCCGTTGATGTTGATGCCTTGGTTGTCCCATGTATGTATGTTTTTTTACTTTAAGTGTTCGACGAAGCAGTCAATATGTTCATTCTATATTTTGAAAAATACTTCTGTTGTCATTAATTATAATATAGTTTTTTTTAAATTATTATTTAAAATTCTATGTATCTTCGATTATTAAAATTAATCAGAATATTTTAATGGTCGATTATATTAATATCTCGCTCATTTTTTCGTTATTTTATGCTTATTTTAATGAAATGTGATTACGATAATTATGAATATCCCAAACTTTAGAATTGTAAATTAACATTGAATCAATAATACGCGTATGAATTATAAATTAAGTTAGATGTAATAATTTTTTGATTATCTTTAGAAAAGTAAATGGTAATTGTTTTTGTCACAAGGTGTATATTACTTGAGTGCTGGTGGACAGACAATATTTACATTTATTCGCGATTGACGGGGGAAAAGGAAGGTTCACTCAAAGCAAAGCGTCTGTTTAGTAGCTTTTGCAACATGGTGAAAAGTTGGCCGCAATTTCGCATTTGCGGTAGATATGTTTAATTATATCACTATTTACGCATCAATTAAAACAAGTTTAAAACAAATCAAAATTAAATTTCAAAATTTAAATGTTTATTTCTAGATCTCAATATTAGTGAGCCCTTACGTAAGGTGGAGCGATGGGGGGTGGGCCCGAAGGGCCCACGATACGAAGCTTATAGGGCCGAGTTGGTAGGCCCGAAGGGCCTACCAGAATATTCTTCATAAAACAATCGATTGGTTTCGCTTTTTCAGTTTATATTTATCTGTCATCTTGACTTTTCAGAAAAAAAAACAACTAGAAAAACCCAAAAGAAAACCGGGCGAATGCCGGGTGCTATCGCTACTATAAAACATTTTCAAACACAAAACAAACAATATAAACAACATAAATTCCATACGATTTCATCGCTGAAACATACCCCAAATCCTAAATTTCCAAAAACTTCCGTCGAAACCACTCCCCAAAGTGGATTCGATCCGAAAATTCGCAGTCCACATAATATCAAAATTTCGCGTCGGACGACCTTTTTGAGCAGTCTGCGTACGTCGCGCGGCCTAATCCCCGTGTAATGGCGGGAATTATTCGCGGCGCAGAAGCCTCCATAACTAGGCATAAACTAGGCACGGACTGGGTATAACCTATTTATACAGTTGTGTGTCAATGTGGGTGGTGTTCTTGTACGCCCGAGTCTCCCCCTCGGCGATACCTAACTAGATTACACGGTGGAAAAAGTGCTCGCGCTGTGGGGCTGGTCGGTATTGTAAAGATTCTCGTTTGATGATGAAAGTTGAAGAATTTTGTTGGAATTTTAATTGTATCGATTTTCATTTATCACTGAAGTTGTACGATGTATTGCTAAGTCAGTAAATGACGTGTATGTTGATCGTCAAATTATTTAGTAAGGGATTTTTTTTTGTTTTCATGTAGTTCATTGAAGGTTCAATATGTATTTTGAAAAAACTTTTAAATATACAATTATATCTGAAAGATATTTTTAATATTATGATATAATTTTTTTTAAATGTCTGAAGACTTGATAGTGGTTGACTACTCGACTTAAAGTCAAGTAGAGTGGTTCTTAACCTTTTAAAAGTCACGGTGCACTTTTGATCATGAGAAAAAAATGGCGGTGCACCAGAATTAAACGGTAAAAAAAAACGGTCATAATTTTTATTAAAAATTAAATAAATTACATAAAAGTTAAAAATAAATTAAAGAAAAGATATATACATATACGGAAAAAACTTTAATTAAAATTAACCTTAACAAAATGGAATTTGATGTAAAAATCTATTACATAATATGATACCTGAGCCTGTCGGATCAATTCTTCCTCTAAATTCGTAAATCTTTCTCGTTTTTTTAGTTTTTGTATAAGTTATTGTTGAAAAACTGAACTTACACAAATAAGATGTTGAAAATTGCAACAAAATTTTCAGTACCCTCATGTAGAGAATTGGAATTTCCTCTTGGACAGAAATTCAAAATTCATCCATAGGCATTTTGGAAAATTGAATTTTTAGAATCCGTTAATGAGACCGATTCTTTTCGGTTTTTGCTGTTTCGACGATTTTTCTGTTTTTCCCATTTTTTTTCGCGGTGCATTTGCAACAAGATTGCAGTGCACCGGCTATGAACCACTTAAAGAGATATGATGTTCTATTAATGATTGAAGTATCTAAACTTGTATAAGATAGATTTTTATTCAATTTCCTCGACTTTGTTGCAAATATATTTTTCTTTTTGATATACGTGCACAAAGTATATGTAAAACTATATCATTAATAACAAATTAAAAATAATCACTCTGTTGGATTTTTCCCAACAAAAATGAAATAAAACTGGTTCATTGAAATAATAATAAACACTTAGTTTGGAAAAGTATTAAAACTGTACTATAGGAAGAATTAAATAGATGTGAATATGGTAATAATATAATACATACATATTTGTAAAACCAAATGTTATTTAACTTCTATAGATTAAGTGATTAAAACTTTTTGAGTAAAAATCCAGACGAATAAATATCATTAAATTAATTTTATTTTGTTGATGTATTTTAGTAGAACATCATTTTCCAACAGTCCAACTATCCAACGGGTATAAGTGACGCGGAACGAACCCTTTCTTTTCTTCTGCCGATATTCCTTTGCCCCGCAGGACTCCAACCCCATTAAACGGGACTATCCCGTCCCGCTCGATACCGCCGACTGGGAGAGCCAGCGAACACTACCCGAAAATAAAATAAACACAAAAAAATGACACAATTATAAAATATGCGAACATAAAAGCTTACACAATGACACCCCCGAAAAAACGGCGTCGGCGAATAAAGGAAAAATCGGACGAGCGAATACGCCGACATTAATATTTTCATTCCGCACTTTTATCCCGGCCATTGTTGCTTTCGCTTATTTAGCAATTCTAATGTGCCGAACGAACGCGGCTTAGCGTCTCTTTCATTTCGCTTCTGTGCGAATGTTTTATTCTGTGGTTTTCTTTTTTTTGCGGGTCATCAATCATTTCGTTTCAATGAATGATCGCTTTGTTTCGGTTCCACCGTTGTCCTTTTGCGGGATCAAAGCGGAAATCGTCATTTTTCTTGGGCTTATGTGAAGCGTCTCGATGTGCTCAGATATGTCAGTGAATTGATGTAAAATTTTGATGATATTGAAATATTCTAGAGAATATATCGTTATGGATTTTTAGAGAACTTTTTTATTGTACCTATATATAATCGTGCACATTCACGAAGATATTCCATATTTTTTTTTTAAACTTTATTTAATATGTTTTATATTTATTATTGATATGCTTGAGTTTTTCAACTGATTTTCTATAAGATTATTTTTTTTCACTTCAGTCTATTTGCTTTTCTTTAGATATCGCATATAAAATATGATGTGCAACGATAACGTATTAAATGTATTATATGATGATTTGAAATCAGGTATTTTATATACATAATATAAAAAAAATTTCTGTATATTTTTGTTGAGAAAAATTGGATACCATTGCAAACGAACAAACAACTTGAAATATAAATAATTATTGTGAATCACGTTTTTACGTCGAAGAGGATTAAAAAGACTTCGTTTTGTATTTCTTGCAGATATTTCGTCCCGTATTTTTTTATATTTTTCCACGGCTGCCCTCCCCGGAGTACACACTCAGAAGAACGAAAGCCCGAGCGGGAAAAAAGCGACGCCGAAGAAAACTCGTCATCCGCTCATTTTAACAATGCAAACGAACCGGCGGCGACTCCTTTTTTTAATTTAAAAAGCTTCAATTTACAAGAGCCTTCGATTAACTAAGAAAAACTAGGGGATTAAGGCCGCGCCCCGTATAAATATTCGTTACGCCGCCGCCCCGTCCAAATACCCATTCGCGTTTTTAATTCGGCCCAACCTTATTATTATTGGGCGTGTTGATTTAAGCGCTCGAGGGCGGGGGCCTTCTCGAACGTGACCTGCAGTAGAAAAATGCGATTCCTGTTTAAAGCCAACGTTTAAATGAACGAGATTGGAGCTTAAAAAGTATAATGGAGACGGTGGGCGGGTGGGGTTACTTTCCCGCCCGCTTTTAGCCTCCCCCGCCGTTCGAATATCTCCCAGCGACGATCTTAGTCGATACTTTTCTTCTTTTTATTTTTTTTTTGCCCGAGTAAACTGTGCGGCTCGCAATATGCCGTCGCTTTTTAACGACACTTTTTCGGTTTTTTTTGTAGTCTTCTTAAACTCGTACGACTTTATCTGTGTGTATTTAGCGAAGGATGTGTTAGTGAACATTTTATTTGAGGGGTTTATTCGAAACGTACTCATCTATTTGTGCATTAATAATCATTGTGTATTTGAGTATGTTATTTTAAAAATCTTTCTAGATTTAATATTATTATTATTATTTTGAATATTTATTATGAATTATTATTATATTATGTTAATATTATTATGAAATTTCTAATGACGATCACTATGGTATTGTACGAGTGTATATGATACCCCATCTATGATACCCTGAGTCAAACTATTTAATTCTTCATTAAACATAGATGGTGTGAATTTAAAAGTTTGTAATACATTTTTAACTTTTCAAAATTTTCATGAAAATGTAATAAGCAATTTTTTAAAAACACTTTCTTACTGTATCAAAATGCAACTTATCATTTGCTTTCAAATTTCTTTACATATAATATTTCAAAATGTTTATATCAAGATTTTAAGTTCAAGTTAAGTTTTTACATGTTAAGTTCATTATTTAAATGTCAATTTAAAATAATTTAATAGCGTATCGAATTCGCATTTTCCATATTTTCATTTTGTATGATACAGTCAGCAGGATTCAAATGTAATCCCAAAATAAACTGAATTGTAACTTAATGATTGAAAGCATAAAAAAATATAATTTATAAATATAGAATTCATTAATTATAGACTAAAAAATCAGGGATCAGCAAACTTCGGCCCGCCGACTATTGTCAACCCGGCCCGCAGGCTCTTGTTTTTAAAAAATTTAAATAAATTAAAAAAATTTAGAATTTATTTATTTGGGAATTCTAATCATTAAAAAAATCGCAGCTGATATATTTTCTGAACATATTGTTAAACTACAGCTTCAAAAGCGTTTTTCAGGTTTTGATAAAGGTGCAAAAAAACATTTTCATATTTCAAAATCAATTTAACTATACAATTTAAGAGCTTCTGTTCTCCAAAATTATGTATTTAGAAAATTTTATATTTTTATCGATAAAATAGATTTCATCAATAAAAAAATGAAATAAAACCTGCCTGCGGCGCTATTAATTTATAATTATTTTCTTGATATAACCTGCATATGAAGATATTTTTATGAAACTAGTGCTTGCATTTTTAAATAATTATTTTGAGATTGATTAGTTTTAATTTTAAAAATTTTTGAGCCTGTTTATTTTGTTGCTCTTTGAGTAGCAAATATAAAATCACATATAAAATTATCGAGTTCGTTATCCGGCCCACCGAGTCTCAAATTTTTACAATTCGGCCCTTTTCAAAAAAAGTTTGCCAACCCCTGGACTAAATGAATATCGAATAACACAACTTATTATTAGATTTAGATGTAAAGGAAAAAGCGCGCGAAATTTAATCAAATAGTTGCAATAAAATTTAGTACGATTTTACTTTAACGGACTTATCGATTTCTACTAATCATCAAAGTTGAGCAACATATGGCACAACGATTGCGTGATGTTAACCCCAGATTATTTTATTGTATAATAAAAGCGGATTTTCAAACTTAAATAACTCTTTTATAACTATAAAAAAACCTGTGCAGTAGAGCAAGCTAATAAAAAGCTTGAATGAGAATATGTGATCCAGAAATATTCGTAGAATTAATCAGAAAGATTTTAAAAACAAGGTCCCATGATGATCGTCAATATGAAAATGAGTCTCAGAGACTTACAAAAACCATAAAATCAAGGATTTCGAAGTTGAGATTCCATGATGAGCCTTGACATGAATGTGAATCTCATTAACTTACTGCAGAGTTCTATCCTAAGAACTTTTAGATTAGGTTATCTTGAAAGTAATATCGTTTTTCGAATGATAGATAAAATTTTCAATAAGAACTTTATTTATTAATTATCAATTTAAAACATAATTTTTATTGTTATAAAACACGTCTGTCCACCTTTCTATAAAAGTTTTGCTCCCTTTTTTGTAAAATTGTGTCAGTTATGAATCAAAATATTCAGGAAGTCCCCTTTTCACCTCCTCTACATTTTTCAAAATTTTCCAATCGAAATAATTTTGTAATGACCTGAAAATATGGTAATCTGATGGCGCAGAATCTAAATTCTAGATTCTAGACTCTAGAGAGTACAAAGGATGTTGAATTGTCTCTTAACTAGGGTGACCATACGTCCCGTTTTCGCCGGGACAGTCCCGTTTTTGTCGTGTCTTGCGTTCGTCCCGTCGTTTTCGTAAAATTGTTTGATTTGTCCCGTTTTGCCGGTTCACATATTTTGATAGACATGAGATGACTGAATTTCTTTTTATATTCATCAAAACAATATTTTTTAATGCGTTCTCATTGGATCTTTTTTGCCCAATAATTTAATTGAAGTCTTATTTTTATGTTTTAATTTGTATCATTCCTTGAAACATTACAATAGGGTTGAAATCAAAACTCTTGTTGAGCTCTCCAATGTTCAAATACAGAGTTTCCTAAAAAATTGTTTTACTCTTACAATAAAAATTTTTTTCGAATAATTTTTTCACTTATTTTAAGTCTACGTTATTGTTGCTGTTTAAAATATGTAGTATAATCGCAGTTTTCGGTTACTTCACAAAGCTCAAAACTATCCTGAAAAATGTGGTAATTGCAGTAAAAACACACTTTTCTAAAAATTATAATAAAACTTTTCAATATTTTTAGTTTTCATTATTTTATCAACAAACTTAAGGTAATTAATATCATGATATAAAAAATCCCCAGATTATACAGTTTTCAGAAGTCTTAACTGTTTCATATACGCTTTATATTCTGCGTCTTTTGATAGTTTGCCATCGCATACCCGTGTTCTTTTATTGGGTTAAAAAAATAAAATTGATGTTATCAGAAAAATAATATCTATATTAATTTAAAAAAAAATTGATTTTAATTTTTTTCAACTCATTTTGTCTATCTGGACCTTATATACCAAAAGTGGTGTTTCGTTGATGTTGTTCCTTGAAATCGGCTTTTTTAAGGCTTTATATGTATCATTTGAACATTAATTGCTATTTTAATTTACTTATCATACTTTTTTTTATTTATTTAATAAAAAAAAAATTATTTATTCTGTGAGTATTTTCGGGGTAATTATCCGTCTCGTCGCATCATAGTACTTTTTGCTGGTCTAAATCACTTATGAGGTTCTCCATTACTAGATTTTTTAAAGAATCGCTCAAAAATTCAACGGAAATAACTAATATTTTCAAAAACGTCATTTGAAGATAGCCTACATTTTTTTAAAACTGAAAAACGCGTTATTTTTTTCACTATTAATATCGTGTAATTAATAAAATCACTGTTTTTCGCCGAAAACTTTTCCAAAAATAAAAATTATAGATAAAGACATGATGCAAAAAGTGCGAAACTCAAATGCTGTTTTTTTATGAAGACTAAAAGCAAAATAAAAATCCAATGCATTTTTGAAAGCATTATTGTGTCAATAGAAAATGATATGAAAGAACGATTCATTAAACGAGAATTCGATTAACTGAAATGAAAAACATAGCATGAAAATAAAAGATGGTCTTTTTCCATATTTTTATTCTTATTAAAAAAAAAAAAATAAAAATATGTTTTGTCACTTTTGATCTTGTTTATTTGTCTAAATATGTAAATTTAAAATTATATTATCCATTATTTAAAAGTTGTTTTGAGTGATAAATTCTTTAATAAATGTATGATATTGGAAAAAATATGGGTGTGAAAATATATTTTATCGGCAGTGTATATCCATAACTATATTAATCGAGGGAAAATTTTTGAACGTGCAACAATTTTTTTTATATAGGGGGGGGGGGCATTTTTTTCGGAGCGTCCCGTTTTGGGTTCTGGGAAATATGGTCACCCTACTCTTAACCTAACACCACAATTTTATCTTTAATGGTTTTCGAAATACGCGGACGCGCGTTCGTCCATATTATCTTCAATCAATAAATCTATTTCCCTTCTTTTCACATCTTCTCAATTTTTTTCATGGGTTCGTGTAAATTTGAGTTATAGTATAATAGATTATTACCAATTTTTTAAATAGTTGCATTATAACTTCGAGTCTTAAAATGTCTTCATCCACGATCCTCGGTCTTCCACTTCAAGGGCGATTTTTAAAGTAAACCATTTGGAATCATTTCTGACATGTCTGAACTTCTAAAATATAGCCTAGCAAATCGAATATATTGTTAATCGCGACAGTTAAATTTTTTTTTTTTCAAGAAATGGTAAAGAATAAAAAAGCAAATATATTCTTCACTCGGAATAAACACCTTTATTTGAAAAATAGCTTGAATAAAAAATTATATGATAAAATACGTTTTTGAGTATCGTATGTCTGTGATCAATATAACACAAAACATATGATGAAAAGTTGACGAACACGACAAAACTGAGGATAGAAAAGGACCATCATAAATATGACGTCACTTACGGGATTAGCTAATATATGTATACGAAAACGAAAAAACAACCGAGATTTTGCAACAACAACACCACTCGAAACCCAGCCGACGCCGCACAGTGATTCGTTTCATACAAGCTAGCACTCGGAAAGTCATAACCGACTAGAGGTATTTAACTAATGCTAACTTGTTAAGTAATATCCCCCGATTATAAAAATGTATGACACATCATCCTACCTAATCAGGATCCTAATTAATGATGGGTCAAAGTCAGTATATAAGGAAATGCGTAATTGCAACAAAATTCATTTCGCTAAGTTCTTTCCGCGAGTTAACATATTTCATACAGTTGCAAGTGCCTTAGTGAAAAAAAAAAATGGATGACAATAATGAAGGTATGTACTTTTAATACGTATATTATTTTTTTATAAAAATACAAAAAACTCTCTGTAAAAAAATGTTGAAAATTGGTCTAAAAAATATCAGAAAAATATGTTTTTTTTTTTTTCATAGACAAACTTTTACCTGTTCACTGTTGTTTCCTTTTTTAAATATTTATTAAAATGATCGTTATTTATCGTAGTTTCAAAAACTGTGACTCTTAGACGTGGCACAACTTGGCATCATTTTTTATAGGTCCATGTCATCAAATATCTCGTAACGAGCTGTTTGAAGTATGGAGTTCTTCGAACAAGATAGATCGATATAAACACATGTTTCAATATGTGTTGCACCGGTTGGGCCTAGAGAATGTTGCCAAGATATTACGAAATCAATTCGCTCAAAAATTTATAAGATATCGGCAGGTATCCTAGCAAAATGGAAGTCTGCATAGAATAGACCGGTTCATTGCAAATAATCGCGAGTGGTTAGAGCAATCGGAGGTATTTCGAGGGCAGGTTGAAGTGGATAGCGAGGAAGCTGAGCAGCAATCTTCTACTCTAAAGCCTGGACGACCGCCGAAATCTTTTGAAGACTGCAGCACAACTGCCAAACGCGCAAGAGTACAACATCTCGTTGAAAATGTTTCCGCTGAAGAATTAATCTATGCAGCACAAATAGCACTAAATGCGTCTGGGAGCCGTACCATCGCCAAAGCAATAAAGTTTGTCAAATAATATGTTGCTTATAACATCAGATCCATTAATTGACTCATTACGCGAAAAACCTTTAAAAAACAAGCGTTTATGGTCTCCTGAAATCTTAGCACACCTATTAGAGTCTGAGGTAACTATACCAACAATGCCAACTACAAGTCGATTTAGTAATACGAATTTGGATGATAGTTTTGAAAACCAATATTTAGTATCGGACAGTACTGATAACTCTGCCTCAGACTCTGATTAGATTATTGATTCAATATTTTAATGATTTGTAAT
Organism: Hydropsyche tenuis; assembly: GCA_009617725.1. Lineage (NCBI taxonomy): Eukaryota > Metazoa > Arthropoda > Insecta > Trichoptera > Hydropsychidae > Hydropsyche > Hydropsyche tenuis. Next base: position 108,257 of record VTON01000174.1, on the reverse strand, counting down.
ATTATATTATAGCAATGATTAACAAATTTCTATAAATAATGGTGTTTTAATTAGTTAGGTAGGTTGTTAACCAATTATTCTATAAAATACTTATAATTTTGTTTATTTCAAGTAGGTACTTATGTAGCTATTTTAATTAGAAACATGGTAATGTGTTGTGATAAGGTTGTAACTAACAAGTAACTTATAACATTATGATTTTGTTTATTTCAAGTAACTAGGTAGTTAATAAGGCATTAGTTAAATATTTATTACCTACTTTATGATAGTATCGATAAGTCCTTTTGTTCAAAAATCATTTTTTATTTATTTATTTTATAATTATTAATTGCTTTTTATTTACAATAAATTCAAGTATTATCACAAAATTACATCCTCTTTAATTTTCTTTAGCTAGAAATTAAACTCTAAGGTGAGTGGTTAATAATTTAATAACTTTAATAATATTAAGTAGTTCGAAATAGAACAATGCTTTGAAAAAAATTAAAAAAACCTCCTACTCTATTACTAAGGCTGGAACCAATTTTTTTATGCAGCTAAATGCTTATTATTATTAAATTTGTATATTTTATCACTTATTAATTGGTTTAGATCACGAAAAAGCAAAAAAATAATTTCCGAGCGCTAGCTTGTATGAAACGAACCACTGTGCGCCGCACGACCAACGGCGGATCCAGGTAATTTGCAGGTGGGGACAATTCCTAATTTTTAATATACTTTTTTTCAAAAATAAGACTTAAATTCAGTTCTTTTTTGAAAAAAGGTGCTACTTAGTACGCATTTTTTATCAAGCTTTCTATGATTTAATTTTTTTATTATTCTTTTTTAATAGCGCCGCAGGCGAATTTTTTCCCAAAACGTATCGATGTTAATAAAATTTATAAGACATCAAAGAAATGTATTGAAAATTAATTTTTCTGATGAAAACAAGACGATTAAATAGTATTTTTTCTCAAAATTAGACATTAGCGCCGCAGGTAAATTTTTTTTCAAAAATATACCATATCAGTGAAATTATATCTGAAATATTATAAAAATCTATAAGTGATTAAATATTTGTTTCATTAAACTTAAAAAAAAATTCGAATTTGAATTAAAATGTAAATCTCTAGGATGGTGGCAATTGACCGTTGGCCACCACCGTGGATCCGGCAGTGCACGCAACAACCGAAACAGCACACCCACCGCGAAAGCGCCGCATCAATCCTCGACGACGACATCTCGGCGACCAGCTCCGAGTGGGCGGCCAGGGCGGGGTGTGTCCACGCCAGAAGGCGGGATAGCCCCGGCCAAAGATGGCCGCCCGACGATAAACGACAGATGAGGAGCGAGCAAGCTCTGTATCTGTGTATCTGTGTGTACGTGTGTATGTCCCGGCGGTGGGCGCCTTATCGATTCGGTGTCCGAGATGTAAATTTTAGAATCGCCGCAGATTTGTCAGGAGGCGGTTTCTTTCCAAATTTAGATTCATGGCGAGGCGCGGTGCAGCGCCAGATTTATCGGTGGAGATTTGTCAAAATTATTCGGGGTTTTCGGCGGTGGGGGGTGGGTGGGTTTTTTCCATCGTCAGGGGGTTGTGGTGGTGCTTTTAAGGTTTCGAGTTGGATGAGTGCTGTTTCGATTTGGGGGTATTGATTGTTGGGTTTGTGAGATTTTTTTAATTTGTTGTTTGTGATTATTAATTTGAGAATCATTTTTTTATTTCGGTGGATGATATTTTATTTGTTTTTTTTTTTAATTTTCTGGTTTTTCGTTTATTTTTATATTATAACTAAAAACTCATATTTTGGCTTCTGAATACGTTGCATGATGATTTCAGGAGTCTTTATGTTAATTATTTTAATTGACTTAAAGTTAATTTTATATATAATAATACTTCAACTAAACTGTAATACCATCTAAACCATAATTACTATATAAAATTTATATCAATCATATCTAATATTTATTTAAAAAATTGACTACTTAATTGTAAGTATCTATTTGAAAAGCAATATTTCAAGTCGTCATTCCAATTTCAATTTAAATTAATCCAATATTATATATACATACTTAAATAATTGATGCGCATACGTACATAAAAGTTTAATTGCATGAAATTCGGAACCTAATTTTATCCCGAGCGTATAAAATTGATCATTCGCCTCTATCTGGTTTTACTGCGACTGCCAATTTTATAAGGTATCTCCCCCAAGAGGATTTAATTTTGCTTTAAGACAAATTAAAATTTCTCCGAATTGTAATCTTGCCTCACGGAATTATCTTTAAAATAATGACTTCTCCCCAAGAAAGCTCGGATATTCCAAGAAAATTAGTTCTAAAATGAATTTTATCAGAAAGACTCGCTTATATGGGTACACTTTTCCTTTTTAAAACATGCGCGACAAGCCTACATTGAAAATCTATATTAAAAAAAAATTCTATAAAAGTCGGTATATTGAACTTTTTTTTAATCAATATTTTAGTCATATAATGAAAAAGAATATATAAAAATAGTTTCACATGAGTATAGCACGGACTTTTTCATAAAATATTTAATTTTTATAAAATTTTTGTACCATTTTAGAATTATTTTTTATATAAATATTTGCAATCCTTAAACGTAAACATAATACAATACATTTACATTCATCGCACGGCCTCATTGTGAGGGCGTGTAAATTTTTAAATTGAGAGCAAAGAGAAAGTCTCCTTTCATGCTCTCTTCATTTTTTCCGTCCCAGCAGCGAAGAGTGGCAGAAAAATAATGATTTAATCCCACTTTTTCGTTCTCGGGCATATAAAATATCCCCGAACCGCGGCGAAGGGCCCCACACCCGCCCTACACCGCCCTCAGCTCACAGCCTTTTCAATGGGTGGCTGCAAGAAGAAAACCCCCCCCCCCCCGAAGGGATGGGCGGGCCCTCGCTCGGGGGCGGCGAAAGAAACGTTTTTAATCTTTGCTTTGTAAAGGTGATTATGAGGGATTAAAGGTTTGGAAGTATGGTAAGTATTTTAGTACGGGCGCCCTTTATTAAGGGTCCCCGGGCTTCGTTAAAAGTAAACGGCGATGGTAAATGGCGGGGCGCGCGATGAATAGGTGAAGATGAACTTTTTTAATAATTAACTCAGACACGGCGACTTAATTTCTTTTGATTTATATTCGTACGCTTTCGAATCGAACTCGAATCGCGTAACGAGCTTCCTCGTTTTCGCGTTCGATACGAAAATTCATGGGGATGGTCGCTTTCGTTTGTGTTTGCGCTTTCGTATGAAATAAAAATAGAATATGTATATGTTCGACACGAAAGCGGTGAGATTTTTATGTATGTTTTGGAAAAAGCGCTCTAGTATTTTTTTTTTAAATTTAAATTCACTTATAGAAATTCAGGAAAATATTATATATACTAACAGAAAAAATGCCATTAAAATATTAGATATTAGAAAATTCTCTGATTGTTTTACTGGATTAATAAAAGAAAAATTCTTTTCAAAATATCATTAAATTAATATGAGACATTGAGATTGGGTTATACATATTATAATACCAAATATGATACAAAAAAAACTGTAGTCTATTATTTTTTCTGTCGCACTTCATTTCGAGAATATGCTTTTATAATAGCTTTTCAACTACAATGGATTTTCTCAATTAAAACATAATTATGAAAGGTATTAAAAATTAATGTATTTCATTGAAATTAATGAAGGATCACTTGAACGTACACTCAACGTCGAACCAAACAAACTCACACAATCACAAATAGGTAATACACGTGTGCGAAACAAATACGATTTATGATCGAGCGTACCTACTTACGTAAATACGTATGTATTTTTACGTAGAAACAAAAATAAATTCTCGAAATGCTCAAAAATATAAATAAAGCTCTTAGATATGCGCAGAACGAGCCAATAAAAAATAGATCGTTCCAAATGAAAGAGGGTCGAGCGCTCGACATCAAAGCAAACCGTCGATATTGTTTAGCCAATTCGTGTGTGACAAACGCAATATGGTGTCCAAACCATCAATCCTCGGGTACAAGGTATTACGGCACTCAATTAGCATTGTTACTTAGGATTAGGCAACCGCCCGAATACGTGGGGAAACCTTTGCCGTGTGCCGTCTGGGTTGGGTACGTGTGTTAATCCTTAACACTAAACTAAGATTCGTGTCTAAGTTTCGGTCCGTAATCTACCTTGGGTGTAGCAGCAATTCCGAAGGAGGACATACAAGATTTAGGTGTTTGCCGAAGCCGCAGTTCACTCTTGTATATAGGGTGTGCTTGGGAAGTGGTCTTCGTATATTGCTTTGTGTTTATATACTGCACATTGAAATTGAATTAAATTTTCTCGCATTAATAGGATATATCTAAGGATTCCAAAACTATTGACATTTATCATTGCCAGTATTGTCAATATAAGTAAAAAATGGGATAAATATAAAAAAAAAATACAATAACTCAGCTAGCAAATCAACCAGTCCAAAGTTTAACAATATTTTTCGACGATCTCATGACTTTTTTCAACTCATCAAAATCATTAATTAGTATTAGGTATATATCAATAATATCACTTCTAGTAAGTACGTTAGATTTACTGAAAAATTCTAATTATCGGTTTACCGGTAAATTAAATTGAAAAAATAACGAGAAGCCGAAAAAATCGTATACTTAAGAAATTGACCTATCAAAAAAAAAACAAAAACAACAACAACAACAATACTTTTCACTTACAATTAGTTTTAAGCCTTTCTAATTAAGTTTTTCTAATGGCATCTCTAATTTCTAGCTATAACACCTTTAATCATATTCCTCATTAAGATGAACACTTTTAAATATATTCAAATAATTCGAGATTAAATTTAACGATAGTCGAATATAACTTACATCCATTTCAAAAGAAGTTCTTTCATTCACACAAACACCACAAGCCCACGCATGCGAATCAACAATTTGACAATTCCAAGTACACACACACGTCCAAATCAACAATATCAAATCAAAGACACGAAACGGAAACGGTTTCCAAACACTAAACACGAATTCGGCCTAGCTCTATAGACAGAGCTTCAGTCTCATCGGATGTAGCGTTTCCGGGTCCGGACCCGGGGTCTGAAATCGCGATAAATACCACTGGGTATTTCGGTTATTTGGGCGCCTAAGAGGCCACAATAGGATCACAAAAGCGTCTTCGTGTGTTGACACCGTCGTTGTTCGCCGATAAGCACAGAAAACCACCTTTCGCAAAGTGGGCGTATTTTCGTAGTCCACCCGTTTTCTTATTCTGACGTCTGGCCGGACGCGTATTGTTTAATTTGCTTTAAGTGTTTGGATATTGTTCTGAAATTATATTTAGGTTAAATATACATATATAGAATTTAAATTGATTTTTCAAACATAATCTATCTATCACCTATCCCTCGATTTACACGGTACTCTTTTTACACGTTTTCGCTTTTACACGGTTTTGAAAAAATAAAAAAATAAAAATGATCAATAATATTAACATTAATAATTTTAACATTGAATTCTATCACTAACTAAAATAGAAGAGCCACTGTTAGGTAAACAACGAGGTGCGTACCCGCACATTTGTCATTACGTCGTAGTTTGACATTTAAATGTAACCTCAAAACGATATGTCGACCATGATATATAAACATTTTTATAAATTGGTTATTAAAATTAGGACTTCGGAATAAAATTAACCTAAGTTAATAAAAAGCTTGAAAAAAAAAACCAAATTATGCGTTTTTTGTGTACTTTTCGATTTACACGATTTTACTTTAAAAAATATACAATTTCGATATACACGTTTTTCTCAGGAACCTATGTATCTACCATGTAAATCAAGGGATAGGTGTATTATATTTTGAAAAATCGAAATTTAAATATAGAAAATTTATCGAAAATTACCCAACTGTTATTAGGCTCATTTACCGGTAATGACAACCCTAATTAGCACAAAAATCTGAGACGAAAGAAAAGTAATTTTCATAAAAGTTCAAAAAAGATATAAACAAAACTAATTTGAAAGGAAAACTATCATCCCTCTCACTACTCACACTCCGTTAGATATCAGAATCACTGGTCCGACTCAAACTCCATCACCGACAACAACCCAAACAAAACTGATTTGACATAAAATAATCACATCGATAGATCTACCGAAACGGTAACCACAACAAAAACCAAACACCACAGCCTTAATACCAAAGCACCGCGGACTCCAGGCCCGGCACGCTCCGAAAGCCCATCGCGCAATTTCCCCAACTCGATTCTCAAATTCGCAATTCGCAAACGTCGAAATGGAGCGTTTGTTCTGCTGTCTTAGAAGCGAAGATAGAGCAAACCCTCGTCTCCATCCGCCGCTCAGACAACAATAATGCCGAAGAAGCACCCCGGCCGACAGACGTCTCCCGAACGGATGAATGAATATTCAATAGAGCCTCCGCAGTGCCCGAAGGCTCTTTGTCTGGCCGCCCACTCGCCGCCCACCGGTTTGGGCTTTTATCGCAGTCATCTGTCCGAGTCGGGGTAGGTTATGTGGGGGGTGGGTTTTGATTGGCGGTTGTGGTTTTTTCGACTGTGTTAGATATTGAAGGTGTGATGGTTTGGTTTTTGTTTTCATGAGTAATTTTATTTGAAGAAGTTTTTTTTTATATAATTTAGTCACTCGGAAAAAAATGCGCAATACGAATTAAGTAAATATTTTTCTAGAATAAAAGTCTGATCAAATTCATTATAGACGGATTGTTTAATTTTTATTCAAGTCTGAAATTCTTGGTGTATCACACGTTTCGTCTTCTTTTCTTCTTCTATGATTTCTATAAAAAAGTGAACGTCGGTACGATAATTAACTCAAACAATGTGTAAATATAATAATATTTATCGAAAGATTATTTTTTGTCTTTAAGAGAATTTTTTTTTCAACTGACAATGAGTGCTTTTAAAATACGCTATATTAAAAATCGTTCAAAATTTTTAAAAAGAAAATATGTAAATAACAAATAAAAAAATACTCTCGATGCATTTATTCAAAAATTGGAAAAATTTGCTCGAAAACTATTCATTTTCAACTAATGACTTAATTTGGTTAAATTTTCATGTGAGGTAAATTCCATTTGGTAACTTTCCGTTTAGTGAATATTTCCGAAAAATTATAAAACTTGCATAAATTAATTAAATGATAAAAGTTGTTCACTCTCCGTTATAAAACAATTAAAACTTCAATCAAGGCGGCTTGCATATATGTATGTATGTAGGTACATATTCAAATAATACGTTTATCATACAATATACGAAACTTCCATGAAGCTAATACACACGAGTCCCGGCTTTTACTCCAGTAATTTAAGCGTTCTGTTGTTTTTTGTTCCGACGCCTAATTTGATAGAAAAGCTGATGCTTCGGAATCGAATTAAAACAGCCGTTCGCTGAAAAGTGCGTTGGGGAGAATGACGTCGCTCCGAGTTGCCGTGGCCCCATAGAAAATCTAATAACAACCTATCGGGCACGATCAGTTATTAATCTATTTTAAATAGCTATACATGCAAGCTGTTATCTTGAAATTGAGTCTCGTGTGTGTATGTGCTCAAATGTTCATGCATTTGCCGAAAAACTCAATTTTCTTGGAAATTCAATAGAGAAGTTCCGCTTTTCCATGCAAATAACGGTGTTTTGAGGATTTAATATATTGAATATGCTTATTAGATGATTTATTTTTCATATTGTATGTATATTTGATGGGATTCGAATTGTTTTGGAAAGATACATTTTAATCAAGACGTGTATTCTTAACGATATCCACTCTAACATAAATAGAGGAATTTTAAATTAAAAATCAATCGGCCCCTCAATAAAAGGATGATCCTTGAAGATCTGTTTATAAATATTATCTATTATTATTACTATTTATTTATTGAGTGATTATTGCGCTGAGTATCACAGAAAAAATGAGTTTGAAATATTGGCAAAGCTGTAAGTACATATGTTTAACTGTTTATTTTATTCAAGACAAAAATTTTCAGTTAAATTCTAAATACTGGATTTTGATTTTTTAAAAATCATCATAAATTTCAGATTCAAATCATATCTAAACAACAATATTACGAACAGAATCAAAATATTTTCACATCGCCTTGATGCGACCGAGTTTCATTGTCAGCCCTGTTTCTGAGAAACATCGCAGACAGTTGCGATAAAAAGCAATATTTTGCGTATAATTCCAGTGCGGGCATTTCTCTTTCTCTCCGAGGACAATTCCTCTGGTTAATTTAGCAAACGGCACGAATTATAATGGGGACGAGTCGAAATCCTCGTGCGCCAACCGCTAATGGAATGGGATCGCGGACGTTGCTCCTCTCCTAAGACTCTCCGCTAAGGAAAAGCTTCGCGAAATTAAAACATCAAAACGACGGTGGTTTTATACGTACACCACGTCCTACCATGGTCCTTATACATTCGTGGTTGTACGGTGTGGTGTGTACGAGAGCCGCTCAAGTAAATTCCCGGCCGACCCATAAAAAGCCCAGAACGGTCGTAGAGAAACTCGCGGGATACAGTGTGTCGTTGGTGAACCAACTTTCCTTCAATTTGTCTAATTGATAATTAATTGAAAATTTAATTTATTTTAAGGATATGTGATTCGAATAGAATTTCTGATTGCTATATGAATACTATTATTTAATATAATATACTGTGTACCTAATCGGATACCGTTCGTTATCGATGCGTATGATATTGCATAAATACGACAAGTGATGTTGAAATATCATAAATATATATTAAAAAAATATAATTAATTAATTTTAATAATAAACAAAAATTTTTTTCAGCGCAAACATTGTAATTTCGAATATATTCGATATATTTTTACTCCGATTCACCCTTTCAATTCGATACGTTCACCACGCACGGGAATCGACTTAATTTCGATACCAGTCGTCCTTTCAATTCGAAATCATATCAACCGACGCCGAAGATCTTCAGGAGCAATCCCCTTGAACGCTTCACAGTTTGAAAACGTTTGCTTTTCATTAAAACCGTATAATTGGTGGCGCGAGCCGGCCCGGAGGGAATCGAGATGATACAGTCCGCGGCATTATTCGGCGGCATCAAAAAGCTCTAAGTCGTTGGGAGACCGGCCAAAAACTAAACGACATTTAAATCTCGCGCCACTCTCCTCCCGCTTCCTGTCTTTGGTGGAAACGAGACCCGGAAGAATCGGAAGCGAGACGAGAAATATATAAAGCGAGCTTTTCCATTCGTGGAGAGCCGTCTTAACTCGCTGAGCTTTTCCCCGGGCACGTCTACGTGGACGGTGCGATTCCGACTTTATATCGTCAAAAATTAATTCTCTTCTGAAACGCTTTGAGAATATATGCTAGGTTTACATGTAGGAATTTTTTTAATTGATGAAATAACTAAAGAATGAACTACGTGTAAGAACGTACTGAAAAAAGGTACCAGTATTGAAAGTTTTATACAGAAATGGCTCAGTTTGTGTTTTTTTAATTTGATTTTCTTCTAATCGTAAGAAAATAGAATTTATTAACAGATAAGAAAAGCAAATAAATAAATGTTTAGAAGTTTTATGAAAAAAAAATCAATATCAAAATCTATATAATAATAAAAATTTAAATTAAATTCCGTTAAATCTTCTATCTTGATGATATTTCAAAAAATTAAATGCTTTTAATTTAGTAAAAAATATAATTTTCTGTTATCAATTCGACCAATGCATTAGAAGTAGGATTCTTAAATGTATACATACACATGTTTATGAAATTCGATAAAACTTCTTTACTTCGAAAAATAATAGCGTATTCGTACTTTCAAACTGAAGCTGAAGTTCAAAGATAATATACCATAAATAAAAATAATATATCACGTATTCTTACGTAAGTCTATGAAACAAATGTTTCTTTTGAAAACATACGCGATAAATCAATGTTTTTTTCGTATCGAATAAATAATGAGTAACGGAATTTTGTCGTATTTATTCTCCATCGATTCTCGAAAATTAGGATACAAGGGTAGAAACTCGCCAAAATGCATTTAGTCATGCCATACACGATTTGCCAATTTATCAAAAGAAAAAAACTCTTTTGATCTTTGTAAATCTCCCCCTCTTCGTTTATTAGCTAAGTGTATTAGTCTCTCGTACGCAAAAGGAAATACTTGTTGCTCACTTTGTGTAATACATATGTACGATGAAAATTGAGATGAAATATTGATAATCTACTAATAATTTATGTTATCTCAAATAAGATGAAAGTCGTTAAAAAATATATATTTTGCAAGTTTATTATTTTTTTAGATATAAAGAATATCTGTTATACGAGTATTATATAGGTATTTTTTTATGGTATATTATATGGTGAAAAAAAAATTTATATTTTGTTTTCTTTCATTTTTTTTTGAATAAGTTATTTATACATAGAAACAAAATATATAATATTTTGATACTAACAGGTCATTAGTGACTGGTTTACAGAGCGTTTTCCTGACACCAATAAACAGACATTGAACCATTGTAGTATTATTTGCATTTCGAGCACCAAATACGAACATTATATACAAAAACATTTAGGTGTTTAACTATTATGCCAATTGCAGAAACAATCTATCGATCGTTTATAGAAAACTCACAACCCGATTAACTTTCGCGAATATCTATTGCAATTTAAAAAAAATCACACGCTTTTCTTGATTTATAGAAATAAAAAACTGCCTACCTTTTATACAGGGATTACTCATTTTTGAATTTCGAAAGGACGATTTTTTTCACCCATTCCACCAAATGGTCTTCTAAAGAAAAAATCGCGCGTTGCTAACAAGCAAACGTTGGCGCAAAAGATTTTATTTAATTTTTTTCGGAGCGTCTGTTTGCTTGCGAATATCGAGTCAGACATTCATCTTTGCCATCGGTGGGAGGCTGTAGGTGAACACAGTGGCGGGACCGCAAATCGTCAAAACCACGAAAAACTCAGGGAAATACGTTTAAATTTAAAAAATCTATATTTTATTTTATTGAGTATATTTTGATTTAGCTTTATCGAATATATAAACTGTTAATAATTATTGAAGTGAAACAGCATGTGATACAGTTAGTATATTAACAAATATTTTATCGTTGTTCTGATTGTGAAATTGAATTCTACATGAACTATACCCGATAATGATATCGAAATCACTTAAAAATCTCAAAAACCCAAATCCAAATTTTATATAGAACTAGGGTTCTACATAAAATTTACAAAATATACTTAACTCGCCTGAAATCCGTAGAAACAGACTCCCTTGCAGTTTTACACGTTGACATCTTTTTCGCGCGCCAAAGATGCCGTCTGAAATCAAGCATAAGCTCCGCTTTTAAGAACTGCGAATACTTCGCCGGGGAAAAATACACCCCCTCGTTTGCGAGGCCGATCAAAGAGCCGCCCGAGGGTGGCTGTGGGTGATGCGGGGGTGGTCTTCGCCGGCGATCAATCGAGAAGCGTAATATCTATCGCGCAGCGTCTTCTCGTTCAATGGCGACGACAGACACGCCTTTCGAAAGCAGAGGATTTGCCATTGAAATTCCGCGGAATTCATTAGGCAGCACGTATAATGCGTAAAAAGCGAGCTTTCAGCGAGGATCGAAAGAAGCAACGGGAGAAAGGTGGAGAAAATAAGCGCGCGAGAAAAAAAACCGCACGAGTGTCATGTTTGTGCACAGGCCGTGCTCGACTTCGATGCATGGTTTTATTATATTGGTTTGGATAATTTATTTATTTATTTTATTTTACCCATACAAATATAGGTACATAATTATATAAATACATTACTGTATGAGTACACATATACCACCATAGCCTAACAGGTCACCCTACATCGCTATGGTGGCCAAAAGAAAAATATAACAATCAATAAAAGTTTGAAAAAATATATACATATATGTACATATACATATATACAACATATCGTTAATAAATATAATTAAATTTAATTTAAATCAACTAACCTACGGCAATTTGACATTGCAACAAAACTTTAAACAACTAATTAATTCCAAATATTTAATATTAAACAAATCCACATCAGGGCTAATCAAATTAAAATACATAATGGCCAGCGAAAGAGGAGATTTGGCAAATACGGTCGTTCTCGCCCTGACAGGCAAGAAGAGTGACCGCGAACGCAAATCACGCGGATGCTCTGGAGCTAGCAACCCCAACTCACTGAGAACATATGGGAGGTACACGATACCCCTAAATACTGCAAAAAAAAATTTAACCAAATCTACTTTCCTACGAAAGGAAAGCGAAAAAAAACCAAGCTAACCCAAAAGAAAAGCTGAAGGATATAGAAAAGGAAAGTAACCGTACCTCCTCATGTACAGATATCGAAGAAACCTCCTCTGAATCCTCTCAATCCGAAGATAATGTCCAACATGGGAAGGATGCCAAACCACCGAACAATACTCCAAAATACTACGAACTAAAGTGTTTTAAGAGTTTTAAAGTTTTAAAAGAGTTTTAAAGTTTTGAGAGTGATAAAGGTGTTGGGCATTGTTGGCCGAGTGAATAAATTGAAATGGCAATGTGCTATGGGGAAAGATACTACAGGAAAATGGATGCGTTAAGGTTGGAAAGGTAAGTAGAGTCCATAAAAGAAAAACAGGAAGAAAGGGTGGCTGATTGATGGATGAAATTGAAAAAAAAATTGTGGAGTAAACTATTTGAGATAGACAAAAATGAAAAAGGATTGTAAAGGTCTTCATTGGATAATGAATGACTGTGTATGATAATTACATACATATGTGATGATGGCGAGTAGTCTTTGAAGTATTGCGGTTACCGTGATTGTATCAAACTTATGTTTTATCCAATAACAAGGAAATAACAGTAAAGTATTTGAGTCTGCTTAGTTAGTATTAGTAAATCGTAAATTTGATCGAGTCGCTTATATATTTCCTTTATAATAATATAAGTTCCACACAACTCTGAAATTTTTTTATAAAAACATAAAAAAAAACATTTTTTGTAATTAATCAATTCATTATACACGTGTCCCAAAACGAGTATACACACTTTGAATGCTCATAACTTTGATATTTATTGAGCTATGATTAATATTAAAACTTTAAATTAAAGAAGAGAAATTTATAATTTGTATGCCTACTAAAAAAAATTTAAATTGATTAGTCTTCTGGATCAGAAATTGCTTAGAAGGTGGAGCGATATATGTAAATTCAAACAACGCAAATGATGTTGTTCAAAATTCGGTTCTATTTTCTTTTATTTTTTTTCTTTTGACTCGTTAACTACTGCTATTTTTAGCCTGTAAATTTTATTTTCGATGGATTTTCATTAAATATTAGCATAAGATTTAGAGAATCGTGGAATTTTATATTATACAGGGTCTTCCCCGGGACTTTGATAACTTCTAATCGGATTTAAAGTGACTTAGAGTCATGATAGAGAAGTGAGAGTGATACCATTTCGAATGAAATCGGCTAAAATTTATTTTTCATTTTTTACCCCTCCCCCTCAAATTTTACCTCTCCCCCTAATCTAGGTCCAAATTTTCATCATAAAAGAAAAAAAGAATCGATTTCTCAAATATAATTGAAATAAAAAGGTTTGCTGTTTTATCTATAATTAAGAATATTATTTTTCACAGTTCAATATGTTTAAATACCATTGAGTGCTCAATTATTTAATTTTTACGTTACAAGTAACGTAACAAGTGTGTTTTTTACTGCAGTAACCACATTTTTCAAAATTTTGGAACTTTGTCACGAAACCGAAAGCTAAAATTTTTATTTTTTTAAATATCCACAATAATTTAGTCTTAAAACAAGTTAAAAAATTTCAAAAATATTTTTAATTCCGATAGGTAAAACAAATTATAAGGAAACTTTCTATTTGAGCATTCACGAGCTAAACGGGAGTTTTTATTTCAACCCTATTGTAAAGCATCGAGAAATAATACAACCTAAAATATAAATAAAAACAAGACTTTAATTAAATTATTGAGTAAAAAAGATCCAATGAAAATGCATGAAAACATATGATTTGGATAAATATTAAAAAAAATATCAGTTTCTTCAGTATTTCAAAAGATAAGGGCTGTAATTACTGTAAAATAGGGTAGTTAGAAATATTAAAAGTATTGTAAAATAGTGAATAGATCATCACCTTATGAAATTAAATAAAAACTTTTTCGACGTTTGTTTTTAAACCAAAAATCAAATGATTGATTTTATGTCATGGTGTATCAGCCGATTTTCTACAATTTAAAAACAGGTGTTTATTGACTGTATAATGACAACTTTTCAAATCGATATCTCTATTATTTGATAGAGTTTACACTCTAGTTTTTACCTCTTATCTAGATATAAATATGCAAAATCTATAGTGCGTCCAATAATATAGCCAGGGACTGTATATTATATACATATTATATACAAAATATGTTCGTATTACGAATATATACTCATAATTTGTAAAGAATTATAACACGCATTTTCAATGCAAACGAGAAATATTTACGTATTTTAAAACGACAAGCAAACACCGAACGACGAACACCCCACCCATTTTCACCCATAAAACAAAATTAGATTCGAATCCCGAAACCCTCGAAAAATGCGCGACAAAATTTCCCAATTCCCGCCCACAAATTTCGCACGAACGACGCTCGATTTCGGATGAAGCACTTATTTATCCGTAACGGCCGGCAATAAACAATAAAGTTGCCCGCCCGACACACTTCGCCCAGAAAACGCGCCATTTTTGTTCGGAAAGTTCGCGCAAAGCTCCGAATGTAACGGCCCCCGGGGGAGGAAAAGCGGCGGGATATTTCGCTTGGTTTTCCCGCATGGAAAACTCGCACGTGCTCGTCGATACTATTGCGAAACTATTAGCGGAAATTTGTGAATGAATCACAGTGTTGTTTTCGGAAGATTGGTGCGTTGTAATTTGTTTTTCGATGCGAATTTCAATAAGAGTTTAAGAGTTCAGTGTTAGGTTCATTTAATATATTTTTATTTTCAAGAATAAATCGTTTGAATTGATTGAGTATTTTTTTTAATATAATACGCAGGGTGTTTGGTATAGTGATGCAAAGCCTTAAAAGGGAGATAGGTTATGTAATTTTTAGTATTTTAAAGTAAACATACCTCAGTCCAAAGTATTATTTTATAGTTTTATAGTCATTGTTATTATGTATATTTTTTCGATTTCTTAGAAAAAATCCAATATTTCGCACTTGCGCACTAATAATTCCCAAATGAAAGGTAGCATGGTGGATAAATCTTATTTTTTTGTTTGTTTATTGTGTATTTAAGCCAAAAATATGAATACAAACATCTATATTATCACAAAATTATTAATGATTAGTTATCAAAAACTTGTTGAAGTAAAGGGAAACTAGTGTTTTTATTTGATATTTCTTATTAAAAAAAAGCGATGCTCAAAGATGTCAAATATTTATAAAAACATATCTGTTTAAAGCCCTTTCGATTGATGAATGAATGAATGAATTCAGCAAAGCTGAATTTTGGTGTGAAGCTTGATATTGTGGTTTTTAAACAGAATATCAAAAGTATTATATTATAGATAGCGATTCGAGAATTTTACTTATACGAGATAAAATCTTAATATATGTACGTAGAATTTTGTGATGTATGATTTTTGAAAAAGTTTTCAAAAAAGGTTGAAAAAAAGGTATATATCTAAAGAAATATAAAATATCGA
Organism: Hydropsyche tenuis; assembly: GCA_009617725.1. NCBI lineage: Eukaryota > Metazoa > Arthropoda > Insecta > Trichoptera > Hydropsychidae > Hydropsyche > Hydropsyche tenuis. The sequence goes on along the minus strand of VTON01000174.1, from coordinate 92,530 downwards.
AAAAAGGTTGTTTTATCGTCTAGATATAGAAAAGTATTTTTTTCTACTGCAGCAACCTTAACTTGCAAAATGGTTATGAACTTTTTCGCGTAACTGAAAAGAATGATTATACATATATTTTTTTAATTACCTACAATGATATAATATTAAAATAAATAAAAAATAATAATTCTCAAACATTTAAAATTCTAATAGATAAAAAAATTGAAGAAAACTTTGTATTTGTACTGAGAAGCTAGGCGAAAGTTTTGATATCAAAACTATTGTAATGCATTTGAGTAATGATAAATATTTATATATAAAAACAAGGTTTTGATTAAATTACTGACAATCAAACAGAAAATATTATACTAATAGATTTTCAAAATACACATTTTATGCAAAGGAAATTAAATCAGCAGTCGCTCGCTTGTAAGTTTACATGAGAAAACGTAATATGCGGCTCGAACCGATGACTACAAATGCAATAAAATTGCCTAGACTCGTGAGTGTTCAAATAAGAAATACAGACCAGCCACTCTAACGTTTTGACTGTTCAAAGACAATCAATTTAGAGCAATACTTCGCATCTGCATCCGCTGTGCCGCAAGACGACGTTGGGTGTACCATGGCGCATTTCTTCAATACAAGAACATATTCAAATGATTTGCCTTTAATATATAATAAGTGTAATTTTTATACATAAACGTACATTTTTATAAATATTTTTATTCGTGGTTTGCACTGTTTAAGGTGACCAAGCTGGTCAGAGGAGCGGGGTACCATCTGGGGGGAATCTGAACGTGGATTTGCCCGGAAAACTGCTTTTGAGGGGCACTCAAAAAGTGGATAAGCCGTCTTAGTTTGTTGAGTTGGTTCTCAAAAAGATCAACTCAGGAACAAAAAGGAAGGTGGCAAACGATAGAAAAAGGCGTTAAATAAACAGTAAGAATAATAATGATAAGAATATTATGACAATGCCGCAACACGCAATGTACTCGTACATATTATATTATGCGTCTTCTGCAACAATACTCTGGTAGTCTCAGGGGCTTCCTGACGTACGGGGGTGGGTTTTAATCAGTAAAAATCTGACACTACCCTTTAGTGTATTAAACTAAAGGGGTGTCTTTTAAAGATTTCTCACCTCCACTTAAAGGGGATAAAAGGTGACCAAAGGTTCAGTATTGGCTGAGACAATCCTGTTTTTTTTCGTGCTTTGCGTTTGTCCCGTCGGTTTTTGGAAAATTACGATGTACTTACTTATTGTTAGAAAAAGTTATGTTATGTTTATATTAATCACCTCAAGATTCAAGATTTTCAGTGTTTATAAGAGATGATTTAATACTACTTCGTGTTGTATTTTATCAAAATTTCTAGAACAATTAGTGAAAATTTTTAAAATTGATTTTTTTTAGAAAAAAATCTTTAACCAATTGTAATAATAATAATAATAATAATAATAATAATAAATTATCACTTGAATAATATAAATTTTTTTCTTCGAAAATTCTAAAAAAAACCTGATTTTTTTTCGGAATTTTTTTTAGAAAAAGAAAACAGAGAGAGATATTCCTACTAGAACGTTGAAAATACCATGAAAAAATCTAACAAGTTATGCGAAATCTTTTCAACATTATTATTTTATAATAAATCAAATTTTAAATAATAGTGAAAAGGTTTATTAAAATTTAAATGTATCTGACTGTGTGTGGAAAACTACGTAAAAATGAAGCTTTTATTTACGTTTAACTTTTATATGTATAAATTATTTATTAATAAATTGAGACAATATCTCTGGGCATCCCTGCAACTTTTAGAAACACTGAAATAATTGTATTACCATTTTCGATATTCACTCGGGAGATTTACCATCTGCGCCTGTCGGTCATATTATTATCGGCGGGAACGACAAATGTACAGTAATATTATTATAACACGATGCCGTTTAAATGCGTTATTCTTTCAGAGGGCGAACGTACATAGTGTAATATGTTTTCAATGCATGAACATGCGATACGTTCGCGAAAAGTAATTTATAATAATGTCCTGTGTAGTGTATTGGATTCGAGCTTTTTCGGTCCTTAATCGAAAACGCCGCATTCGAACGACTCGCAATTTCGAAATTCACTAAATTTTCCCTACAGGAAAGATATTTCAATATTTGCGCGAAATCGTATTCGAATGGGCCACCATAAACGTTTATCTGTTATGGAAATAAATGCAATTCATAAAGTATACGTACATCAGACTATTTATATTGTTTGAATGCACATTTTAATCCGTATTTCGAATAAATAAAAAATACTCGATCGAAATATTAAATTAAAAGTTTGAAATTATATAATATTATATATTATAGTATTATTTTTATTTTTTAAACGATTTACTCTTATAAGTTACTTTAAAAAAATTATATATTTATCAATTTTAGTAGATATTATTTTGGTTATTTTCAATTTTGGATTTATAATAGCTTTTAAGTTATTTTTTTCATGTGTTGTCATTTGGTAGTGGTATCTGGACTAGTCCATTTTCCACATATAAAGGAACATCATGAGACAATGGGTGCCATATGGCGAGATTTGAAGGTGGGAAGGGAAGGAGGGCCGATCTCAAAGTTGCACCGATCGCCGACGACCGCATGTAGGGCCGGTCCGTCCATAGGAGCGAATTGTGCAATGCATATGTGCAAAGGCGGCCTAGAGGGGAGAAACTCGACCAAAATTATGCCTTTTCGGTACCAAAACACAGGCAATGATTTCTTTTTGCCCGAAATTTTGGTTTTGAATTTTTTCCACCCATGTTTCATCTCCAGTCACAATAAAGCGCAGAAAATCCTCACCTTCCAATTCAACTCGCGGGTGCTATTGGCGTGGCTCACTACAACTGGACACTACAACGTGGTTTGAGTACAGGAGATTCCCCTCTACCACTTGTTAGTGTTATCAACCAAAACAAAAATCCACAGCCCGTTATGATCACAGTACACTTACTTTCCGAACATATCTCATAGTTTGTTATTTTGAGCATAGATGACGTTGTGATCTATATCATCATCATTGTCGACCGGTTTTGTGCCCACTGCAGGACAAGGTCTCCCCATCAAATATTGGGGGTCTAGGCTATATACCTTATCCGAAAGCCAACCTCATCTATAATACATAATTAACAATATATATTTTTGATATGAAAATAATATGTTATGTGATACTTTAAAAAAATATATAAATTCAATTAATACTTGATAAGTAAAAAAATCCTAGAAAACTCAGAATATATTTCGCGATCAATGAAAGCTCGAGCTTTTCTCGTAATTACTCGCCGATCGGCGAAAGAAGAGATAAAAGCTCTCGCAACCGAGCGTCAAAGGGAAACGTAGAAGCTATTTCTCGCCGAGTCTCTAATACGAGAAATCTAATAATTCTACGACCCGAATGTCATTCGAGGCTCTCGCAAATGTCACCCGACCGTTCCTCTTTGTCTACAGGTAAACGTCACACTGGCTTCTGTTCGCCATAGTATCCGGGATATGCTGCTTGGGGTGGTGGACGTGTCCCGAGAATTATCTGTACACGGGTATCTTATATTACATTACCCTGATTCAATTTAATTGATTATGACCCCCCTGGTACGACGGTCAAAGGTTCCGTCACCCATTTATCTATTGGTCGTTTCGGAGATTCGTTGAAAGCTAAGTTCAATATGTTAGAGCGGCGTTGATTCTATAACATTTACAGGACTATTTTTAGATTTTCATTAAATAATTTTCGAATGATTTCGTATGATATTCAATTTGTATAGAGTTACATCTTTGACAGCGGTATAAATAAGCAATAATGTCGGAAGCCGGTTTAGTAAGGGAAGATGTTTCACTAGGGTAGTTGGAATATTTGAAAACCTTTCTACAGTTCCGTTAGTAGGATGATTGACTTTATCAGTAGATGTTGGATAATTCCACAACTACTTCGTTGATTCATTGTTGAAATCGAATCAATGTTATAAGTTCGATAAAACATTATTTTTGTGCGCCTATGACCTGCAATCAGCTTTACATCGCACTAACGATAAGTGCGAACAAGGCGTAAAAAAAATAAAAATATATATACATATATGTATATAATATCTACATATATGTATATAATATATATTTATACATAAAAATCTGATATGTACTTCAACAATTATCTATGAATGTGCGTTATAGGTTTGAGTAATGACATAGCTAACAATAAATCGATATTTCACATCTAGAGGATTAAACGTATTAATACTTCAATAGGTATTATGTTATATTTGAGTATGGATATAGTTTTTATCTTATCTTTGTGCTAGGATTTAAATTTTTAATCGCAATAGTTCATCGTTTAATACAAAAAATATATAATAAGAACACGTGGACAACAATAGTAGTATAAACAATATAAATGCATACTTTGTAAAGCATCGAGGAAATATCATATTTGAAAAATATCAACGTTTCAGGTAAAACGTGATACAGCATATTAGCGCTCATAACATTTTTTTCCTGGAATAAATAATATTATATGTATTATATAACAATATGTTTATGAAAATAGCATTTCTACGAATATAATTTTGTTGGTATAGATTATTTTTATCATATTTCCGAAGTGTATCGCGATTTTGAAAATACGCGAATAATTGTGTGTGCGTCATAAGCGAATATTGATTTAAAAAAATAAAATAAATAATTTGTCGGAATTCACAAAAATACTTATTTTTGTATAAATAGTGACAAATTAATATTATTATACACGAAGATCATATGATAAGGAAAATATATTAACAGCGATGGTGATTTGTCAGAAAAATCTTCATTGTAATCAAAAAAGAAAATAAACGAAAATTTGAAAAATAAGTTAGTTGTCATTCAAATTATGATGGTAATTTTTTCACTAATTCAGATAAATTTTTTTTTTAAACTACAATCCGAGTTTTTTGTGCCTTAATTTATTTTTTATACGAATGAAATAAAAACAAATTATACCAATATTATCTGAATACTTTATATCAGTTCATTGAATTTTGTTTATTTTTCTTACAAAAAATATTGATTTATTTATTTTTAATAACAAACTCAACTTACAATTAATAAATTTCAATGGCTTAAGCTTATTGCTAAATCACCGTGTGTTCACAGTTAATCTTATTAAAAAAATATATGTCACTCGAAATATCAGATTAAACATTAGACCAGGCTTGTCCAAAATTTCGGTATGCGAGGGCCACTTTGGCCAAAACACGGTCAAACACGGCAAAACACAATTTGCATTTTTTTTTAATTTAACGATAAAATACATATATTTTGATTAGAATGTACTTGAAAAAGTCGATTCTTCAATAATTCAAAAAAATAATACTAATTTTCCTCGAGTTAGAGCAAAATTCGTAAATTGTTATGTATGAAAAGTGAGGGCCAGTCGCGCGAGCACAGGGGGCCAGTTTGGCATCGTAGTGGCCCTTTGGACAAGCCTGCATTAGACAGATAAGAACGGTAATCGTTCTGTCAAATTACACGCATCACATTTATAATTATTTTATTGAATTGCAACTATTTTCACAAAAGAATTTTTTCGATTTTAACATTTCTTAGGTAGCAGCAGGTAAACTATTAGGGTTCAGCCTGTTCCAGGAATTTCGTGTCCTATCCACCGATGATCGCCAACAAATCTCAAAGGTAAAACCTAGATTTGGTCCAAAACAAAAAAAATATATACTTTATCCATTTCACCGACTGCGGTCTACCCTCCGACAGAGTCGAATCAGAATTTAAACTTATAAGAATAATGAACACATATTTTGTAAAATTAAATCAAATTCTGATTTTTGAATATTTTAAACATATAACACAATTTAAATGTTGAAATATTGCAAATTTATATTATATGTATAATATAAGTAATACTACAAATATCTATATACTATTTATAATAATGGCTTGTCCCATAATTGTTGTCACTGATTTTTGTGGCTTCATATTTTCTATATTTTAACACAAAAAATTCCAAAATGTATTCAATTCCCTTTCAGATATTCCAAAATTGTCATCTCACTCACAATCAGTGTTTTTTTCTAAAAGTTCGTTTTGGATAAATATTTCACCCCTCAAATATGTGCAAAAAATTGAAGAATTTTTGACACACCATCTTTTATTACTAATAAAAAGGCAAGGACGCAAAATTAGTCACTGAAAACATTTGAAAATTATGTGGAAATGATCTGATTAACATTTAAATATGTTTTTGATGGATAACAAAATTTCGTACGGGAGATACGAAACTTTTCTTTTTGGCTTTGACGTCAAAACGTCAAAGCCAAAAAGAAAAGTTTTTGCCGTATTGTGTTCGACAATAAAATGTTAAAAGTGCTGAATCACATTTAACAATGCATGAGATTAACACTGAAAATGAATTCGTCAAAAAATTTGGTATCGAAGGCTTTTCGTCGCATAGGGAAAATAAACAAGCACACGCCATGTGGTGCCGCGCGAGTACGACGAACGCGAAAATGAACGCATACTTAGAACTTTCGTCGTCCAGCAAAAAATTTCTGACTTGAATTGGGTAGTACTTCTGCTTTCATTCTATTCTTCCAACTTTGCTTCATATGATTTCCATTTGTTTCAGTCCTTACAAAATGTTCTTTCCAATAAAAAACATTTAGACTTAAAAATAAGTCGAATTTTTCATTGTTTTGTTCTCCTATCGAAATTGAAAGATCTTTAAAAAAAATGGAATCAAACAATCACTTGAATGATAGAAAAATGTAATAAAAAATAATTGAAATTGTATTTTAAATTTTTAATGAACAAATGACTGAAAAAAAAATTCTTTCATTTCAACTAAATTTAGTCAGTGACAGCAATTATGGGATAACGCATTATTATACTACATATATTATATTACTACTTTATACTATTTAAAAAATGAGTAGGTACATCGGATTTCCTAGAAAATCTGTACTTATTGCATGAATCAAGTAATTAAATTTCTATGAATGATTAAAAAATCTTTCGTTGATATTTCAATATAAGAAGATATGAAATCAATCGCAAAAAATATTTCAGAAAGTGGTCCTGCAGTGGTATGTTAGTTTTATTTGAATAGGTCTACACTCATCCACTCTCACATCTCATCCATCTTTGCTAATTCCATCGATTTTGTCTGTCATACCCGCCCTTAGTCGGGGTAGCTTTTTGTGTCATTTTCACCCACGATAGAAGCGTTTGCACAATATTGGCAATCGAAATTAACTTCAGTATAATAAATTCGTTTAATTTTTTTCTTATCAAAATACTCAAGCGCGTTTACTTTTAGATATATCGAACACATATAATATTATAACGTATACAATACTATTATAAAATTTTTAACTACATGAAATGTTTAATTATTTATATTATTTGATGTTATTTTTATATAATTTCTAATAGAAACAAGTCCTTTTTCAAATATTTTTCTTACACAACAGATTAAGTGCCACGAATGTACGAGCGTGTTTCATATACATATATTATATTATAGAAGTGGCACAAAGCGAACACAAAAGTTTTGCTCGAAAGGGCGGAGTCATAACTTTTGAGCGAGTCACTTTAATTTATTTACGATTTTTGTATTTTTCTATCGGTGCCGACAACGTTCAACGATAATTTCTACACTTTTAATCGTTTCGGGGGACTTTTTCTTACCTGAGACGGAAACATACTGCAGTCAAATGACGTTTATAATAAAAATTGCACAAGTTTTCTGGCATCGTTAGTCGCAAGATACGAAATTTTTGTCATTTCGATTGAGAAATATTGTATAGATGATCCTTTTGGACACCTGAGATCTGTGTCTAACATTAATCTCTTTTAAGGCGACTAATATTGGAGTTAACTTCTCGTTCATTGTTGTCGCCACAAATCCAATATAACTCCAGTGAAAATATGTCAAAGACGGACCATTTGTTAAGATAAGCCGTGTCAGTTTTTTTCGACTTGGTTTTTGTAACAAAGAAGGGATCCATTGTGCCCTGTTAAATTTTCCACATATTCTTTATTCCCGAAAGGTGTTGTGCGCATTCGGCCCATAAAAGAAGGCACAAATGAATTCATACCTGTGAACGGCGTCCAAATCATTGTTTCTTTTTTATATATTCGTATCTCTTTAAGCGAATTAATTTTGTTTATGTTCGGGATATATTTTCATTTGCTTGTTTATATTATATAAATATGTTTTTTGCCACGATTCAAAGTCTAATGTTGATTATCTGTTTCCAAGTAACACCGCATATCATATGCAAAAAAAATTTTATTCAATGTGTATTTATTTTATATTTTCAAAATGGTTTTAGTTTTCAATGTAATTGTATTCGTATAGTATGAGATCGATGAAATTCATAAATTGCAAATTCCATGTATGTCGGTAGTTAACTGTTGAAGATATACTCATTAATTAAGATACTCAAATTTCATGTAAATAATTGTTTGCATAGAATTATTCTAATCCGATTTTTATGAGTAAATAAATACAGAATTAAGTTAATTTTTTGCATATACATACTAGTATAAAATCCTTTTATCGTACTGATTTTTGAATAATTTATTTTTGTGCAATTATAGTAAGTAGGAATAATCTATTGATTCACATCTTAAACAATGGATTGATTAATGGAGTTTACCATTATAAAATACCATATCGACTATTATTGAAATAGAATGCAGTTTTACAATAAATCTAGAATATTATTACTGTTATCTACTACTATCATTGTAAAACGAAGGTCAGTAAGAATTGTGTTATTTTTTTTACAACCTCCTTCGGCACACAAAGTTGATAATAGGTAATACCTACCTCATCCTAAAAGGCTGCGGGTCTGAAGTCCTTCGTGTATTAAGTGATTTTTTTTTAAAGTTTTGTATTTTTTAATTCCTATATTAGTCATGCATAGTACAAATGTAATACATATTTTGATTCTTATATGGGTTGACGACGACGACGGCGACGTATTTCGTATTTTGCCTATGTGTATATATTATACTTACTATTATCATGTTCATTGCTGCAGTCCCTCCACTTAAAATTCTCACGCGAAGTCACTGATAGGCATCAAATTTTCCGAAAAAAATTTCGTAAACAAACTTCAAACTTTTAATACAAAATCACCCCGAAAAAACATTAACATCCAAACGAAAAATCAAAACGTCCACCCGAAACGATTTGCATATCCATCACCGCCACACACGCCGCCCACCTCCCCCGCCCCGCATCGAGTCCACCCGCAACACCGTCCAAGTCGAATCCTCAAAACCGAAATAAAGAATCCCAACACCGATACATATATACGTACAAGCATCGTGTGTATGTAGACGACGCCGGCGTCTCGTGGGCGTGTCCCGGGTGGGTGGGCGGCGCCGGATTAAGCCGCCTTTGGCATTGGTCCGCTCGCAGATCCGGGCTGATCCCGCCCAAGCAAATGCGGGATTTGCTCGACCCGAGGATTTGCTGAAGCAAATCCCGGCCGGCAAATCCTGAAGCGGAGGTGGTGCTGAAAGCGCGCGCAGGCTGAAGGTTAAGACGCCGGCGGGTGGTTCGGCGGTGCTCGGGTTCAATTCTTGTGATTTATTGAGAATGCGGTTTTGTATTCGGGGAAATGAGCGGGATTTGCTGAAAATGTTTCAGAATTTGATCGTATCTAGTATTTTGTATGAAATCCACTTTGTGCTTTGTTAAAGAAGAATACGATCTTGTATGTGTTTCGGGGATATTAAGATTCAATCAAGTAGGAAAATTTGGTTTTGTTTGAATGTCACGAATATGAAAAATTATAAACATTTACTGAGAATATTTGAACAGTTGAAATTCCTTTATATTTATGTATAAAGTATAAAACAAATTTTTAGTTCATAGAAATTTTCATAGAAGGATGATCTTGTATACATAGGTATTCGACGATTTTTAAGTTTATCAAGTAAGAAAATTTGATTTTATTTGGATGTTTCATTGTCAGATGTAAAAAGCTAGTTAGATTTTTTTTGAAATTTTTCTCAATTTGAGAGTGTGTCTAGTTTTATGTATAATATAAAATACACTCTGTGGATAGTTTGTATTTCGAAAGAAGGATACGATCTTACGCAAGTATTTTGTGATGTTTGGATTCGTTTCTTCTATTTTTTTTTTGTATGAGAATCTAGTTTTATTAGAATTTTTTAGATGTGAAAAGTTAATAAAAAAAAAATTTATTTGAGTGTTTTAAATATGTACTACACGTAAATTATACACGTCTATTCAAATTTTGATGGAAGAACATAATGATATATGTATAGTTAGATGATTAAATTAATTTATTGTGGTGATTAATAGAAAGTGAGACTAGTACTTACATATTTATATATTATAAGATATTTATACAAATTGTAAGTTAATTCAGTTTTATATACGAGATGTACAGTTCATATTTTAATCAGATAATACGATCTCTATTGGTATTTATTTTCAGAAAATGGTGTACTTAATTGGTATAAATTGATATTTGATATATTAGTATGGAATTTCTAAAAATATTATGTCCAACAACTATTGAAGTGAAAATGATACTCCAAGTACGTGCAATTTGACTTTTAAATAGTCGTCTATACGGTGATACTCTAATTTAAGAGACTTATTGTTAGCTTCGGCATGTGAATAATCTTATTAGATCGAGTAATTTTACAAGAATAGCATTTGTTTTATATATTCGAGAAATGTAGAATTTGTGTGATTTTAATACCTAAAATGAACAATAATAATAAATAAATAAACATTGATGAGGTTTGACGAGTCGCCGACATATTATAACATTTCTTTTTTTTTTAAAGCTATTTATTATAAGTAATATGTTATGTTTATTATATAATTATATTATTATAAATATGTGTGGGGTACTGCCCCACTTGCTCTTATTGTTAGACGAGCCGCCCATGCTTCTAACGTCAAGAAAGCGAGTGTACTAGTACGTGTTTCTACACATGCATACCTTTCAATTCGAATAATCCTTAATCCCTTTTCTGGTAAATTAAATCCATTTTGTTGATCGGATAAGGGATGATGCGCTTAACTGTAACGGTTATCCATCGTATAAGGACCTTCATAAGGATGCACCTTTTTAACGTTCCCTACCTTGGCCGGATTATATCCTGACATATGAAGGACCAGGTGCGTGAATATGGACCTTAAAAACAAATTTATAATAATATTATTTTATTTCAATATAACTTGAATAAACATTCTGCATTTGGACACGAATAATCAATTAACTTATCGTCGATAATGTTGCGATATCAACAATTTTTTCATAATATCGAGTTTTAATCATATTTATGATAGTTTCAATAGTGATTATTTATGATAAGATTTAATTGAACGAAATATTTTTAAATATTTAAATATGAAGAATGCACTAAAATGAGGTCCACATACAAGGACCTTTTATTGTTTACTGTCGCTACTTCACAGTCGGTTGAATCTTACCCAGAAACCAGGTAGAGATATTCTGTAAAGGTATGCGACTAACAATACACTAGCCACGTTTAATCTTCACACGTTTTACAGCTTCAACTTATTGTAGAGATCATCCATAACCAGGTGGTCGAAAAAATTTTAAACATATTGAAAAGTTGCGCAAACAATGGACACATGTTGAAGAATGTCGTTCTTCAATTACTTTGCGATAATAAAAAAAACGCCTGCACGACAAACAGGTGCATCGTATTTTGCTTATGTGCGATTATTGTTAATTAAAATTGTATTTTGCATGTGAATGATAGATGTAAATGTTTCTCACGCTTTACCAGAGTTTGAGTCATAGCAAAAATGACAAAAGTGTTATTTAGTGATATTTGCAAACGTTAGCGTCTAGAAGTTCAGTGGTGTTAGATATAAAATTTACGTATTTGCAATGTTTACTATGAATTCAAAAAAAAATTGATCGTTTTAATTTGATTTCATTATGTGATGAATAATTTATATCGAGTAGCTGTATGATAAATTTGTCTAATTGACCAAATTGTTATTATTTTGAAATTTGTAACCGTCGACAAGCAGTCTAGAATTTTTTTTATTTTTTATTATGGCAGTCATGCTAAAATGACCTAAATAATTTAAAGCAACAGTGTCGTTCTGTGGGCATATATAGGTTAAATTATTTTCTTAAGTGTCCTAGAAGTTACTATCCGTAGATGTTATTAAGTTCCAGCAGAATATTTGCAATTTTTAATTGAAATTATAAAAGAATTATATTTAGCTCCAATGCTAAATATTGTGTATTATAAAATTTAGTATTGATCTTATTACATATAGACAAAAAATGAAAAAAAAAAAAAACTATAGCGCCAATCATTAAAATAGTTCACTAACTTTACATACAGTGGAAAACTTTTAATGTGAAAAATCAGTTAATTAGAAATAATACTGCATTCCTGGCAAAATATTTACTATGTACGTATACTATGACGTTTAACACGAAAAAATATTTCGGTCCCTTCAGTTTCGTGTTTTCCACTTTACATATTCCACTATACATTTTCAACTATACATTTTCCGAAACGGCCCGGAGAGTGGTCCGGCGTGAGACTGCAACAAAGTCCCGCCAAAACTAGGGTGACCATATTTCCCAGGACCCGAAACGGGACGCTCCCCAAAAAAATTCCCCCCCCCTATATAAAAAAATATATTGCACGTTCAAAAATTTTCCCTCAATTAATATCTTTAAGGAAATACACTACCGATGAAATTTATTTTCTCACCCATATTTTTTCCAATATCATACATTTACTAACGAATTTATTACTCAAAATAACTTTTAAACAATGGATAATATCATTTTAAATATATTTAGAGAAAAAAACACGATCAGAAGTGACAAAATATTCTTAGATTTGTTTCTAATAAGAATATTAGAGCTATAGAAAAATCTATCTTTTATTTTCATGCCATATTTTTCATTTCAGTTAATCGGATTCTTTTATTATTTTCTATTAACGAAATAATACGTAATTCAAAAATGCATTGGATATTTATTTTACTTATAGTTTTCATTAAAAATAAATAGCGTTTGAACGTCGCACTTTTTGCATTATGTCTTTATCAATAATTTTATTTTTGGAAAAGTTTTCAGCAAAAAACAGTGAATTTTTTTAATTACACGATATTAGTAGTGAAGAAAATAATGTGTTTTTCGGTTTTAAAAAAATGTAGGCAAATGACATTTTTGAAAATATTATTTCGGTTGAATTTTTGAGCGATTCTTTAAAAAATCTAGCAATAATACAAATCAAAACATAAAAATAAGACTTCAATTAAATTATTGAGCAAAAAATATCCAAGGAAAACACATTGAAAAATATAATTTTGATAAATATAAAAAAATTTAGTCATCTTATGTCCATCAAAATATGTGAACCGGAAAAACGGGACAAATCAAGCTATTTTACGAAAACGACGGGACGAACGCAAGACGCAACGAAAACGGGACTGTCCCGGCGAAAACGGGACGTATGGTCACCCTAGTTAAAAGCCATCCCCAAAAAACGAAACATTTCTACATGTACATATGTATATTTATATATATATAAACTTTTATTAGTACACCCATTCCCTGATTTACGTGGTTTCACTTTAACGCGGTTAAGTATTTTTTTTTTTAATAGACGTATGTATTTTGAATTTAATCCTTCGTTAATCGCGTGGAGTCTATTGGGCGCCAATACATATAATTTTAGTGAATAATTCGTAAAAATATGTTTTTATTAAATAATTCTATGTGATAACATTTGGAATTATGAATATAATTCTGAAACTAAGCATTGCAAAAATTTCGAATGGTGTTTTTTTTTTCAATTACAAACTATATTTGATGTTCGCAATCGTAGAAGTTAAAACACGTGTTCACTAAATCGTTTATAAATAAAATTCAAACAAACTCTTTTTGCAAACTGATTGTGAGTCATGAAGATTGAATTACATATTAGAAAAAAAAAATTTATTACTTACTATCTTATAAATAAAACTCCCGTTCGTTTTCAGTTTGATCAAATTTTTATACTGCTGTAAATTCCAAAAATATGGTATGTAAAAAGAGAGATTTCTAACTTTTCTGGTTTTCTGTTTTTCTGGTTTCGCCTAGTGTAGCTGGTACGGTACCCAATTGTAAGCCGGCTCAGGAATCTGACATACTCGTATAGTAGAGCACATGTAACAGGTTGGATGGTGGGCTTCCCCTTCGATCAGAAGCGAAATATGAATATAATTTCAGTTTCAAGCAACAAATACATGCCAATTATAATAACTAAATAAATACTTTTTAACATTGATCAAATATTATATTATACGCAGATGAAGTTGTGCTCGTACTCGTAGTGCCAGCTGCTACACTCTTTCTAATTGAGTTTTCATTTTTTTCTAATGGTTCTTATTGTAGCTTCATTCATGCTATATAATCTAGCAACATCTATTACTTTTTCTCCATTTTGTAAACGATCCAAAATTTTTATTTTGGTTGCTAAAGAAATAACTTTTCTTTTTACTACTTTCGACATAATAAGGCTACAAATATTATTGAAGATATAAAACACTTCATTAAAAATTATGTAAGTACTCGTTTTTTACTTACGAATATGAAGAATAAACATTTTCAGGTTAAAGACTCAAACACAATTTGCATCGCTGTGGCTGGCGCTCAAGTCAAGGAAGAACGCCGAATGGCGGGAAGAGACATACATTCTCATACGTACAGTGGAATGCATACATTTGGTCACTCACTTAGAAATCGACTCACCCAGATTAATACCCCGGCACACGGACGCACAAACAAATTAAATTATTATTATCGATTATTTTTAACTTTTAAACCGTGTAAAAGCGAAAACGTGTAAATCGAGGGATAGGGTACTTGTTTTCCAACACAAATTTTCGACCAACCATCATATTCTACATATATTCAGACGCTTTTACTGTAATAAATAAAAAGCATGTGTCATACAAACAAAATTCAATTAACTCACTCCCTTCAAAATGCAAACAACCTCCATCAACCCGATGAACAATGTAAACCTCCTCAGTCCTGACTATTTTTCATAAAAATTTTTTTATTTATTTATTTCGTATTTATAGCATTGAAGACGCATGAAAAGATTTCTTTAATGACTTTTTTATGTGTCCAAATCACATAATAACAACAACTAATTATTCGAAAATAACAAATACTGCTAAACAGACAAAAACTACTTTTCAGACCTAATTTACATTCCAATGTACATTCATATTTGATGTCAAATTATGATATGATACATAACAACATACTTTGAAATTTTGGTTTCATTCGTTAAAAACAGTCTTCCTTTTTAATATTGTACCATTATAATATTATGTGAGTGAATTTTTAATAAGAAAATTGCCATGTAACAAAACAATTTGCGCCGTATATGGCAAAATAGACGAAATTAAACGAAATAACATAGTTTACAGCAGGGGTTTTTAACACTATGCCCGCAGGCACATGTGAGCCCGCGAATCTACCCGAATAGGTATTTTTGTGCGCCCTCTACAAAGTATTAAATAACAAAATCAATTGTATTTTTTGAGTATATTATTTATTGAAATCGCAAAAATATAACAATTTATGTTATTTTACGAATACATTTTCCACTGTTAGTGAGCTAAAATGTTACATGTGCTTAATTTGTGCACTTGTTTAGGTACATATTTTACTTGCTGGCACTCATACTCACATCAGTTAGACGTTTCTGAAATTGCTAATTCCATAGCAGAAATTTTTCAAGAAGAAATATCAGAAATTGAAGATGAGATTTTGAATGTTCAAAATGACATCATATTAAAATCGTGAGGCCTGAATGAAAATATTTGGAATCTAGCCCTTCGAAAAAAGGAGCTTACAAAATTAAATCCTGTTTTAGTTCTAGATATTTGTGCGAATCTTTATTTTCCACCGTGAACATAATTAAATCAAAAACCAGATCTCGACTTACCAATAGCAATCTTGATGATTGTTTACGACTGGGATTATCATCTTACACTCCTAACATTGAAAAGTTAGTAAGTGAAATGCAATGTCAAATGTTCTTTGTTATTTCGAATATATTTTATTCTGGACATATTTTTGTTGTATGGTATTTTTAGTGATTCTTTTGTAAATGAAAATAAATGCACAATCTTCCGATTCATAACAATTTAGTAATTAATGTAAAACATACATATGTAAAGCTGTTCAAGGAACAATGATAAAATAAATAAATAATGAATGTGTACTACTTAATCCTTGTTTTTTTTTAAATCGGCCTGCGTCCGGCACTATTCCCGGTGTCAAGTGTGACTCGACATCAGTTTGTTTTTCGCAACTCCGATGTCGAGTCACACTCGACATTTTTTTTTCAAATTTTTGAAATTTTTTTTTCAACTTATTATCAATATTACATAATTTCCATTTTTGAAAAGCGTAAAAAATGTATAATTTGAAAAAAGTTTCGCTGGTTTCGAACCCCTGGCGCGTATAGACACGATTCCCTTCGCAAAAAATCGTAAAATATTTGTCATCTTCCGACGTCTATTTTACCTATTTAATGATAATCACCTGAAAATAAATGATATCAAAATACAATTTCAATCCCGATAATTATATTTTGATAAATAAAACTCCTGAAAATTTTCCTCGTAACGTTCGTGAGGGATTTTACAATGACAAGTTTTAATTGTATATCATCATCATCATCATCATCATCATTAGCAGCCTGTTAGTTATCCACTGCAGGACAAGGCCTTACCAGACAAGTGCGGCAGTCTAGGCTATAATACCTCACCGCGCTAGCCCAAGTTATTGTATATGATCGGATGAAAATGTATTTTTATTATTTATTTTATAATTAAAATGATGAAATTTTGTTTGAAATAATAATTTAAAATCTTATTCTTGTTGAATAAATTTTTTTTTAAATTTTGAAATAGTCTAAATACGTTTATTTTCGATTTTAAGCCCGCAAGAATCAAATTTGAAAAACGCCCGAAACTAATCGCGAGTTGGCGGTACCCCAAGGTCAAAAAAGCCCGAGTGGAAAGGGTAAATCTCAAATGCGCCCGGAACCGCAATAAGCTTAAGAACCCCCTTCCCCCGATTTACAATATACTTTACAAAAAATCCCGATGAAAATAAATATAAAATAGGCAAACAAAGCGTATGCACATCGTAACTAGGGTTTCTGGACTCGACCCGACCCGGACCCGAACCCGTCGGGTAATGGACCTAAAACCCGGACCCGAGACCCGGGACTAAAAACCATCGGGTCCGGGTAACAAGAAATAATTTTTTTTTAATTAAAAATATTTTTTTTAAATCAAAATGCGTTGTAAAATTTAATTTTTTAACAAAATATAGGCGAAAAACAAAAATGGAATAAGCAATTCGTAATATTTGAAGTTTAAATTTTCTTGCCTTTTAAAGTACATACATATGTAATACGTTATTTTCGTACGCAAATAATTTCTTCTCAGAATACCGCTAAGGATAATAAAATTCAATGGGGCATATATGGATGCACGTCCGTCTTCCGAAATACAATGCATTTTCGAATGCGTCATGTATTTCAATTTGAGAGATACTTGCCTAACAATAAGTGCTTTCGTTTCACGGAAGGTTCACAGTTGCGATCTTCCTTCTGCAGTATGTATTTTGATTTTTCAAATTTTAAAACATTCTATTTTGGACCCGGACTCGTCGGGTATTTAAAATATTGGACCCGGACCCGACGGGTTTTCAGAAACCCTAATCGTAACGCACATAGGGGGTTTAAAAAAGTAAAAGGCCTGTATTTAATTGATGAGTTAAAAGATCGTATTTCGAACAGTAAAAACAAAGTATATGGTTGTTATTCGGTTCTGTGCACGTGGAAACTTGTTGGAACAAGTGTCAATGTAGTCACAATTAGTAGTAACAATTTTAGTTATAATTAAGCAGCCAAATAATTAGTTGGCAAAATAAAAATGCAAGATCCAAAGCAGAGTTTCCACGCGTGCGCTTTTCCGTTTCCGTCTCTTTCGCACGCGCGTGGGCGGGGGTGGCGCTTTGGCGCCCAGTCGGCCGGCGACGCTCGCGAGCGTTGCGCGTGCTCGTGCGTGCACTGCACTGCACTGCACCGCACCGCACACTCTGCATTCCCGAAGACGCAAATGCTCTGACAGCTATGGACTTTCAGAGCGCCATGGAAACCTTCACCGAGGCCTGGATCGCGGCTAATACCAAGAATGCTGACAACCACGAGGCTGCCACGCAGGTCAGTCCAATTTTGGGGTTTGAAAGTTCGAGTTTGAGATAGTTTTTTTTTTTTTTTTTGCGAAATGGTTTTGAAATTATCGGTGTTCGTAAACTGTTTGAGTTTTTTTGGTGTTCGAATCGATTTTTTTATGTTGGGTTTGTGTGAATTTTTTTAGATTGAATTGTTGTTGAACTTTGATGCTAGGATTGTATGAAGGGGAGTTTTGTACATATGATTTTTTTCTGTTAGATTTGATTGCGTTTGTGGAATTTGAGCTTTTTTGTGGTTGATTTGTGTGACGTATTATATTGTGAATAAACCAATTCTAGAATTGTTCAGAGTTTCAGATAATTTTTTTGCTATCCGAATTGGTTTTGTTGTTTTTTCAATTGATTTGTTTGAAATTTTTGAATTATTCAATTGTTTTTTTTTTTAATAATTGTACAGGTTTAATTTTTTGGAAGTTAAATAAAATTAATAGAATTGTTGAAAGTAGTGCAAAGTTTCTTTTTTTTCTTTCATGTTAAATGCAATTAAGTATACATAATAGTTTCGGAACGGTCTTGTCATGCATTAAATATTATATTTGATATTTTTAATGATTGAATGATTTAAAATTTGATGTATGTATAAGCTTTTTTTAATAAATTTACTCGGTTAAAATTTAGTTTTGTTGACAAATTTAAGTGACAAGTGACGAAATAATTTTTTAACTGTTATATAAAACTTTTCATTATAATGCAATACATTTTTGAACTTTAAATGGCAACGGTGATTTTTGTTTTTAAAATAGATGTTAATGCAGTACTTAATGTTTTCAATAGATGAAACTTATATTTAAATTATTTTTAAAAATTTTACATTAAGTATAATATATAAAATTACAATTCTTTTTCAAGCTTTTTATTAATTATTCGTTAACAATAGAACGCATAGAATTACTGAAGTTAAGCGTTATAACATGGCAATTAATTATTGAAATCATATTTTTATTATCAATTTCTTTCAGTTTTGAATGTTTTTAATGTGAATTTGCTTTATCGAATACAATAAATGTTTATTTTTTTTATAATATCAGAAAGGCCTTGTAGTTGATTTTATAATATATAGACTGAAAATAATGATGATATCGCGACATACTTGAATAATCATGTTAACGTATTACATTAACATGTCCACACTTTAACGTTATCTTTTTATTAATTATAATAATATTATGTGTAGCGTTGATTTTTATAACGGTGCAAGTATTTTATTTAAACTTCTGTGTTTTATTTATAGAGTTTCGTTTCATTTCGTTTTACATCGAAAGTAGACCTATACTAATATTAAAAATTGTGCAGTTGCAAATATTCACAATCAACCTTCAAAGTGTTTATTAACGGATCAAATTTCTAAAAAATAAAACGCCGCAACATATCGTCATTAAAATAAATCCGCATATTATTTAGACGTCTTCGGAAAATTATACAAAGACGTGCATAAATCAAGCGTAATCATCGCGAGATTTGGCAAATAAGCATAATATACTGCTGTATAAAATGGAAAAATTCCGACGTTTATTAGCCGCGTACACCTTGAGCAGATTACGAACGAAATACTAATCCTCATATATTTTTAGATATATATCTGCGTCGAATAGAATTTGCATAAGTTTTACCTGTAGACTACCGTTTCTTTTTGGGGGAACGCGCAAGCTTAATCCTCCGGTCGCCAAAATATTATAATAATCCGCCCGTGTATGTTTTTTAATATACAGAATCAAGAAATTCTAAACGTTATTTATTATTTTAATCTCGCGCCTACGATTCCGATTTTTCGTCATTTATAAATGTGAAATATTGCACGATTATCGTATAAGAAAGTTTTTTTCTTCTAATTATTTCGATGATTTTTATATTGAGTTGAAATTATATATTAATTATACAATCGCACTTAAAACTCGCATACAATTTATTACGCCTTTTCGCTTTCAGTCAACTAAAAATCACACCGAGATCAGATATAAATGTTTGCACAATTCAGAGACGACCTTACAAAATTTATTATCAAATAAAGCGCTAATTATCATATCTTACAAAATACATCACATAAGCTATTTATATTAAAAAAAACATCCCACCACGGAAGCCCATTATTACCGTTACAAATGTAACGTGTCATCGCCGCAATCTCGATACGAATTATTTTTTTTTTATTTCGGACACCGCTACATTCGATATCGCTCGCGTGCCGCGGCTGATGACTTTTCGAATGTTACATAAAGTCTTGAAAAAAAATTATTTAGAGATTTAGAAGTGTCGGACCCGCTCAAAGGGAGCCATTGTCGCATCGTTCGCAGAAACGGTTTCAATTACGTTCCGGGATCGGCGATGGCGATTTCGGCTATAACGGTATGCGGTCTTCTGCTAGAATGTGGGTTATATTATGTGCCCAACTTTTGGTAGTCGGTGTTTATTTCGTCGTCGGTTTTTGTTTAGCGTTTTGGTGTTTGCGATTCCGCTCCGTTTTATTTTCGGAGGGGTTTTTTGCCGAAACGCCGATCGCTGAAACCGACCGTGCGATTATTGTACGGGATGGTGTTAAATGGCGGTTTGTTTGGATCAGATGTTAATTATTAATGAAAAATGAAATATGATTAATGTGAATCGAGATAAAACTGTGATCGATATTCATGTATACGACAGTTCATTTATTGTGTATTGTATTGATAATTTAACCAAAATTTTCCTTGATTTGTATATTGAAATAAAAATCAAACAATTTCCTTGATACAAACATGCTAAACAAGCAATAAACAATTTGCTTTCGAGAACGACAAAAAAATATGTATGTCACCGCGGCTCGTTCGATTTTCGCACATGCAATAATGCAATCTCGCGGCACATAGTAGCCGTATTGTGGTCACCTAACAAAATCTCGATCCCATTTCGACCATATACAATATTTTTTGTTTTGTTTTGCATCGGACTCATCGTTTTCAGTGTGAGAAACGACAATTATCTCCGGTCTAAGGCGGGGTACTTACTACTACTACGCACCACAGTAACGTTTTGCTTCGTTATTATAGTACTACACCGTATTGAAATGTACACGTATAAAACGGACAACAAACCACAAAACTTCACCGTAATTTGCCCGTGAATTGTACGTGAATTCTGGCGAGGTGGCTTTTTTCAACTCGGCATCGGGGTGTAATTATTTTTCGTACGTTCTCTCTCTTGCATAACTTTCAAGGAAAATTGACGAATTTGGGTACTGTATGTCGAATCGTTAACACTTTTAATAGTTTGTTTAAAGTGCGCCGCTCGTTGTTAAAAATTCTACGCATATAAACGATTTGATTTTTCGTTCGAAATCTTCGGAAATTATTGCGAATTCGTGCACGGTAGTCGAGGTGTTGAAAAATCAATCGATTCAATTGAGATCTATAACGTCTCGACGATTCGAAAGGTGTCAGAATCTTGATGACGCAGTTGACGCTCAAATCACAAATAAATTGAACGATTGCCTCTCGTGAAATTCAAAATTATGTTCGGATTGCGGTTCATTGTTGTGTCCGAATAGAAAATCGAATTGTTTGGTTATTTTTTGTGTTTTATTTGGTATGCTAGTAATTTTTTAATGAACGTGTTCGGAATCGTCGTTTATAGATTTTTTGTTATGATTGCGACATGATATAATCAATTTGGCGTGAATGATATTATAATATGTTTACGATGAATATAAAAGAATTGATCATTTTTTTAAATTATTACTCATTATATAATATCAAGTTTTTTTTAAATATAACCTTATCTGAATATGCATAACATGATGTGTTTGAAATTAAAACAATTCATTTATTTTTGTGAGAAATTGAAAATAAAATTAATTTAAGCTGACAATGAGAAGAAAATTTCTATTATTCGATTGACGGGAAATTCTTAAGTTTAGAAAAAGAACGGCACAGATTAGTTTAGGTTTGCAACACGATACGACAACAATTGTTGATATAAATTTAAATAAAAAAAAATAATATACACAATGATTTCTTGACAAGAATCAATCAAATCTATGAAAAATTCTCATCGAAACACGATCGAATCGTATTGAATTATACAAAATGCCTCATATTACGCAAACAATTGTCAATATGAGTCACAAAAATATTCCAACATAAACTAATCAAATATCCAATGACGTCCCCATTAAAAATCATCGACACGAAATTGCAACACTGTCGATTTCGAAACCAACCGATTTCCCGATAAGAACCAATCGAATTTCCGAAAACGTCCCGTCCCGAAAAGCGCCTTCCGAAGGCATGAAGACGTCGCAGGCGATGACACGCTTTCGCATTATGCACGCCGATGATTTTTTTTTCGTCATGCTGCACTCCTTCGTCTCGTCTCGTCATCCTCTCGTTTCGGACAAGTCGGAGTCAAGTGACCGCCGTTGATCTTTGGCGATCATCGAGTTTGGCCACTGCTGCATCATCGCGCCTATAAAGCCTCCGACTGACTTCCCCGATACGCAACCTATGATGCGTTCCCCGATTTGTTGGCGTTTTTTCAAATAAATATTATTATTTCCGAGTTTAGTATACGATTTTATGTTTATAAATAGTCGTTTGTTTTTTATTAATGTGGCCGTTTTTGAATGGTGATGATTGAGCGGTTGATGTGGCGATTCGATTTTCGTGTTATATTAATAGTTGAATTTGTTTATATGAAATTCGGATTTGTATGATTTTTGTGTCGGTTTTGAATTTGGTTGGGCGTTGAAGTCTTTGTAGTCAATGAATATGATTAATCTGGAAGTTCTATGAAGAGTTTTGGGAAATGTGTTCAAAATTACGATCCGTTAAAAGTTATTGAGTTTTTTTTAATAATATTGCAATTTGAGTAAAAATTAATATATTTATTACTATTTTTAGTATTTTAACGTGTAATGTTAAAGTCACTGCTTGCGATCTTTCCAAAAAAAATTATCGCTGTGAGGCAATTTACATATATTTCGTATTATCCTATGATCGTTTTATTAATTTGTTGCAACTTTTCTAATATAAGAAAAATGTTTAGTACACAAGGAAGGTTTATTGGTCATCGTTGGAAATTTTCTGCAATCTAATCAATCACATGCAATCGAACGAAGGTTGCTCAATCGACGGAATAAAAATTCATCAGAAGCGAATCTATGTGTCGATAAATAGGTACCATTATTTTTCGAAATTTCGTTTTTAAACGATTTTTTTTTATGTTTTCAAAAATCGACTTTTACTTACGCTATATTTATTTGCGATATGGTGTAGTATTTGCAATTTGAATCATGATTTTGACCGAAATATGATATTTGTTTGTTTGGTGAAATTATTTATATGTTTGTTGATTATTTTCAATTATTAAAAAAAAAAATAATAATTCTTTTTCGTGATAATACACAAGTCACGAAAGATACTTTATGTTGATTAGATTATGTGTTAATCAAAATATTATTATATAATTTTTTTTTGCGTAATCTTCATTTCCGAAAAATGCAATTTTTTCTATCAGAAGTTATTTCATATAAAGAAGTTCGATTGAAATTTATGGATCTCATTTGTTAATGTAAAATTTATTCAAAATCTACACTTTTGAATTGATATACGATTAAACATTATGTTTCTTATATTAAGTTCATTCATACGAGAGGTCAAAAAACAAATAGAGCGCACAGCTTATCTGTATAAAAAATTAAAGACATTCGGATTCACGCATGAAATTTTTTTAATAGTGATCATGCAATATTTCTATTTTATCGAAATAATTTCTTTCTCTATTTTAGTCTTATCAATTTATTGAAAAACAAAAATGCTTCGCAATCACATTATATATTTTAAATATTATTTTTCGCGAATTAATAAGTAGATAATTCAAATTAAAATATGTATTACATTACATTTTTAAAAATATCTATAGTTATAATCTGATAATTTTTTTCTCATTCACATTATTACCGTTGATACATATGCATTATCAATTTCAAAATAAACACGTCTTCCGTTAACTCAAAATATAAAGTGCGCTTTTAAAAAGATTTAAATACACGATTATTTTATTCAATTTTACGATACAAAACTCACTAATCATAATATTTATTATCAATTTACTGATCACTATTATCGCAACTTATAAACAGCGATTATTCATTATAAATTTATAAATAAGAAATCAAATATATTATGAATAATAAAATGACTAATACCATAAATAAACTATTCTAATATAATTCAGAATGCACCATATACATATGTACCATATCAACCAATTCCAAATTATTTACATATATTGATTAAGTTCATTTTTTTCATACGAAAATTTTATCATATTATATACTTAATAGTTGGTACATTAAATATTAACGGACGTATGTTTTGAAAAATCATTTCAAACGAAATATGTAATTTGTTGAATTGTAACATACATCGATTCAGAGGGACAAATAGAAACCGAAATGTTAACATTTATCAATATACTATAGATGAAAATCGATTATTATTATACCGATACATGAGCATATACACAATATGCTGATATATTCTAAATTCGCACAACTAAACCGGATGAAAACCATCTTCAATTCGATCGCAATTGAAACTGCAATGAAGCGTCATCAGTCCATCATCATCGTACACCATCCACACGGCAATTCAAGTGACTACTTCTAACCGAGCCACACGACAGCGAACGCACGGCGGCCCTCGAGTTTTGCCCTTCCCACCATCCAGTTATGTATATGGGGGCCCCGGAGCGGCATCGGGAGCAACAGTTTCGCCAAAAAAGAGGACAACGACCACGCCGAAAAACACGGGCAGTCGTCGTCGACGAGATGACTGAGTGACGAGCCAGAGACGGGCCGCGGGGTCGTCGAACCCGCCGCGAGGAGGCTGTCGAGGAGGACCGCGACCCCCGCGATGGCCACCCCTTGCCGATATTTCGGTGTTTTGCGTTGCGGAGTGATTTTTCGTTGGGCGTTTTTTGTGTTCGCGGAGCGTTCCGTGTTGCGGTCGCGCCGGTACGCTTCGGAATCTTATCTCCGAATTTTCGATGTGTATGGATTTTTTTTTATTATTCTTATTATTATAATATTAATTTTTGATTTGTGTGTTGTCTCGTGAATGTTTAGAATTCGGTTGTTGATTGATGATTTTTTTTCGCGGATTATTTTCGTGCACTTTCTAATGGTTGTGTTGGAATCGGTGTGTTTGTATGGACGTTTTTAATTTTTCGATGAATTTTCAATTGGGTTGTATTATATTAATTTTTAAGATATTATTGATACGAATCGAGAATGAAGCACTGAAACTTGATTCATAAATGTGCAATTTTAACGTCCTGTAATAATATGATTGGCAGAAAACTTAAAATTAAATTTAAATGATCATTATTATATTCATTGTTTAGTTTATTTTTTTTGGAAATGTTTGAATGTCAGTAAGGGACAGCTGGTTTCAATGCAACATTGATGACACAGAATTGATCTGCTGGATGAGACGAGAATCGCAATGCAGCCAAACTGCATTATTTCGCGTTCCATACACTCAAAAACTAACCATAAATTATCGAAATTTTGTACCAGTAACGATAACGGGTTGAATTGAAGCTGGGGGAAAAAACCAGTCGTCTTTATCGAGAGAACGTTGCGCGAATTTCCTTCTGTTATTCGCATTTGGCGCTAATCTTGATGTACGAAATCTAACTCGTTCGAAAGCATATGTGCCTGTAAATTATGAGGGCTTCAGTTTATAGATTACGATGCTTTATACTATAATTATTTAGATGGATTAATTTGTCGCTTCTTCTCAATTATTCTTACTTGTTATGTATAAAATGTATGCAGGAGAATTAATCGGATTTGAAAATAGCGAATGACTTTGAGGCGAATTATTCTTTTTTAAAACAAAATGATCTCACCTTCACTAATGGCGATATCATTATATGATGCAAATTCATTTGCATTGTCGCAACAGTAACAGATAGATTTTTTTGATCGATGAAAATAAAATTCGACGACCGCGCAAATCTTTTTTTTTTCATCATTTCATATGAATTATTCGCGAGCGTTTAAACAAAACGCCGATAAAAAATATCGCCGACATTTCACTAGGCGACTTTCGATCGATAACAATTTATTTATGCACACACTTTTTTGCACGTTTCCTCCAACAATGGAAGAGACAACTTCGGAAATCACTTCGCGTTAAATAACCGAAATTACAATGCCCTCACGACGAATTGTCCGTGCCGATTCGTCGCGGAAAAACTGATGTGGATTACGGCGCTTCTACACACTTTTTACACGTGTTGTGAAAGCCTTTTTTATTGTTTAGACGATGGAAATTCGTAAAAAAAAATTTTCTTTCGAACTTCTCCGATTAACATTCGACTTTTACAATTTTCCAGTTGCGGTTTTTGCGCACGCCTTTCGTCACTGCACACGCTCTCGATTGTCGTTGCGTCTTTTTGTTCCGCTTTATAATGTTTGTTTATTTTTTATATCATTCTTTCTCGATGTTAAACAGTGTAGAGGTGAGAGTTTTTCGACAATAGCCTTTTTTTGGTAAGCGAATTCGGCTATGTGATCCCGCGAGAGGCTGCCGAATTAAGACGGCTGAATTTCGAAAGGAATCTCAATAGCCTTTGGGCGAAAAACAAATTAGCCAAATAATATATATATATATATATATATATATATATATATATATATATATATATATATACATATACATATATATATATATGTATATATGTATATATATATATGTATATATATATATATATATATATATATATATATATATATATATAAAATAAAGTGCAAATGTATATAAAGTGATTCGTCAGAAAATATAGTGTTTTTAAATATTGTATTGTACATAGATTTTCACTCATATAATATTAAAAAAACACATCATCGACAGACTTTTATGCATCGGGAACAACATATGTAAGCTCTCCGGAAAATTTTTAATTCTCGGGAATATTCAGTGAGGTTTTTTTT
The DNA here is from genome assembly GCA_009617725.1 of Hydropsyche tenuis. Classification (NCBI taxonomy): domain Eukaryota; kingdom Metazoa; phylum Arthropoda; class Insecta; order Trichoptera; family Hydropsychidae; genus Hydropsyche; species Hydropsyche tenuis. The sequence goes on along the minus strand of VTON01000174.1, from coordinate 65,226 downwards.
ATGCGTACCGTGCGTGTCGACATTTATTTAAAAAAATAAATAAATAACTAATTCTAGACCGAATTCATACATTTTATTGTATTGCGCATACACGTGAAAATTTGTTGAACCAGATGGAGATTATAGGTTTTTTAAATAGACCAGGAAACAATGTGTTTTAACACTCCCGTTTTCCATTTTTTTGGCGTAATAAATAGACGGGTATTTTTTTCATTTCCGTTTGGAAAAATGCGTAAATAATTTGTGTGACATTGTTAAAGTTTTTTTTTTTAGAGATTTTAATTAATTTTTTTGTGAAGTTTCGTTTTTCAGTTAAATCTAACGATATTGAGTGTTTTAAAGTTAATGCACAACTAATTATTTATATTTTTCTGCACTAAATCTTATCCTTTGCGTTCGAAAAATATTTTAGTCGCTGAAATAACTAATTTTATCTAGATTTTTTTTTTGTATTCTTGTCATAATCGTAACATAATGCGATTTTACAGACGCTTTCATCATCAAAGCACTATAAATCAAAACATAACATTCACATTAAACGTTTTCATAACATTCTCTGAATTGAAATTTTTATTTCTGCAATTCGTAATTATTTATTGGGAATTTACTTAAATTTTCTGTTCGTTATCGAGCATGATTCTTCACGATTGTTGTTTTTTCTTATTGGTTAAGATAACTCCATGGAAAAATATTCGCTGAATTGGTTGTATTTTTCATTTTTCAGTAGTCTCGCTAGTGGAAAGGGTTAAGAAATATTTTGAAAGGAAAAAATATTTTCTTATTTTAAAATCCAATGTTTTTCTGTCACTTATATTTTATTTCATTATTACACATATAACATATTAATTAGTGCCCGTTGATTACCGATAGACGTGCTTTTTGAAAATTCGCGTAAAATAAAACATTAAATGTATTGCATTGTGACGTAATTCAGTTCCAAATATTAACGATTTGTAGCGTTTGTAACGCAGCAACAGTTTACCATAGAATTTGATTGACGAAAATCAGCTATAATATTATTATATAGAGACAAACATTTAAATGAAAATAATTTTCGCTCCATTCATTCTCATAAGAAAAGCTGTTGATTTAATAATAGCGAAATTGCGATTCACAATTAACTAAAAGCAAATAATCGATTTTTTAACATCAGCCCCAACCACCCTCTCGGATCCGAGGCTGCCGCCCACCGAGGGCCCATCGCCATCATCGCCAATCCCCATCATCATCATCGAACATTTGGGAAGCGCAGAACTGTCGAAATCGGCTACCGTCGGCCCGGGGCGGGCGTGCTCTTGAATTACTTTCACGAGTTACCTGCCGATTTCGCGGGGGCCTTTCGCAATACTTAATCGATGCCGGTAGCAAATTGCAACCAGTTTGCTTTACACGTACAAGAACTGCGATGTATACGCACACAGCGGAGAGCACTCGGTACATACACACACGGGACCATTGTAATCGAACTTTACATTCTGGGCTGAGGAGGTATTCGCCGTTCATTATAAATGCGCATACGTACGAATTAAAGCGTCTCAGGCCCGGGTTGACGCACGCACGCAAAAACCCATTTTTCGGACGTTTCGAACCCGGTTTCGAGAGCCGTCCTGTCTTTCGGGAACCGGGCGACATGCCTGAGGACTTCTTCTTCTCCTTCTTGTTCTCGGATTCGGATTCGTGGCCGTTGAGCTCGATGGAGGCTCAAAATGAGATGGTCCGTTTAAGGATCGGACGGTCGATGCTTGATTGTGCAATTGGCGCTCGGTCGCTGTTGGAATTCGAATTTCGGGAATTGGCATTTGTTTAAGAATAGCAGAATATGTGCAAACGTACCGCTATGGCATGACAAGTATTCCCATATTGTTATAGTGGCCATGGTTATGGTGTGTAGTTGGGATTAGAGGATTAGACGCTTTCGATTGTGCGTTAATATGATGCGTTCGCAATGATCGATCGTTTGTAGAATGTAATAAAATTTTATTTTCATGTATGAAATTGTACAATTTTATGATTTTTAATTTGTCCAGTTAAAGATGGTTAACGAATATCAATTTTTTAAATGTTATATATCGAAAATTGATTGAAATCGTTCAAAATTATCGGTATGAAACATAAATGAATATTCTAATTTGCTAAAATCGTCGATCAATTAAAGAATATATTTTGAATATTGTTAACCACGTCGTTTATATTGTATTGAAATTTTTGATTCATAGCGTATGAAAAATGTCTAGTGGTTGTAGTTTAAATGCATCAATAATGAACCGTTTAGAAATTTAAGCTCTTGATTTAACTCCCCTATATTGATTCGAAAATACTTGCCACTTTTTTTAAGTAAACTCTTATGAAAATAAAAATCAATGGCAAATCACAAATCAAACCTTTTAATGTAAATAATATAATGCAAGCATTGTTCGATTAATCAACTACGAATATGTATACAGCGTATATCGGGAAATTTGTTGGTGTACGAATTTAGTAAGTGTATGTGCATATATTTTTTATATTGTTCGAACGGCGGAAGTGGATAAAATAAAGTGTAGGGGAAAAAGTACAGGTCCGCACTATGACAATACTTCAGAAAATTAAAAAAAAAGCAACATATAAGTACCAAAGTAAAATTTTGCATGATTTAACAATTTTTATATAAAAATAATCAGTGTTGCATCGGCATATCGAATATAGACACGAATAAATGCGCCTTTCTTTTCGAGTTTCTTGTTTAAATTTTTAAAAAGAACTTAAGTTGCTTTTTATAATACCAATAAAAAAGTAATGTTATTTTATAAAATTGCCATTTACAAACACACGGACGAATTCGACTCTCGTAATACCACAACTATTAATCTCCAGCCATTACAGAAACATTAAAGACCGCCACAATCGATCATCATCATCCGCTAGAATAATCGATGTAAAACCCAATGAAACTGTCCAAAAACACACATGTATTACCGTGAATAAATAAAATACCTACCAGTACAGCCCACATTCACCGGTAGCGTAGGTCCCCTTCCGGCGTCACACCTGAGGAGGCCCAACCGTTGGAGCCCTGATCCTGGACACGCTCGTTGCATATCCTGACCCATATACTAATCCGTATAGGCTGATCCGGTGGTGGATAAAAGGTTGGTTTAAAAATAAAACGGAAAAAAAGTTGGAATCGGGTCTTGGATGGCTTCTGTGCTAGACGATGTTTGGTATTTCTAGGGATTTCGATATTCGTAATTTAATTTTTGGGTATAATTATTATGGATAAACGATCGATTTCGATGATGAAAGCTTATAAGTTTATATTTTTTCATCTAATTTTACAATGTTGTAGTTAATTGATTGATTTTGATGAATATGTTAGCTTCTTCCAAGAAAGAATTTGCATGGACATTTGGTGTCGTTGTTTCGACAAGTTTATAATATTCAAATGTTTTCGTTTATTACAAATAGAATTATTCCAATTTTAAATAATATCAGAAATATCTTATTCTTTAGTGGTTACTATATAAATTGTTTATTATGACGAATTTATTGGAAAATGATTAAAATGGTTCGAATAAACAAATATGATATATACAATAAGAATACGTTCAGTTACGCGTCGCAAACTAGATTCTTTTCAATCAGATATTTTAGTCTTTTAATATCATTCAATACATTTTTATTGTTTGCTTAATTTCTTTTCACCGCATAAATGTAGATGTAAGAAGTGGCTTTTTGATTGTATTAAAATTGCATTACGTATAATATAATACGGTCTCGACAAAGATATGGCATGCTGTCGTTTTTGTGAAACTTCTTTTTCGGTCGATTTAAAACTTTTTTTTCTGTTTCGAACTTATTTTATTTTATTTTGTTCGATCTCTAGAGTCAGACACGTCTCGCGGTGTGGTTTTGTACCGTACAGTGAAAGCTGGATTATTCAATAGATTTTACATGGGCTTTGAAAACGCTACTATATCTAGAGCGCCAAAAACGCGTGCAACAATTTGAATTTCGAAACGGATCTACTGCCAATTATTCGGTTTTCTCCGATACGATGTAAATATCAAAATAAAAAAATTTAAGATACTTTAAAAAGTCACTTTTTTTCAATTAAAATATAAATTAATAAGTTATAAAGCGATGTCATAATACGACGATACTATCAAAACTATTCCCTCGCAATAATTAAGAACACTAACAAGCAAACTTAAGTGCGTTTATACCAAATAGATTAACCGTCTGCATTCCAATTATCATTCTCATTCGGAAATGTTTACATAATTACACCATAATCACCGCACACCCACAATTACAATTTAAATAATGATGAAAAACGTCGAAAAAAAAAAGCACAGAACGCATGTGTCGCACCCTTCCCTTCTTGGCGAGATCAACAAACGTCGAGTTCCCACAAAGGATATTTTGCATATCCTATTTCATTATAATTTAATTTTTCCCAGGTAGCGTGTGTGTATGTGCATTTCGGTGCATTCAAACGAAAAACGCATGCGTATGATAATTGAAGTCATAATTGCAGTCGGCGACAGTTGCGGCCGACAGGTTATCCTGGTGCGTATCCTTTGTAATGGACACACACAGATGCACTCTGCATTATTTGCATATGATTAGATGCGCATTTTAATATTGTAATTTTTTTCATTATTTAGCGAGGTGCGTGTATCGCGTTTTCGTTTAATAATTAATAATTTCGCGGGAGAAACAACGGTCAGTGCGAGGTTGAGGAAAATGTTGAAGATGGTATCTTGCGCGACGGACGAGAGGCCAATTCAGTTTTTATTTATTGGATTACTGAAAATCGCGTCGAGAAATAGAAGAAGGTCGCTATTATTGTTGTTTTGGAGTTACAAAACATGGTAATTTTTTTTGTTTTTCGTATCTCGCAATAAACGTGTATATTATGTTAAATCCAGTTTCTATATGTACAAGATATATAAAAATTTCGCTGTTATCGTAAAGTTTTTTTACACAATTATGTTCTATCATTGTTTTATCTAAACAACTCACGTTTTAACACTATTGTGTTGGTTCTACATAATTTTAATTAGTTATTATTTTTATCACTGAATTCTCAAGTCAATCATCATAATTCAGAATTAATGAAGTGTTATGATACAAAAATTACGAGAAATTTCTTCTTCGAAGAATTTTTATCAAACGTGAATTGCGTATTAAGCGCCGTTTTAAAAATCCAAATGAATATGCCAAATTAAAACACAGGATATGTAAAATTTATTATAATACACATACGAACGAGTCTTTTATAATATAATAATTGTCATTCGGTACTTTTCAACGCGTTTCATAATCTGAATACCAATTGTTCTGCGGTGTGTATGGAAGCGTTACGAAGTGCACGCACGGGAATTACCCTATTTTTTTTTTTTATTATTTGTACACACACTCATTCGTGTTATTATTTGCAACGGCTTTTTCAGGGACCTCAGTGCATCCCCTTAGTTCAAGGGGAAAAAATGAAAAAATTCACCTGCTCCGAGCACGAAACGACAACAGTGGCGTAAACGTTCGGAAACAGAACAGACATGGCAACTGTCATTCGAACGTCAATTTTTTTTACATATTATTATTTATTTTTTGTGAAATAATGATCGCTTTCGATGCAATTGATGATAAATTCGCGCTCGCGACCGCCGACTGTATTAAGTCGCAATTGACGATAAGTTTAAATAAAAATAACAAAAAAGACGAAACTCTAATCGTGAATTGTGGATCCGGCAGACATGACCTATATCGTGCGTAAAATTATTGAAAAAAAATTTGGGAGATATGTCTAATATTATAAATATTTTCGTTTGCTCAATAATTTATTGTTAACGTAGTGTATTCTAGTGATGAAAGAATAAAATTAAGTATAACTATCGGAAGTCGCGTGTGATTATTTACATGCGAAATTCATGCAAATTAATTCGAGGATGGATGAGTAATTATCATATAAATGTTATAATTTCTTTTTTAGCATAATTGTTGTTTCACAGAAGTTACTTTAGTTATTTTCACATTATCACCATTGCCTGTAATAAATTACAGTCCAAAATATGCAATCTAGAGGTGACAACATCACGAATGTTATAAATGACAATCACGAATTATTAATTTGTAAATAAATGTACGAATATACATTTTGTCATTGAATTAATCTCGCTACTCAAACTCTTTTTATAATTAATATATAATATAATTTCATTTAAAATCAATTATTGTCCGAGCGAGTAGAAAAACGTTATTATCAAATGACCCTCGCTAACAGGTGGAGCAGTTAACTTCCCCTAAGCAAACACCTGTGCGCTTGTGAAATCGTTGATACTTATCACGAAAACATCCCCAACACTTTCGAAAGTAAAACCTTCGTAATAAATCCCTGAAGTCGAAACCCGACCATGAAAACGGAAAAAATCATCGATCGATAAAACTCTCGCGATTCCCGCATACCGCGATCGTTACGCCCGATTCTTCGGATAGTAAAAAAAAAATAAATACTCGAAAATTTCATAAGTGTAATATTTATTGTTATTGTGCCGGTCGTTTTATCTATATCCGCCTCGACGAGGGCGCGTTATCGGTTTGTTCGGTCACAGCCTGTGACCGCCGCCATTCAACTATTTAACACCGTCTGTGTCGTCATCGTCGTCTGGCGAATATGAGATATAGCCAAATTTTTACCGTTTCGCGATCAGGTGGGCGGATTTTGGGTGGTTAAGTATGGACTCGACGAGCCCTTCCGAATTGATATTATTTGGTGATTTTGGTTGTAACGATGTCGGATTGGTTAAATCAGGGGTAGGCAATTTTTTTTGGAAAGGACCAGATCATAAGAATTTGAGACTCGGCGTGCCGAATAGCGAATTCGAAGGTATTTTTATATGTAATTCTACTCAAAGAGCGACAAAAATCAGACTTAAAAATTTAAAAAGTTTAAATTAATCGATCTCAAAATAAATAGTTATTTGAAAATTCAAATGCTAATTCCAAAAAGTATGCAGGTAATATCAAAAAAATAAAATATAAAATTTTCTAAAATATATTATATTGTTGGAGGAAAATCATTTTCGATTGAGGGTCTGACAGAAGCTCCTCAAATATACAGTTCAATGGATTTTGAAATATGGAAATGATTTTTGCACTTGTGCAAATTGTAAGACCTGAAAAACGCTTTTGTAACTATAGTTTAACAATACGATATTGCACTTTATGGAATACGAATTGAAACCTATATTTGAATACTTTTCGAAAGCGGAGAGCGGTCCTTGCGCGGTTCAGTGGGCGACGACCATTAAGTTGTTGTACGACTGCATGATATTTACTTTTTTTTTTATTCAGATGGATATATACCCTTATTTTTTCGATATGAAAAACTGAACTTTTGAGGAGTTGAATACTAAACCCATTTTTGTGAAAATTATTTCACACCAACCCGATTGCTTTCATCAATTGATTGTATCGAATTTGGCTAATTGTGATCTTTAGTAATCAATTTGAATCAATACTTTCGATTAAATTAAAATAGTTTCAGATGAACATAGTTTTATTATTGTTTAATATTGGTAAGGCACAATTAGTTTAAATAATTGTAAATGTATAACATTTTTAAAAGGGATTTATATGATTATGAAATATTGGATATTTCTTGTAATATGAGAATTACGCCAGATGAGAAAATACCAAAAAATCAAATAATTCTAAACGACGCTCATAGCTATATCAAATGAATTATCAGTTGCTTATAATTACTATACGAATTATAAATTTACTCTTTAGCCGTCATATTTCTCGCTAAAATCACAGATAACATTCCGCAATTACCTATTTATTAAATGATGTGACATTGTTATGTTGATAAATAATGCATGTTAAACGTTCCGCGTGTATCAAACAATTTTTTATAATATTATATCGCACATTATTCACTCATATAAACCAACATTGTACCAGATAAATGAATTTCGTAACTAAAGTATGCACAACAAAACATAAACACTACACATTAATATGTAAAAAGTGTACGTGGACGATGTAACGTAGGGAAAAAACCTGACAGATAACCCCATATGAAATCTGGGAAGGAAAAGGCGTTTTTATGAAATTATTTATTATTTTGTTTTAAACGATATAATGAACTGATTAATTACGATCGGATTTTATTGCCCGAAAGCGATTCTACAACATATGTACATAATTTACGAGGTCGCACTTTGTCCATCGAGCGGGTCCGTCTAGATCAAACAGGGCCAAATTGAACGGCGTTTTGTTGCTGTGTGTATACTATTTATCGTCATCGATAAACTACTAGTCGAAATGGACGATATGAAAACTTATTTTATTGGTTTTTGTGATGTACACACCGAATGATTAAAGTTTAACGAACTCTACGCGCGAAGTGACGAATCGCCGTCGCTCTGAAAGCTCAAAGTTTTCAATTTTCCGCTTCTGAAAGTTTTGTGTGTTAATTATAAATAGGAAATTTTTTACTGTCGATGTCATATCAATATTAATCTGTTATTGGTGGGTTAATTGGGTCGTGATTGGAGACAAATAACGGAATGATCTCACTGCTTACTTATAATGTTTATCAGTTAAATTAGAGGCGTTGGGAAATTTGTGTATCATTTGTATGTAATGTATTATACTTATCGCGTAAAATGACTGAATTTAAAGTTTTATTAATATGTTTTTACATAATTATCGTACTTTAAATTTGCAATATTACAAATAACACAGTGAAAACCTTTCTCAGAATTTCCATATTCAAAAAAACATGTTTTTCGTAAAACAATATCGTTCTTAAAAAAGTTGTTGTTTGTTGACTTCAATTTGCATATAATTCGGTTTATCGTTTTACTCGTTGTTTTTTTTTTGATTCTGTATACAACACATCTTACCAGCCAATCGTGTACTCAATCGACATATTCCATTCTACGAATTTACGATATATTTGTTCTGTCGTTTATAGTTCTCGGTATGTGGAACGGTCGGGTCAGGGTTCAAATGCTGGATTAGCCAACGAGATGATCAATCAAAGTCCGCGTCAACATTCCATATCGAAAACGCCAATTTAGATCAATAAATGCTGCTCGAATTTGTGCTGCTTCTGCATACGTGACTTTGGTGTCAAATTGTTACTTCCTTGTATAGTTAGATCGAGTTTCTTTGTTGCATCTTTTATTCGGAATGAATAATGGTGACTCGGAACAGATTTCATCTTAGCCCTTCATCGGGTCGTTTAGCGTTTAGCGTCCTTCACCGAAATATTGCGTATCCAGATCTTAGCTTGTTGCGGATTAACATTGTCACAGACAAAAATAAACCAATTAAACCTGAGGACCTGTGTGTGGTTAGACTACCAGCTGCCGACATTGTGGAGACCCGAGAAAGCGCAACATCCGCCGCCAAAGAGTGAAATAAAAAGACACGGGCAGACATAGAGGAGTGCTTGAGGGACAGGGCAGGGGTCGCCAAGTTGCACTTTTAAATTGAAGTTGTTTTTTTTAATTGATTTGATTGTATGATGTCATTACTTTGATTCGATGTGCTTATAATTAAATTCTTGATATATTCACGTTGTGTTTTAAATTATTTTTATAGATAAATATTTCTCTGTTCAAAATGGTGTTTATGACAATTATTGTATTAGTCATAACTTATTTAGAATAGCGGGCTTCTATTTTGCGATATCTAATAAATTATTAAGTAGCGATAATTCACTAATAAATATTGGTGAATCGTGGAAAACCCTCTTTCGTTATCGCGTAAATTTTCTATGGGAAATAATAATGTATTTAAAAAAAAATAATGATTTAATCTTTGCTTTAAATCGATGTTTATAAATAACAGTATGAGATAATTATTAACTATATTTTTATCAAGATTTGAAATACAATTTTTATTAATATGAGAACTGAGCGGTAGTCAAGCGAATTATTATGCATAATAATTAGTATCGATTATACAAATTTTGATTTTCCAAATTAAATGTATTTTAACTATTCAAATCAAAATTTATTATTTCCATGTTGATTTTAAAAATATAATAATATAACACTTAATCTTGATCAATATCAAAAACCTGGATTCTATTATATTATAAAAGATCACACCAGTATATAGGTACAAAATTAACACAAAATCATATTCGTCTATAAAACAGTTCTCAACGATAAACTGCAGTCGTAATATAAAAAAAAATCTATAATAATTAGAAATAGATCAATGTTATCAAGCTGAAACGGGTCGTCCAGCAAAATCAGTGCGACACTCATTAATCGAGTGCGTCATTAAAACACCGATATCTCGTTGATAATATCCAATCGAAGATGCCCCACGGTAATCGGTTTAATTTATAATCGATTCTATAGCGCATTTTTCGCTTTTCAACATAATGACAACGTCGATTAAATTCAGTTGCATTCTCACGATCGGCTTTTCGTTAATTGTCTTTTCAATCTGGAGGACTTGTTGTGTTTGTCGATTGTCGCGGTTGTCGTCAGTATGTGAGCTAATCGCCAAAGCTACAGTCGTTTAGCCAGATCGACGGAAATGAATTTGGCCATTTCGTTATCAGTGAGTGTACTTGTATTCAAAAAGTGCTTTCGGTTAACTGTCGTTGTGCGCTAAGTTTGCTGTTCGGTTTTGAGTTGGGATTGCACGTTGATTTATTCCCGTTTTCGAGGTATATTTGTTGCATCTTTAATGGACATGTTAAATATTATTGAATAGATTATTATTTTTACAACCGATAAATTCTTCCTTTAATGCATATGAATATTTTAAATACATATTCATTTATGTCCGTTAATGTTATACATATATGGTAGAATTTTAAATGTCAATGTCATATTTTTCGAATATGAATTGTATTCCAGTGTACAATCGGAAAAATAGGATCGTATGATTTATGTTTAGTTTTATTCTTATATCGAATCGATTAGAAAACAAATAATTTATAAATCATTCGGTCGAAATACGAATCTATCGATGAATATTCGTTAAGATTTTCTCGGATTCGTCCGAAATTTGTTTTCGTTTATTTTCGGAGGCCGCTTTCCGTTTGTCGTTTTGCCGAAAAATCGCAAATGTTCCGAATTCTTGATTCGTTTTTGTGCAATTACATGAATTTCGACCTGCATACACACACGTTCCGTATAATAAATAGCTTACGCGGACCGAGCATGCGTGCGCGCTCCAATTTGAATATCTCCCCTGGCGAAAAAAATAAAACGCCTGGAAAAAGACACATTCGTAAGTGCGAGTGTGCTTTCGAGAGGAAAAAGAAAATATTTTGAAAAAAAAAATCGAAACGAGAATAAGGAGAAAACAACAAAAATGCATCCAGAAATGCGCTCTTTGATGCAATGCATACGAACTTCTTGCACGTCGTCGACATGTAAAATTTTAACTGAAAACTAATTAAACCGTTTTTTTTTTACTTTTTTTCGAAATACAATTCTCGTTTTTTGAACAGTTAACATCGAATGTTAATCGTTCGAATTTGTTCTACTGGAAGCGTTCCGTTTGGATAATTTGTCGGAAAATATTTCACGAATGCTGTTAAGTTAATGGTTAAGTTGATTTTTTTTTATATACCTACAACAAAAATTAATTTCCAAATTTTAATTTCGATTTATTTTTTTCTGAACTAATTTACATTATTTTCGGTGCGATATATCAGAATGATTCTGGAATCTTCATTAATCTCATTAGACTTAAATGCAACGTAAACACTTAATTCGTTCACACAACCTTTGGATTCATAAATATGTGTCGCACAGATAATACATAACTCAAGTGCGTTTAAACATCCGTATCTATTTTGCTGTTTGTACAAGACGTGATGTTGAAAAGTGGAAATTCACACACGTTTATATCTCGGCATAATCGGTTTTTTTTTCCACTAAAATTTTGTAAGAAATCTATTCGAAATGTGGTCGTGTTGGTTTTTTCGCTTAGCATTACGGTAATGGATCGTCTTCATCTGATTAGCGCCGACGTTCGTACATGATGCATACTTAGAGGATATAATGGGTGCAACACAGCAGAATAATCACAAAAACTAACAGGCCCTCGTGTTTTCCTATTATTTTTCTAGTTTTTGTGCTCGAAATGGTAGAAAACAATTGAAGTTGTCTTTCCAATTTGGAAAAACCTGTACGTCAATCATTCGAGCTTCCGCAATTGACTGTTGATTTTTGTACTAGAGTGAAGTTGTTGAAAAACTTTTAAAGAATATATCATTATGTATAGACTTGCGCGGTTGTATATTTCAAATAAAACGCATTTTTTTTCATTTGAAAAGTCGTTACAGACGTCCATTCGAATCTCAGCAGACACACACTCGCTACACAATGAATCGCACTAGTTATTTTTTATCGACTTCAATTTACACACGCGAAGTTCAATCAAGCTCCGTTAATTGGCAGTTCATACGTTCGAATAGGAAGTGTTTGATGGCAATATTTCCGATACTCAAAACCCGGTCGGGCTAATTCGAAAAAATTGCACGTGTCCATCGAATCTTTCGAATGTTTTCGTTAATATTCTCATTGTGGATATCCATTTTGTTCTAAACAAATAATTCGAAACCGGTCGCCCGGGGCTAACAGGTAAAAGATACCCGAACGTGTTAATGTATAGTTCACGTATATTAGAATTAACACCTTCATTTTGGTTGCTTAATCTGAACTCTGTGATTACGGAAAGTTGTTTGGTTTCACTCAGACGGACAAATTAGACACATTTTTTTCACCTTCAGCCGAAACGAGATGTGCCACCGCACTCAGCGATTTTGAACAAATAGACGATGCTTTCAACACCGTTGTTTCTTTGACAACAAATAAAACTGTAAGAAATTTTTTAAATGATATACTTAATTCGATTCAAATATGCCGTCTCTATACGTATGTACGATTTAAAAATCAATTCAAAAATATATTCTGAAGTGTTGACTTGCAGTCGCACGCGATTACATAAACTGGATCGGCTTTCTATAGTTAAAATTGCAAATATTTATCCATTATCACAGTCGAGGAGTTCATCGTATTGACACAAAGACCTTGGATTATATCGAGTTCATATCTAGGCGTCTAAAGCATACATATCGTAATGGTTGACAGACGCCTCTGTGTTGACCGTAAGATAACCAAGTGGGGAACTCGCTATCATCGTATGGCAAATCAATGATTTTTTTTTCGAATTTAATCATTCACATTTTTATGATGGTAAATAGTTGTCATTGAAGTTTAAAATTGTTAAAATAGGGTCAATTTTTATTTTGTTTGGCTCGAATATTTAATTGCTGCTAATAATCTGCTTGTATTATATTAGATTAAGTTCTATTGTTTCCGTGACCTTTGACTCAAACTTTTGCAATTGTCGGGTGTGTTTTAATTTGTCATTAATTAAAATTCTTAGTAAAGTATTTGTTCACGATTCGATATTGTGTTTTGACTCACACAAGTTTTCCTTGTTTTGATCTTAAAATTTTTAGATCAGTATTTCATCATTGACCAAAATATATCTAAATTGTTAAAAAAGCGTTATTTTTATCACTTATGACAAAAAAGAATATTTATGTGAAATAAAATGAAGATAATATGGTTCAAGTAATAAGTACCGTGATTATCAAATATCTCATAATAATTAATTAAATATGATATCACTTTCTAGTAGCAACGTATGATACACGTATGCCTGTAAGAGCGATTACATTATCTCATACCACCATGGTGCTATAGAGTTTTATTTACTTCCATAAATTCAGATTAATTTTACGTTTCAGACTAATCAAACGCAAGATCGTATTATACGATGATGAAACGCGCATTTAAACAAGCTTTTAGATGATTTCGCCTATCTGAAACGTACCGAAATAAAGGATATATTTACGACCACGTTCCAATATCGATATCTAATTATTCGAAATGGATCGCTTCGCATGTCTGGCAAGAAGCACTACAGCAACACTTTACCATCGTGATATTAATTATACACAAAAAAATAATCGTGCACTAATATTTCATAACAAGCAAAATATCAAATTTGCTTCGGACCGTTTTCAGGATGTGCGCTCGTTCGAGCGTCCAGGATTTCTAATCTTAGTCCCGGCTTTGCTTCGCTTCTTTTTGGCATTTTAATATTATTTTCTGGTTTTATTAACATCGACATCAAAGTGGAGATGGAAATTCGTCTGAGGCGCCATGTCCGCGTGCAATAAGCGGCGATAAATCAGTTGGTCTGGTGCTAGGCTCATATCTCTTTAATGAACGCCATGTTTAATCCCACTTAACCCTATCTGGCAACACTCTTTTGGATGCCACAGTTTTATTTTCGTCCCAGTTTTCAGTATAGATCTTCGATCTGGCTTGTTTTCGATCTATGATCCGAACTCGAAGCTCATACACTTGGAGATTTATGTGAATTTAATTGCTTTTTTCGTATCGGATTATTCGAGTTCCGAACAGAATTTCTTATTGTTAGTGTTCTCACATAAGTTTTTGTACCAGAAGTTTTTGTACTCTTTTATGTCTTAAATTTTAATTTTCTGATTATATTTATATTAATTCAATATTTCTCTCGTTATTTCGTCTTATCTAATTGCATTTTCTGAGTGACCTGAATATTATACTATAATATTTGTCGATTTACATTACGTCTTACCATCGTTATCTTAATCTTTAACAATATACGAAATGATATGCCATAATGAAATGTTAAAATTCGCTGTCGAGATTTATTAAATAATTGATAGACAAATTACAAGCACAAACAGATTTCGTCGCGAATTGAATTCGATGAGTACTTGTTAACACTAGTGGATTGGAATATTAATAATGCATACGTCTAGTCGCTCACTTAAAATTATTTGCGACATTTGATTTATAGTCCACTGCGAACTCTATTCGTAATAAAAGATCCAGAGTTATCTTCGGTACTGCACTCTGATTTGTGCGAGTTCAGTGGAATATTTCCAACGGTTATAAAAAAATGAATAAACAAATATAATAGTAATAGGGTATTGTTATATTTCAGGATAGTTATTCCATAAATATCTGACACAATTGATCTGAAACAATAAAACGCGCGAGTTAAAAATTACGTTATACGAAACGCGATAAGCGATTGGCGCTAAGCTCGGAACAAAAGCTCCTTATCTCAACAAGGAAGTGCGTTTTCAATAACCGCGAACGGCAACAATAAAATCCGAAATAATTAAACATTTACCCACTCGAACACACATCGTCGCCATTGTTCGAAAGCTCGGAATTCGCGAGTGACCCCTCGCATTGAAAGCATGGGAAAGTTCGCCGGGTCGATTCCTCGGCGCTAAATATAGATCGAGTTTTGATTTCCTCATTCCTGAGTTCCCGAAGGTACGAACGTAATTTGTTTGATTGTTTCGGTAAGAGGTAGGCGTCGATTTGCGGGTCGGCACCATCACCTTTGTACTTCTTCGTCACCGTGAATAGTATTTGATTGTTTTTAGTGAGCGACCGTGATAGCCGTCTCGAGTGGCGCAATTGCGACAGATGAAAATAACACGTCGTAAATTATCTTTTCGGCGCCGGTTAGCAAAAACGGCGTATGGAAAATCAGAGGGTGTGAACTGGGAAAAGTTTGAGAAAAATGAAGGATGTATAACACGATTTGTGCGTGGGTGCGCGTACCTTTTGACGAGGGGTGGTTATTAATACACATGAGCCTCACGGTTATATGGTTCCACAAAAATGTCGTGTAATACGAGATTTGAAGTTCATGCAAAATTTGGGTTGTTGTTTATGGGTTTTGTGGGTTGTTGTTTAAAAAGTAATATATAATAAAATATCGAAGTTTTTAGTAAACAATACAGAAAATATACATTTACTTATTTAGATGAAATGCATTATGGTTGCTTAAATTAAATTTCTTAGAATATTTCACGCGTAATTTATGCATTATAAGTTCGCAGATTAGGTCTCTTAACGAATTTCGCGCGTCGTTTTTACGTGTGCGTGTTGTGGGGAGATTATGTTCGACAGTTTTCATTACAAATCATTTTCGTTTAGATCGTCTAAATTTATACATGTCAACAGTTCAGTTGGCAAAAGGTGCTACTGGCCAACATGTAAACCTAAAACTCGTTACGATATGGTTAAAAATTGATAACTACCAAACTACTCGTGAAATTCGTTAAAAAAAATGTTATGTGTGATTACTCTTGAAATTCATTAAGAATTTCAATTTAAGCACTTAAAATGTATTTTTATTCATGTTAAAATACAAATTTGTCAATAAATATTTTATGTATGTACCTAAGTAAAGCATAACCTAATTCTTTTTAAGCCGTATTATATAAAACGTGTTGTACAAAAATAAGTCACAATTAATTAACCGTGTTATATAAAACCGTGTTATACGAGGCCCGAGTATTTATATTTAACGAGAGTTACCTTCTTCTTATTCCGCGAGGGTGAAATTTCAAGAAATTTCAGAAAGAGTTTATCTAACAATTTATCGTATACGACTATCAAGAACATATCAAATGATTTTGTGTTAGCCGTTTATGTTGATAATGATGATTATGACGATGACATAAATCAAATTTGCTAATTTATTTTTGTTTCTAACATCAACAAATCAAATGAAAATATTTGGCCACGAATTTATTAATTAAATATTCAAGTCCAATTATAAATCTAAAGAAAATGAGTTAATCTATATTATCATAATTTAATATTTAATTTATTCGAGTAAATACGAATCATTTGCATTTCGTGCGATATAAGCATGTGATGCGACAAACATATAATAACAACACAATAAAACAAAACAATCATCGATTTCTATGGAAAATCACCGATAGCCCGAATTTGACGACAGCTGGCCGCCCGCTCTCGATGGTGTACATGGAATCACATCAGGCGTAATCTGGGTTAAATGGGGTCAAACGACACCACGAATTCCAATGCGATTTTATTCGTACGATACGATATTAAGTAATGTCGCTCACAATGCTAATATTAGCCGGCGTCGAGGTTTTGTTGCCGTTGTGTACAATATCGCCTCGAGGAAAATGTTGAGGCGTATAGCACAATGGGACACTCGGTCTCGCTGCGGATTGGTTTTTATGAAACTCAACTGATGTGGATGGAGAAAATATTTAACTCGATCGTATCTAGGTGGATTTGTGTTCGATTAGATTTCGAACCTTTCTAGGTTTCGGATCCGATCGATGGTGCATGCCGTATATTATGATAATATATTTGCGTCGTTTTGCGACATCGCCAGATTGCAAAGTCGAGCGTGATTATTATATTTAAGTGATATGTGACCGAGCAATGAGTACTGAACCAGTGCCGTAATTGTTTGAATCACTCTTAATCAATACGGACGATTGATCGTATGGACGACGCGAATCGGACGTCACTAGATATACGAGATGTTGAAAGTCCTTCGAAACCATTGAATTAATTCGTCATGGGCTGTAGAAACTTGACGATTTATGCGAAAAGTAATAAAAATCAGCGATAAGCGATTGACATCTCTATCGTTAACGAACCGCTACCATCTAAACTATCTACGAGATCGATTTGGTTTTTTTTCATGGTAGATTTTTTAAATGGTGCCCCGAGGCATATAGGCACGGTGGCAATCTGCTCCTGCATCTAACCAGGTGTTATGATTAATATTGGCTTTGCTTTTCGTACAAAAATTTGCCCCGGGATTTGAAATTTCGTATGTCAGTTTTATGGTAGTCATAGATTTTATCCGAAATGAACGGATTTTCATATGCATGTCGTGTTAAGTGGATTCCAAACTGAACAGTAGGTCCTATCATTGATATTCATTTATCAGGACAGTGTGATAAAGTGTTGCATTTATGTATTATTTATTTAGCATTTTTAGAAAATAAATTTTTGATTGATTATTATAGGTCTATAATATAGACTCTATATCAATTCAATAGACATCATGAAAATCGAATCATTTTCTGGAGAAAAAAAAAGATGATTGGTTTTGCAAAAAGTCAAATTTTGTTTTCTAAAATCGTTTATTTGTCCTACATTTTATGAAATCGATCATTATTTATTAGTAATAAACTGAAAAAGTTTCACCTGCGGCACTAATTGATACTGGATTTAATAAAAACCACCAATTACTTAGTTACTGTAAAAATAAGAGTTATATAAGTCACTTTTATGTAAGCTTATGATGATTTTTACGTAAGCGACCGAAATTCAAAAATACATATTTATTGACAGTAGTGTTTCGAACCAAATACATACATATTATACATACGGTAACACATATATTTTAAACATTGATGAGAATTGGTAAGCAGCACGGTGATCCAAAGTCGATAATCAAATGCGATATATTTATATCAACAAGCCTGGATTAACTTAATTCAGTGAAGTATGAAATAAATTAAATTTAGATTTTATTCGATAAAGAAAAATATAATCCCATCAGGCTTTTTTCAAATTACCACTATCTTTATATACAATTTATTTTTAAAATTTTAATAAATAACCTTTACCTTTTTACAGAGCCAAGCCTTATCATTGACCAAAAGCCCCACAAGACCCACTAGTCCTTCGAGGAGCGAAACAGAAAGGAGCGAACGTCCTTTGAGCAGACCTCATTCAGCCACTCGTCCATCGCCCATGACTGACTCGACGAATACCTTGCTGAACTCGAAGAAAGAAATATTCGACCTGTCAAAAACGGCTTCAGGTATTTACTTCCAAAATGTTTCTACTGTTCGCTTTTCACCGATAGTTTCGCAACCGCGGCAGCTACGATGACAGATTTCTTCGGGCCGGTCTAATCTTTTATCGCGATTGAACTTATGCAGCTCGCATGCTCCATATATAAAACATGTAAGCAAATAAAAAAGTGTACACATTGAATGCGTCGACTGTAAAAAAGGCGAACAATCGCGGTTGATCCGCATCGAGCGATAACGGTTCCTAGTCGTTTGTCAACAGTGAATCGACGGTGGGGTCTCAGAGACCATACAAAAGGTGCGCAATGTGTCAATATGTTACATCGTTTAAATTTTTTATCGCGAAAAATATTTGGTCGTAAAGTTTCTTGGTGATTTTTTGAATCTTTGTGATTTGATTGTGCAAAATGAAAATATTGGGAGTGCATTAAATTTTTGATGAGTTGGGAAATGAATAATTGTATGAATTTAGAAATTGTACAAGTTTTTAGCGTAAGCTGATGCAGTTTCTATTGTATGTTTTTTAATGGGAACCCCTTACAAATCCTTTAGGCAACCCTCTGTAAATTATCAAAGTACCTATGAAATTATATATTGTATCAATTTAATATAGTTGTCATATTATTTCAATTGAAAATATTTTTAAGAAGCAAAAAATAATCGACGTACAAAATATTTAAGTCATGTTTGTGTATAATGTATAATTTACATCAATTTACAATAAATCAGTATGACTTGAAATATCGTGTTTATTTAGAGGGATCGAATTCTTATATTATAAATGCTTTCTCCTTTTTTGTGCAAAAAAATATTAAATACTATATTTTTTTACAAAAAAACTTTTAACGCTACTTATAAAAGTTAACGTAATCAAGAATATTGTTACAATACGACTTTAAATGAATGAGAATTTTTTTGAATTGTCACTCATCCCTCAGTTTCGACCTTCCTCAAAACATTCACACAGTACACCTATTCACCCCCGCTTGGAAATCGCTGCCCTAAAATTTTTCCCATACACAAAAATACTCACAATGCCAAAGGGGCGTTCATTAGCGTGCCCCACTCGAAGTCTCTTGAAAATCCATCCCCTCTCCAACTATCCGGCCTATAATCCCCAAGATTTCGGACCGAACCCTCTCCTCCCGGTTTTAACGGTCCCTCTATAATAATTTTCCATTCATTCATTCTTCTGGGCGCTCTCTTTATGAATCATAATCTCAAAATCTCCGGGGCGGCGAGCTTTGTCTCGCTGCTGTGCCCCCCGCTTCGGATAACGCCTTTGTCCGTCCTCACCGTACAAAGCCTAATCCAGGATGTGCTCCTGGTATTGGTGTGCAAGTCCGTGTCGACGAGTGTGTCGGTGTTGCTCGTCAGCAATAGTGAATCGTATGTTTGAGGTACGTGTGTTTGTGCAAGGTTCGTGGGGATGTCCCGTGTGCGATTTTAGGTCGGGAGTATGGCAGGATGTGATTTTTTTTCGAACGAGGGTAAGTTCTGAATCGAGTAAGTGTTTTTATGATAACTGCAGTATACTCGTATAATCGTTCACTTTTTTTAATGCTATGAGTAAAAAATATAGTTTGAAAAATAAAATTTCGAGTTGATTTCGTCGAAAAGAGCGGTGGCCTTTTGTTGCGCGCTCGCGGGCCAGTCGCAACGCCGAGTAGTCGCGATTTGCGAATTTAATCCCTCGTCAAGAAACCTGAATGGGGATTTTATATGTTAATTCTTAATCGGCCGTGATTAATCAAGATTATGCGGCTTTCTGCTCCTTGGTCGGCCTCAGGGCTCGCGAGGACCGCAAGAAAATAATAATGTATGGAGGCGAAAAAAAAGTACGTGTGGGGATTACGAAAAAATACAGCACAGTCATTTCCATAAGCCGATTTCTGTACAGCTTGGCTACTACAAACACGATCGGTTCTTAGACGCTTAATACTCTTACTGGCTCAGCTTAAGCCGAAATAAGCATTCGTGATGAATGTGTGTACATACACATGCGTGTGTCGGTGCTGCGGTATGCTTGGGTTTGTGCATGTCGTTTTCTTGCACGCACGTGCCGATCAACCTTCCGATCGAGGAATAGGGTTATAGTTGAAGGATAGAAGGTTAGGGGTTGCTTGACTCTTAGGCCCATTTTCTAAAATTCAACATATTCATCATTCTTTATAAATATTTCCAATGTACGAACAATTAAACCACGATCCATTCAATGTCACGAACTATTGGACGCCGAAACGAAACTACAGTGCGTTTTCAGAGAAAAATCCTTATTTTTCCAGACACTGACACACACATACATTGATCTAAATACACATACATACACCAGATTCATTCTCACACACATTTGTGTGTGTTTGAAGGGGTGCGGGCAGAGGTTTGAGCGCCGTAATCCCGGCTCACCCTAATTCCGTACCTTCGGTTTAATCCAGCTTAGCGCGGCCACGCCGAGCCGAGCACACACACACAATCGTGCCGAAATAGTATGTGTGTTTTTATATGTGTATATTATATTTACTGTATGGGGATCGACGCTCACAATCTACGATGTTGGCCGAAAATGAGATTATTGCGGAATTTTTGAGTCGCGCCTTATCCGCGGATTTGTAATCGTGTGAATTTCGGTCTATGAAAATTTTGTGATTTCGTCTGAATTTTGACGATAGATATTTCAGTTTTAGATTATGTACCTTTCGAAGTGGATTAAGGTATTATTGATTCAATAGTTCTTATAAAAGAGGGTAAGTTTTGAATTTACGCATGAACGATAATCAGATTATCTGCATCAAACGAATAAAATTTTTCACAAAAATACATTCAAAACCTAAATTAAGCAATCTCCATGAAACAATCTGCGATTCTTAGTTACGTCGCGTTTATTTCGAGTCGCCCACGCCTACGGCCGTAGCTTTCATCAATCATCGGCAGATAATCTTCTTAACTCGGCTCAGATCCCTACAGGCCCCAACACCGAGGTTATTACGTATGTATTATAGCATAAAACCAATACAAATGCCACCGGGGAGGATGAGCAAGAATAGCTGCGGACTTAGCCACAGCTATCGCACCGCAGACGTAAACAAACCTGCGATAAATCTGAGGCTAAGTTCTGGGTTAGCCCGTTTCTGCTGGCACGCACGTATAACCGTGACACGTTATTTTCATATTAATATTTGGTATGATGATGTGTTTTGTTCTCGTGATTTCCGTTGGCGTTGAGAGTGAAGGATTGTTGACTGAAGTTGGCAAATGAGAAATGCTGCGGCTATGAAGTGGTGCGGATTTGCTACGAATAGTTGTAAATCGATTGTTTAATGTTTTCCTAAACTATTCATGATTGTAAAGTTCTTGTTTGTATTTCAGAAAACGTGCACATCGTTTAATTTCTGGAACGATCTTTGTAAATCACCGTTTTATTAGAATCGCACGACCGAAAGAGTTTTAGATATGTTTGTTGATAGTGCTAAATCGCGTCTTATGTAAAAACCTGCTAAAAGAACATTATTTGATTTGACGAGTGGCCTTTATCGTCCGATTCAATTAGCGCATAGAAATCGACTAATATGCCAAAAAAGAAAAACGCGTAGAGAGAGGAGAGAAAAAAAAATGGAATTTTTGCACTTGGCGGAAACTTCCAGGATTCGCGTCGTTTCGACTTTGTATCAATAAACACTTTCGCAGAAAACAATTTAATTAAATTATGATCAGTAGCCGAAAATGGAAAATCCTATACTTGCAGGATATAGGAAAATCGCTTACTTTTCTTAATATTTGCTTGTATAGAGTCACCTTTTGGTTTTTAATGTGAAATTGCGTAATATTTTTTTATAAATTAGATACAAATAAATTTATAATATTAAGTATTTATATGTATCAAAAAGTAACCTATAATCTTGTCTGTTATCATATATGCACTTCACTCTATACTAGGCTTATATAATCGTTCTCAATATAAAAAGAAATCATCGAATTGTTCAATATAACGAAATCACCCCACCAGCACTCCGCAAAAAAGACCATCGCCAAATCACAAGCGGCATCAAATCCGAAACCATCAACCGGACAGTCCATCTTCCGAAGTATTCTATCTAATTTTTTTTTAATATACAATACATTTTCTCTCGATTCATCTCGGTTTTATACGCGTATAAGGGCGGGCGCTAAGCTCGGCAAGTAATCCTCGTCGCCGTGACCCTCCTGTCCGTAATCCATTTAAGAGGTCGCTTTTGTCCGAATTCGCAGCTGCCACGGTGAGTTCGTGAAATGGTCGAAACTTGCTCGTTCATAAATATTGTATGTGCTTATTTTTATAATCGCGCTTTTTGCACTTTTTGTGCGAGTGCCGGCTCGAGAATCCAGTCAGTCTCGGAATCGATCTAGACATTATACCAATTGATTCACAATAAACAATTTGTATAATTTTTTTTTTAATTGAAATATGTATAAATATATTATGTTTTATAATCATATTTTAATATTTTTGAAAATAATATTCCGTATATATTTTTTTTATGCATAATAGTTCTATATTAAAATTTAAAAATATAAAATCTGCATCAGGTCACCCTTTCTTTTAATAATCCGCCTATCTTTCAAGCTCGATTCTCGAATGGAAATTTATAAAAATAAAAATTCAACGAATGCATCACACATTCACAAACTATCCGTACAAAGGCTTCGCGTGCAATCCGATCTGCAAAAGGTTTGAATAGAAGAAAACACACTCAAATATATAATATATATACATAACGCGCGTATACGTATGTTAATTTATTCACTGCCAAACAATTTTATAATCATTAATCTTTTCCATAATAAATTGCGTCTTAGGGCCCACCTTGTTTCGGGGCTGCGGCACTTAAGCGCGCTATCAAAGGATGCTGGCGGGATTACGCGATGATTTATATGCGTTTATTATGCACCTAGTTTTCTGAGGTCTCCTCGATAAGGGGTTATATCTTGTACATTGCAGACGTATAAGTTGCCGATTTCGCGAACTCGTGGGGGTAGTTTAGTAAACAATGTTAATCTCCGCCGTCGAAGGATATGGCTCCGCCTGAGGACGATATCGGATCTCGAATCCCTTTCTTTATTTCGCTCGTATATAATGCGAGATGAATATATTCATGAAAAGGTGGTAGTTTTGTATGGCGGTCGTACGTGTGCGAAGGCCCGCCTTTAACGAAATAAATAAAAGGCGAAAAAATAAAGAGAGTCTGAGTGCTTTTCCTCTTTCGCCGTAATAGAAAGCATATCTATTTATGCATCTTATGCGAGGCTAAATCTTTTTTATCCCCAAGAAAGAATAATTCATACATGTTTTTATTATAAATAGAATATGGAAACAGGATATAAACTCAAAAGTGTATATGGACGTGAGATTAGGGTAAAAATCCCCGGGCCGCATTCATAGTGCGCGGATTTCGTATATTTTATTTCCGCTCAACGGCGCACGTGTCTATAGACGCGGTTCCCCTTTAAGTATTTCGATCTCATTGTAGTTTTTCAATTCAAAATTATTTATTTCATGATCATATG
Organism: Hydropsyche tenuis; assembly: GCA_009617725.1. NCBI lineage: Eukaryota > Metazoa > Arthropoda > Insecta > Trichoptera > Hydropsychidae > Hydropsyche > Hydropsyche tenuis. Next base: position 40,973 of record VTON01000174.1, on the reverse strand, counting down.
CAACCTTAATAACTTCCATTATAAAACAAGGCTTTCCCGTTACACCATTGAAAGTTTCTTCTCAAATTTGAACACGTATAAGTCCTCAGATCAATCTATTGATCTTATGGTCGCTTAATTTTATCGATGCTATTAATTTGGGAATAGTTTTCTAATCTAATAGTTTGGGAATCCCGATGAGGCTTCAATTTTCATTACTGCTTTTTGAGGTGATGTTTTTTTTATTATTATTTTTCACCTATGAGTGGGGCCCTGTTCCCTCGACGAGCAACTCGCACATGTGAAGTCCTAGCCAGGAGATTTGATAAGATTCAAATAAGGGATTAGAGAGGGACGGCGATATGGCGAACTGCTGTTGTGCAAAAGAGACCCAGATAACGGGATTAGCCGCCCGCTGCATACTGAAAGCTTCGCGTTAACCCCACTCACACATATTCACACACATATACATATATAAAAATGGTTACATGACTCTTGCACCCCAACCAACTAGAATTTTACGCCAATTAGAATTGCATGCCAGTTAGAATATCACTTTGTCAAAAGAAAATAATATAGATGTCACCACATTGAGAAAAATATATACAAATAACACCTATTTATTTGGGGAAGTATGGATGTCTTTCCAGAGTAGTTCTTAATTCTTTAAAAAAAAAAAAAAACACAAGTGCTTCGGGTTTGGTTGTGGGTTTGTGAATGAACAAAATTTATCAAAGAATTAACCACAATCGCCAAGAGTTTTGTAAACTGCTTATCAAATTAATAACGAAAATTACATACTCACTATAATTATGTGTTCAAAAGTACATTGATATGTTTCAGGTATCATTAGCATGTTAGAAATTATATACCGGTTTCCCGAAATTCATTAAACCTTTGAATGTAATCGTCCAAATAAAAAAAAAAAAAAACCATAATTTTATATATTCATCTCTTTTTTCGAATAATTAACATAACATAAATAATTTCAAATAATTAATACATAACATAACATAACATAAATTAGATTTTAAAATCTTCCCATATAAAAAAAAAAAAATGAAAGTAATCTATTACCAATATCAATTTCATTGAAATCTGAAATTATCAAGTCATGTCTTCCCTTTATTAAACGAAAAAAAAAAATATTTTGATTTATTTACTTCGTGATAATTTTCGGCATGTAATTTATAAAATATTATATGCAGAAGGTGTGACATCTAAAATAATTCAAAAGAAATCTACTGCAAAAAAATCGATTTTTTTTTTGTTGAAGGTATCAGTTTGTGTTTAGAAAAAATCTTTTACATTTACCGATTAACGAAAAATATGACAGAAATTAACAGTAATCTGTTGCAACGAGGGATTATTTGATCTTTGCAACAACATCTTTCATCGTTATCTGTAAAATATCACTTACTAAACAAAAGAGAATTCCGAGAAAATTTGTTGAAAATATCAGTTAGTGTTTTGATTTCGTTTTTTTCATAAAAATTAGAAATAGGTTATCTGATTTGTTCTTAAATACTCTAATATTTTCAAAATTTCTTTCATTTTCAAAATTGTGGTTAAGTTTTTTGATGAGAAAATTAATTCATGGACCTGCAATTGAATTCGAAGCATTTTTCTTTTTTTTTAAGCATTTTGTGCTGAAGGAATATCTATATTTTTTTGAATAGATAGGTGTAATAATAAATATACATTTTAATATAATGACATCTATAATTTTCCTTCAAACTTTTGTAGCGATCCTGTAGTGGACAAAGTTGTTGGAATCCAGTTGGATGCTGCGTGCAATTCTGATTGGGGTGCAACGATCCGATCACCATAAAAATACACCAAATATGTACGTTCAAACAATGACTTGTTACAATGCAAAGAGAATTGTGCCCTTAATTATGAAAATGGTCTAAGTCCACGCCCGTTCGTTTCGAGATATTTAAAGGTTTGCGTTTGAATTGATTAAAAATTATTTTTCTATCGCACAATGCTATGTTTCACTATTTATTTAATCTACTGGATTTATATATTTTTTTATAAGGAAACAAAAAATTTTAACCGATTTCCTGTCATAATTCCCAATTGGGGAAATTGTCTATTTTTCTCTACAATTGGTTGTGTTTGGTAAAATTTAACAAATGACAATATATTTTAGTTTATAAAACTCTAAAGTATGTTTATAAAATAAAAATAAATATCTGATTTATTTTGTAAATATAAAGTACTAAGCAAAAGAAGTGAAATTTTTTAGGAAAATGCGATTTTTCAAAACTACTTTTTCTTTAAATTATAAGTTGATATTTAGTACATAGCTAGTTAATAAGCTTTAGTAACCATTAATAATTGGTTATTAGAAATAAATCATCATAGTTAAAGATATTGACGTTTTTGCCTGTTCCCGTGTGGAAAGCGTGGCTAATATCATATACCTATTATATAATAAAAAAGCTCATTATGTAAAATTTTACAAATAATAACATATTTAAGTTAATAAAACTCTAAAGTATACTTCTAAAAAAAATCTATGTTTATTTTGTAAATGATGTAAATGTTAATAGGTATATTCTTAAATAGTTTTTTTTTATACAAATCCGATACTATATCGAAAGCAATCAAAAATTTCTAAGAATAAACTAAGTAAGTAAGAAACTACTTACTTACTATCTATTCATCCGTTACAACATAAATTTGAATACGGCAAAGAACGCATAGTTTCCGCACTTGTGAAACAATAACCGCTCTATTCGGAGAACGAAAAACGAAGAAAGAAAATTTTAAAATCGATAGGCAAAACAATCATAAATCCATAAACATGCACACTGATCAAATAAACGAAAACGCACGTATCTGATACTATAATATATCGAATGCAATGGAAAATTTCTTACATGAAACTGAGGGAAAAGTTTTGCCAATTTATATGATATTTACTATTGAATAAAATTGAACGTATTTATTCAACCGTTAATAATGAAAATCTGATTGCGGCGAAGAATGCATGGCCGCCGCACTTATGATACAATAACCGCTGTATGTGGGTTCGAAAATGATAAAAGCAAATATAAAAATCGAACGACAAAACGATCATATACTCAAATATGCACACTAATCAAATAAGCGAAAAAGTACATTTCTGATTCACTATATCATATATCGAATGCAATAGAAAATTTCATATTTGAAACATTAGAGGGAAAAAGTTTTGTCAATTTATATGCTATTTGGTATTGAATAAAATCATATTCGAAAGGCAAATAGAATGTATGGACTTATCAGCCGCTCTCCTGCTCATGATACGGCCTGATTTTAAAAACGATATATTAGTGGCAAAACGCCGCCGCCAAAAATGAGCAGAAATCGAAAAAAGAACGGCGGGCGGATGCAAATATTTCCTCTGGAGGGCCTCTTTTTTGTGACGATGGGGGCCCTTCGTGCGGATCTCGTGCGGATCTCGATCGGGTTTTATATAAACTTTTATGGGCACAATTGAATATACATTCACACAAAAAAAAAAAAAACATAAAATTCAGTTAATGTTTGTGCAATTTTCACATATTTTCATTTTATATTCTACCAATTGAAATTTTTTTATCTAATTGTAAGTTCTGACGCTCATGGATACATAATATCACATAATCCAGCGAACCCGGGATTATGTCAGGAATGGATGGATGGTTTTTGCTAGCTGGATTACCTAGAAAGACGGATAATCGATTGTACGTAACCGCATATTCTATATGTGCTTCGAGTCCCGTTCGCGTATCTATTCGAATATTCATTCTTATTTCAAGTATCGAACTCGAAAAATTTTTCAAGCGTACATAATATGAGAAAAATCGTTCGAAATATAATATAATGGAAATAGGATATTCATTTTTATTTTATTTGTATTATTTCATTGGGGTTTGAATAAAAATGAAGCTAGGATAGGATTAAAGATAATGTAAGATCACAGGATATACATATGTATGTATGTATGTATAGGTATATATGAGGGTGCGACAGATGTTTGACTTATCAACCCTACATACAAAATTCTACCGTAAATCTTTCAAATTTATGTTACTATTTCACCATGTGAAATTTTTTTAGTTTAAGCACCTGTCTATATTAAATTCATAAAAAGATTTTTTGCATTTTTTTTATATATCTCATAGATGTAAATTATTTTGTCTCCAAGAATAAAATATTTTTATCTCAATAAAAAACACAAACAAAATGATAAACAACAAATTTTCCCTTGATATCGATAAAAAATGTTTTCGAAAAACGCAGACGAAAATAGCTTTAAATCTTAACCGTTCGAGATCAAAGTGAAAACCTACATATAATTCTCAGGTGAAAGAATTCACAGGATCCATTTTGTTTGATTGTGAGCTTTCGTGTGGGATCTTATTGTTAGTATAAAACAGCCTGTTGAATCTTCTTATAACAACGTTTACTGTATCATATATTATAATATACGGAGAATACAGCAAACAAAAACGATTTATATAATATAATATTATATATAAAACAATTCAAAATATATATTAGTTAATTTGCGTATTTATGTATAAATATTGATACTTTCATTATGATTATGAAAAAATATATCATTCGTCACGTTGACGTTTGCTACAAATAATATATGTATAATAATAGAATGAATAAATATTTTCAAATATTGATACAAACGACTTTCCACCTATACAAAAATTATTCGAAACCTTTAACGACTCTCACGAAAACTAATCTAATCGGCTCGTAAACTCCGAAACCCCAAACAATCGCAAATTTTTGAACGATTTACGACTCGCGAAAACCACACTTTGCCGAAACACCAAAACCGATCCTCAAACTACTTTGCAGGTCGACGTCACGATTATCCCATCTCGGCCCCGACGCGATCAATTAGAATATTAAACCGCGGCTCGCTCGTCCGGCTTAGAAACCGGAAAACCGGCCACCGGATAGCCGGAAAAGCGGGACCGGTGTCGGATAAGAGGGCGGTGCGGGGCGGGGGGAAATCCGCAGGAACTGGATATCCTGCCGTTAGTTGTAAGAATAATCCGGCACGCTTATCTCGTTTCCGGTACGGTAATCTGCGCGGGCTTATCTCGTAGTCTGGCGTCCGGCAGGCGTCCGGGAGTGTTTCCGGTATTTTGATTTTGGGCTAATTGGAATCGCTGAAATCGATTAGTGGTGGTGAGGTTCGGGCTCGGGTGATTTTTGTGATGTGCTATTTTTTTTACGGAAAATCTTCAGGTGCATCTTTAAGAAAGTTCAGGTGTTTCTTTCAAATAAATTTCAAGTTAGAACATTCTAAAATACAGTTTGAATATAAATCACTTTCGTGTTACAGTTTCTGCACTTCAAATTCAACATTTTTTAAGACCGAAATGAAATATTTCATCGATTATTATGACAAAAGTTTCCTTATAATAATTTCCCATATGTATAATAGTTGAATTTTTAAGTTTGAATTGTTAAATTTGAAGTTTCAAAAGTTGAATTTGAAGTTTAAAAAGTTAAATTTGATGTGTAAAAACTGTATCAATATTTTATAAAAATTATTATTTAAATAATTGCAATAATAATGTTTATCAGGAGTCAGGACTCAAATTTAGGATGCTTATCAGTGAGCAAGGATACTCTCGCCTTTATCATCTGACTATCATTTGTCTTATTAGAAAATTTGATTATGATTGGAACTTTAAATGCGTTTTTTTTTCGAGTCGAAGCGGCATAAAACTTTTCCCTGATCCATTAGTTCACTATTATGTGATTTCGATGATTAGCGAAAACTGGTGAAATAAACACTAAAAATTAATTGTGTCCAATTTGATCAATATCCAAATATTATGACATTATTTATTTTAAATACTTTATTTTAAATTAATACATTATGTGCAATTTGGTGTTATCGAAATAATTTTTTAATTTTTAATTTCCATATTGAAGCTTAGGTATTTTTTATAAATTTTGACAACTCCTTTATCAATGCGGCTTCCTCGCGATAATTTCGAATGAATGAACCAATCGCCGAAACGAAAAAAAATCGTAAAAAAAAAAGCTTCGTTAATTCGAAGCACAAAATTCGTAAGTGGAACACCACAACCATTCACCCAAGAGTCCACCAGTAGGATCTATTGGGCGGCAAGCCGCTCACGCCAGATTTCAATAGGGACTAATCCCGCCCTAATGAATCTAGAATCCGGATTATCCTCCACCCTAACCACCCTCGAGCGGATTCTGCGAACCTTCAGTTCCTCCTCCTGATTCACCCCCTGATCCGCTGCCCGCATAGAGTAGACGTTAAGAAACGCAATCCATAATGTGGGCAAGGATAGATGGTAGCAGATAGTCGAATTCTGCGTTTATTATACCGACATATACGTATATGTTATATTATGCGTAATATATTCCGATTTTGTGTGTTTGTTTGACCGGACGAATAATTCCGGATTTAGTATGACCACTTTCGATAGTAAAATTGGAGGTGGGAATCCGATTTAATCCCCGATTTGTTGACTGTGCGCACTCAATTTTTCATAAATAAATGATTCATTGAGTGCACATAAAAAACTGGATTTTTGTAGCTTTTCAGATGACCGGATTGGTTTTTGGTTATTAGGTATTTTTGGGTGAAGTTTGATGTGCATGTGAATGATGTGTAATCGATGGTTTAGCATTATTGAATGAATCGATCCTTGTTAGTTTGTGAAGTTGAGGTAAATGTTGTGCGGTCAGTGAGTAGATGTGGTTGTTTGTCATTGGCCTGAAATTATCTAGCAAGAAATAGTTCCAGTATTTATTTATTTTTAATGAGAAAACAATTGTTTCTAATAGTATTTGAAAAATTTTGTTTATACAAAGTTTAATATAATATAATAGTATTAATAGTATAATATTTAGAAGAAAATAGTCAGTGTTTCAAATAGTCAAACTTAAAATAGGATATCGAATATAAATTTATAATTAAACTATTTCTATCTCTATCTCGAAGTATTTTTACAAATATAAACAGTGTATTTAAAAACTAACAATTAGAATTTTTATTTAATTAATTAAAAAAAAAAGAATATAACCAAAGTGTGGGTGGTTTTGAATCATTTGATTATAAGTATACATAATATTTTCTTAAATAAATAATTTATCAACAGCACCATAAAAACCTTCTCAATCATCACATCGATCGTCTATTCGAATAATCGAACACGCCGTGAAAATCTCTCGCAGAAATTTCCGCCAATTTTTTCCCCCGCATTATTTCGCCCCAAAACCGGCAACGTAATCCGTCCCCGAGGCCTGGCATTGCCCCAGTTGGCCACCCCTGGCTCCGTTGTACATCGGTTCGGTGTGGGCAGATATCCGGCAACTAGCTGCAGACACTTTTATTGCGAGCGCTAAATCCGCGCGGCTCCGGGACGATTAATCCCGGATTGCCGCCCTTAATCCTTACCCGTGTTGGCCCAGCACGTTACCTTCGTGTCGTGTGTGTGTGTGTGTGTGTGTGTGTGTGGTGATGGTGGTGGTGTGTGTGTGTGTGTGTGTATGTGTGTGTGTGGTGATGGTGGTGTGTGTGTGTGTGTGTGTGTGTGTGTGTGTGTGTGTGTATGACCGGGATTTTGATGGGTGTATGTGTGGGAGAGGAGGTACGTTTTGTCGATTCATGGATAAATCCTGTTTATTTTCGCGAGTGTTCGCAGGACGCTTTTGCATTTGCACGTATCGTGATTTAGAAAATATTACTTTCGATATCGGTGTTGATTTTGTCGATTGAGAGAATGGCTGTGGGTTTCTTGGGAGTTGATGGTTTTTTTTATTATTATTTGGTGTTGCAAGGTTTAGTTTGCATAGTGTGAATATTTTTTGGATTACGGGATTTAAATTAATATGAAATTTGTATATTTGTATTTGTAGCGTTTGTTTATTATATAATATTTTGTAAGTATGGATGAACGGCCATCATCCATCCAGGAAGATGTATGTTAAGTGTTTTATTTGTATGTATGTATGTACTCGTATTTACAAATTGTAATATGTTGATATCGTAGAATATTTCAAATTTAATTTACAGTTAGGTAATTTACCGGTAAATATATTTTTTTTGAATCGAATATTTTTGAAAAAATTTCGAGTTGTGTAGTTGTACGGTTTTTTTATGAAAAATATTTTTGTTTTTTTTTTTTGAAACGTATTATTGGTTTTACGTTATTTTGTTTCCGAATTTTCCAGATTTTTACTCAAAATTTAATTTGTCGGTAAAGCGGTAATTAGTTAAAATAAATATCGGATTAGCGGTGAATGAAAATTACAGTAAATTTGGCCTCCCTAGTTCATTCTTAATTAAGGTTACGTTTCAAAAATTGAAATTATCGGACGAACTTTAACCAAATCATTTTAAAAATGACAAAATACATTTTAGAACTCGAAACGAAAACAAATATTGCACAAAAGTCAAAGAACGTCATAGCCGACGTTCATGTTGTTTTTCAATTTGCACGTACCGGGACTGCACGTCGCGAATTTTCCGATTCGATACAAAATCCGCGTGTTTTCGCATTTGTGCGAGAAACAAGGCATTTTGTATTTACGCGATATTTTCGCAGCTCGTTAATCCGCAATCTCCGCTCGGCAGTCGCGTGCGGCCATATTGAAAAATCATTCGTCCAGCAAATTTTAGTGTGACAATAGATGGCCGGTAGGTTCTACCCATCGCCTCTGACAGGTGAAAATGACCGCCGCGCGTGTATATGTACACTTTGACTAATAGAATGTACATTTCCGCATTCGGATATGATTAGCGTGATGGCGAGGGAAATGTTCGGCGTCTAGTAATTCGATTTGTTTGATGAATTAATTGATACTGGTTTCCCTTTGTTACTCGCGTGACGTTTGTCACACATCAGTGGGTGAAAAAAAATCTTTAGAACCAAAAAAGTTATAAAATTCTCTTTTCAAATACTACTAAAATGATTATAATCGTGTAATTAGCCTGGGATCTTTATTATTATTTTTTATTCAAAATGATTTAGACTTGTTTATTTCTTCATAAATATAAAAAGGTCAAAATCTGAAATCATAGTAACAAGTCGTCCGACTAAACTCTTTCCCGTATCACAATTTTTTTTGCAACATAGTGATGATATGATTAAAATTTCTATGTTTTTTTCATATTAAAGTCAATAAAATAGCATTTAGTTACTTGGAAACTTTATTTTTTGATGGAAATATAATATAATATAATATAATACATAATGAAATGACATCGCAAAAGTCTTGTTCTGGGATTGATGTTATTATCAGTCAATTTCGATTTTAAGAACCCTGTTTTTTTTTCAATATAGTAAACTATGATAAAAAATATAATCTTTATATATAGTTATCCATCGATTTTTATTATAACATAATTGACTTCGTAATAACAACCCCATTCTCCTTAATATCTACTAAAAAATTATCCATTTACAAAAACGATTCATTATAACAAAATAAAAACTATTTCACCTTAAATACGATTATATACATATAATATAATATGAACTTATATATCAAATAAACCAATATCGCATTAAAAAAAAATCAGCTACGCGATTGACGACTCCCGGTGTCCGAGAGTCATCAAAGAGCCTGGCTAATATATTGATACATAAAAAGCAGGGATGGCGCGAGGGGGGGGCCGCTGTCGGGGGCCGATAACGCGCGTCAATGGGCCCCCCTAATCCCGTGGTGCTATTTAATCCCTATATTAGGATCAGCGGATCGTTCCGCCCGGTAAGCGGGCTTTGGTCCCGTCCCGCCCCGCTTGCCCCACGCACTGTCCCGTTCCAACCCACCCTTTGTCCCACTTTGACCTCTGACACAATGGTACCTTTTGGTTCACTCTTTGTTGATGGATTTTTGAATTTTGTAAAATGTTTCTTTTGTTTTTTAAAGTTCATATACATAATAGTCGACAGGTGTCGCTGAAATACATATCTTCATTTTCTGTGTGGGTTTTTTTTTTATTTAATTTTTATTGGATTTTTGTTTAGTTTATTGAAGTGTGAGGTGTTGATGATTTTATTTTTATTTTTTATGTAATGATATCAGTTGTGAAAAATTATTAGGTTTGATTTTACTAACCTAAGCGATTAATGAAGATTTTTAAAAGTAATTAAAAAATGGATATTTTACAATTAATAAATTAATTTGATTTTGAATGGCGCCTTTTTACTGTTAAATTGTAATAATTTTGTTCATGTTAAACTTTAAAAAGCGAAGCATTGATTGAATTATTTTGTGAATTCATCATTCATGTTATTGTCATTACGACACAATTAATATTCGTTTTATTCGTTGAATTTAACAAAAATCTAATGCTTTAATATGGACATTATTTATTTTACAGATTAATGTAAATTCGATCATACAAAAAAATAAAAATCTTGTCCTATTAGGGAATGGTGGTCTGCAAATTTTAACAGTCCGTTAAAATATTAATTGACCGAACATTAACGAACCAAGGATTAAGATACATTTTGGCCGGTGCTTTACCAACCAATACTGAATAAACTACGGCTACATTAATTTCCAATAATGGTTACGAAATCGGGCGAAGCCTTGATTTGAACCGCTAATTGTGCAGTGCAGCTTTGTTTAGTGACCGACAAAATGGAAATTATTGTACATAGAACGTTGAACCTATCTGGGCGAAAGCTCATGATTCGAGTGTGAACTCGAATAAGTGATTATATAATACTTGTATTATGCGATTTTGACTTTTCCACAATGAAACATACATATATTTTTATAAATTGAAGCGGGTCAACTATTTAGTTGGATCAACCAATCACTGATTTTTAATAACTTGCATAATTTTTTAAATGTATGATTTATTTTTATTTTATCAATGTACTATACATTTATATTAAATTATATACATCAGTATATGATGATAATACCCTTCTTGACGACACGTCAACAGCGACACCCCAGCAACACCATCAGCAGACAGCACCACATGGCTCGCAAAACCGAGCTTCGTTTTGAAGACCCGGTCACAGACTCCGCAATATAACTGGCCGCTGGCATTATAAGTATAGTTATATACTGGTCTGGACCGAGTTCTACTATCATGGCGCCTGGCGTCGAGATCTTCCAAGCGTTTCTTCTCAAAACCCTCGACGTCCTTCTTCACGGCATTTCGCCACTACGGTCTCGACGATGCGAACCCCTTCCAGCCATCCAACCAACGGGATGCAGTAAGACGCCAAGCTCCGATTCACGACGTCTTTATACATATGTCTTCGCTATAGAGACAGTATATAATATAAATGTACTGACCATAAGATCAAGTGTTGATCATGAGATCAAATGTTGATCATCAAATCAAATGATTTTTTAAATTTATTTTCTTGCTAATACTTTTTATATGGTGAACTATTAGCTGTTGACTGGCATTACCCACTTTATTATTAAAGAAAATAATATATTCAAATATATGTAAGTGCATCGTGTAAATCAATACAAATAACCTCAGCATTCAAAACTGACTGTAAACGTTAACTTTTTGTCATTAATGGACATGCAAATTACCTACCAGCAATATTGTATAATCCTTCCGCGGGGTTCGATCCTGCAATTAGTGTTTCCCGGAAACTAGGATAATCCCCTTACATTTCCACTGATTTGAAAGCCGGACTTCCGGGGCTGCGTATTCGTTTATTGGCTCTATAAATTAACCGGGGCAAATTGCAGTTTCGTCTCACCACTCAACGTACCCGGCATTATTTATATTATATAATTTGTGGAATTCAAATGCGGTGTTTGTTTACTTTGTTTTGTTAACCGCGAAAGGTTTAGGAAAATCGTTTCGTTGCAGTTTATAGCTAATGGTAGGGAAGAAATTGCGTTATCTTAAATTTGATATTTGTTTTTTATAATAGAAATTTCAATCAATAGTTTAGCCTTGTTGGACACGTTGGTCATTAAAATTAAGCAACAAGTGGTATGGCGAGGATATAGATACGCGTAATTTTTTCTGATACTTATATAGGTGGTAAGCTCATTAATGGTTACTTTTCCTTTATCACTTTGTTCAGGATAAAAAAAATGTGCAATCTTTCGTTGAATTTTGGAAAAGTCTCGACTCGAAGTAGATTTCGATAAATATAACATAATAATTACTGTTCTCTAAACCTTCTAATTACTCGAAAAAAAAAAATTTAACTTTTAATGAACATATAGCTTCTATATTATAGAACATCATCAAATTCAACAACACCAACTTAAAGATCATGATAAACGCCCCGTTATCATCATGAATCGGATGTCTGCGGCCAAAAAGTAGCACCCTTACATAAAAGTGCTACAGGGATGAGACTTCAGAGCTTTTTCCGGCCCGCAAGAACGTTTCCCCGATGCAAAGTTAACCGGGGACCCCGGGTGTCAAAGTGATTTCTTTATCTCCATCAACGTTGTTGTTGCGTACTTCAGACAGACTGCGGCTTCCCACAGCTCCCACACTCCCACGATGTATAGATATACCGCGATTCCGGGAGGGACACCTCAACTCAACTTCCATCAACGGCGAATAAGGGGACCGAATAAGTCTGATGGCGGCGGAATAAGATGTATTGATGTTGGCTCGAGACGCCTGTCCCGATAATGATAAAAGTGCGTTAAGTTTGCTCCACCTGAACACTCCGCTTTAGATAAAGCTCAAACAACGGCACTCACTCAGTTGACTCTCACTCTCCGTCGGCTGTCGCTGCCTGAAAGCAATATTCGGTACACAATAAATGGATTGTTCTTATCGAGTTGAAAATTTACTGTGTAAAAACGGTCGGGTAGTCGTTTCTCATGCGTTTTCCGGCGACGTATTAAGCGCAGGATGTTTCAGACAATCCAATTAACTTTTACCGTGTAAAATTTTGGATTTAGGAACAATTAATTCACAGTACTAATAAGGAACGGATGTAATTCATTGATTGAGTATATTTGTTGAACTAATTTAGTGTAAAAAGTTTCGAATTGTATTGTGATATTTTTTCTTGCACAATTTGAAAGGATCGCAGATTCAAGTTCAATCACTAAACGTATATTACATTTATCACGAAATTTTCACCCACATTTTTTCCTCGTGAATTATAATATTTATTCAAAATTTATGTTCGACATAAATAAATACTTCAGCTAAACTAAAATATATACTTATATGTATGTACTATATACATATGTTATACATGTTTGTAACTTTGGACTGTTGCAGAACCAAAGAATGTCGAAAAAATCGTAACTGATTCTAAATTGTTCCTGTATCCATTTAATAATATCTTAATAGTTCAAAAAAAATATTTATTAAGTCAAACATATGCAAATCTAATAGAATAAGATTCATACTGTATAACGGAACAAAGTCTAATCAGACTTAAAATAATATATTTTGAACATATCTTACAATTAGTTATTCCACTGTCACAAAATGTTTAATTTTTTTTACATAAATGTTCATTGAAGTATTCATTTTTATTATGTGTAAACTTCATTTGTATTGAGCGAATAGTTGTTTGAAAAAAAGCGGAAAAACTTTTCGTTGCGACATTTTCAAATTGTCGCATTCGAAATAATCACATATTCTTATCTGTCGATTCGCGCGGATCTGCGCCATCATAAAACACATCGGATACGATCCCCGAGACCGTTTATTTTTCTGTATCTCCCATACGCGCGGATGATTGCCATTTTTCGATTTCGAGCCGACTGTTTCGGCAATAAACGAAAGGAAATACACGAGAGAGCCAAAAACGAACGCGGCAGTATCGCGTGGCCGTTAAGATAAACCGCGATGCGAATTCCGACGCCGGAACATCCACATTTCTCTATGACGAATGCATTTTTAACGATTCGCCTCTTGAACTTGTGCAGTGGCGAAAGAGCGTTTTTCGCAATCGTAATCTGGCTAATGTCGGCCCGTTCGAGGATGATGGCTGTGCGGGTCGTTAAAGGGTGGCTGTCGCTTTTATCGTTTTTCGATACGTGTTGAATAATTGTGATTTTACATGAATGACTAGTGTATTCATAATTTTTCCGGTTCTGTAAATTTTTCCCGGTAAAATTATATTTTTGTTGATATGATATTTGAAACAATGTCGATTTTCGTTTATTCAGAAATGTTTCATGGCTGTGGGATTTATTTCTATATGAATACTATTGTATTAAAAGCTCGATTATTTGAATGGATAAATGAATTTCGTGTTTTTAATGCATGCGTATGTGCGAAATTAAAATTTTGTTATTTGCTTGCTATCGTATTTTTCAAAAAACGATGAATATGAGCGAAATTAAAGCTAAGTATATAATATAAATATAAAATATCGGATATAGTCGCGCTAGAGATTCACCCACATACCTGTCGATGAAGTAAAATATCAGGTGTGAACTGGAAAATTTCTCTATGAAAATGAAATAAATCCTATCGTAATGCTCGAACAATACGTGAAAATATATAAGTATCAGTGTTAATTAATTAATTTGAGTAATACAATTTCATTTTATAATGAATATTGAATAACAAACTTGTATAACTACTTCGAATACTTTCCATAATATCTTTTTTTTATTATTTCAAATTCACTCCGATTGGAACTTCTTTTTAATTGTTCAGCGTGAGGTGTACTTCCGTATGAAGAAACTGAACAATGATGAGTACGATCCTGTCATGAGCCGGTTTGCTTGTCTATGCTAATCCTGTTAGGTTAAGAAGGTTTCTGCATATTACGGAGCTTTGCGCCGTCTTAAGGATTAAAACAACACACCGACATAACCAGCTTCGCCGCTTTCAGCCTTACCTTTCAGCTGAAAAAGAATCACAAATTCAGCCACAATGTGTTGGTTCAATTCACTGGTCACATTCACTTTCAAAGTCTAGGCCATTCGGCGTTAGGGTAGCGTGAAATTCATACGGCGTTGTCGTATTATATATTACGCGTAAGTGGCTTAATAGATGACCTTATCACCTCTTCATCCTATTTGGTATAAAGCCATCGCACGAAGCAGATGTATATAAAAAAATTATACCGATTTTACTCCAAGTAAGTCCGGTAAAGAAATGGATTTTCACTAATCCTCTTATAAATAAGGTCATCCTCCACCTTTTTGGCTATTAGTTTTTCAGTCGACGCGTCCGAAAAATATGTGAATATGATACTCAAAAAAATCCCCATATATCACGTTATCCTTATTATATTGATTATATGTGGATTTACATATTGTGAATTTGTATTTATTTCGGGAAACTATTATATATGTATATACACGTCTCACACGTATGCTTATCAATTAAAGGAGTAATAAAATTTTCACCCTCACTACACCGTCTAGGTCATGGATAGTGTTTGCATTTAGGGGAAAGCTCAATCCAATTTCACCCCATACATTTCTATCTTTGATGTCTTTGAATCTATCAGACGGGGATGAAAATGATGTAAGCATTTCATAAGCTGTCATATGTATATTTCTATAGCATTTTATTTATGTTAGTTGGCGATTTTAATACGCACCGCACGAAAACGTATTCTTCAAAGATTAACGAGTAAGCGTTTTCGCCATTTCAGGGTTTTGTCTTACGTGTGAAAATTAATAAACGATATCTTATTACGTCTAAGGACAAATCGCATTACACATTTTTTCAATACTAATATGCAAATTTAAATTCAGTGTTTTTTAAAAATAATTTTCGAATAAAAATACAATTCTGAACATCTGCGGCATTGTTATTCCTCAGAAGGACTCCAGAATGAATATGTAACGGAAGGGGGACGTCTTACCCCACAAAGGGGACCCCATAGTCCAGCCTGGACAAAGGTCCGTTGAGCCCACGTTGCGTCCAGCGTTCTAATCCCCGGGATCTAATCCACTCGCCTTAACTTGCCCTCCTCTGGGATATATATCCCGGGACCACGGAGGCCGAATTACCTTCCAGCTTCGGCCTCTTGCACTATTTACATTCGCCGGTCCCATCCCCCTGCAGGAACCGGTCAGAGATTTATGGAAATATGGATCAAGACGGACTGGAGTAATCCCCCGCTTTCAGATTAATAACAATCTAAAATACATTTTGGAAGTTCGGAGCCTGCCGAGACGGCTCGGTTTTGTTTGTGTATGTGAAGTCGGATCGATTTTTTTTTGTATACATAATTGGGTCAAATCTGTTTTTAATTCTGCTGACTTTCAAACTATTGTAGATTTTATTCGTGCCATATAAAATAGAAATTATCAAATTAAGCTTTTAATTAGCGGTGTAATATTTCGCTTATATTGTATATCGTTTTTAGTAACTCTACCGTAAAGGATTAGTTATATATCTGGGAATACCTCTAGAGGGCAACTTACGTTGCTCCGGTCATTTTAATACACGTGAAATATTTACGGCATTTAATCGTTCAAATTTTCGATGAAATTTACCTAAAATATTATATATCAACTAAGTAATGGAGTATTTCGTTAGAATGTTCTTTATAGTTTTGTTGGATATAATTTATACACATATCTATTTTCTACGAAATATTTATATTGTCTTTCTGAAGAAGTTTCAGTAAATAATTATTGATGAGCTAAATAACATTTAGATTAATCTTTTACTTAAAATAATTATAATATTTATTTATTTACAATATAGATTTATACAAATTATGTATATAATAAGTTTAAACGAAATATGATACAAATAAACTTTTACTACTTTAATATTTATAATAATATAATCGTGCAATTTGAACATTATTCAAAAATTCAACATTTAAAAAACTTCTTAGTTTAAATCGCAAATCGCAAATGCAAACGTCAATTTCAAACGTAAACGAAACAATTTTTACAATAAAAAAAAAAACACTATACATACATATTTCCATTTTAAATTCTACAGTTTATATGCTTATAGATAATCGTCTATCTGATTGTGAGACCACAAGGTGGTTAGGCGTTGTATGGGGGTAAATATGTGGTTGTGCAAGGAAGTTAGGCGGACGGCGCACAACCCCTTAACGGGATTATGGGATGGGTCCCGACTTCAAATCCGGCTATAACTGTGGCCTGTCCAGAACCTCGGCTTGAGTGCATCCTGCTAACCGAAAACAGACTGCAAACACTACCTGTGTATATGTAACAGTTTGGATATAAAACGGATTTGGACTCGGACAGTGTCGGAGACTTTTATTTCGAGAGGCATGTCTATTATATCTTGGGTGAAATATTAGATGATGATTTTAAATGCACTAATTGATTTTCAGTGCTTTGTTGGTATTTGTATGTATTTATTTCATTCGTTTTTTTTTAAATTCAGTTTTTATGAGTAGCATGAATGCATCTAAAATTAATTTTAGCATATAATAGATCGATTAAATTATATTCAATTAGAAACGATCGAAGAGTTAGTAATAAAATTGTTATTAATGCCATCTATCGATAATAATAAATATTATAAATCGATATGAAACTTTTCGTACAAATATAAAGTCAACTGTGCGTAAATATTTTACGGTTATGTTCTGTCTCATCGGTGATTTTGAAACGAGTGCATTTAAAGAAAAAAAGAACGATTCGAGGATTAAAGAGAGTCAGTCATCTACAAGAACAAAAGGCGAACAATCGGCACATTAGCTGCTGTTCGCGGATCCTACGGGAGATTATGCAGGATTAACAATACGTAAGAGGTCTAAAGTCTGGATTACAGTCACAGACTAAGGAGCCTTTCATCCAGAGTACGTAAAATATTTGTTGCACTTTATACACTTTTGAGATTTTTGAAATTATACGCAGAATATAAATATAAATAGAATAAATAATTATTTGTAAACAGAATCTCGGGATATTTTGAAAAATTTTAGAATAAATAATATAATTAATAATATCTTTGTGTGTGTGTGTGTGTGTGTGTGTGTGTTTTTTTTCGAAAACCCGATAATCAATGCGAAGATAAAAACCTCTATTGTTTTGGTTATGACTCTGTTGTTTGAATCGCGACCCTTAAATTAAATACAGATGATAAAAACAGGCAGTTGTTTAAGTGAATGTAAGAACGAAATGCTTGAAGAAATGTAAGAACGAAATGCTTGTAAGAACGGAAAGCAAGTGCTGAAATTTTCCATAACAGTACTCGAAATGCTTATTTAAATATAAAAACACTTAAAAAAATAATCAAATGATATATGAAATATATGGATAATATTACCTATATTTATTTTTCGTATATAACATGTTTTCAAATAATTTCTATTATTGAAAAAGTATTCGTGCCTTTATTCCTCGATGTCGCAAAGTCAAAAATAAATAAACAAAATACTTGGATTTCTTGAATGTTAATGTTATTTTTGTCGAACTAATAGTTTTCTAGAAAAAAAATAAAGTGCATAGCATTTAAACTGCCTAATATTATAATATTGATTGTACTTATATGAGTCATAATCTTCATTATGTCAAAGAAAAACAGGACGGAAAATTCACAATGGAAAATTTCATGGAGGGGCGCAATTTTAGCCTCCACAATACCTCCATCTAAGACAGATCCTTCTGAGGTCCTAAGGTTTCGAAGGATAAGGGAACGATAGGTGTCAACACGTAAAACGAGAAGGCTCTCGCGCGCTGGTTAATCTCTGGATGAGTTTTCTGGCCGAATTTCAAATCGAGTTTTCCGTGGAAACGAGCACATTTCGGAAAATTGAAAACACGCACTCGTTCGGTTTCGTCCGTTCGGTGACCGGAAAAACTCGCGGGTTAAGTCGGAAAATCCATTTAAAAATCCCGCTACACAAATCCGCCGAGACATGCAATGGCATTGCATGTAACGTTTACGTATTGTATTCATAATTAGTATTAGCGGGTCGATTTTGTAACGTTTGTACGAATTTGAATATTTCGAACTCTTGCGATATCGATTTATTGAAAAAAATTACTTAATAATCTGAGATCATATTTTCAAAAGTGAAATATTCAATATAATTTCATAAAGGATGTACGTTTTATTTTTAACTTTCACAAATAGCATAGTATCTATTTTGAATAGAATCACCGATACAAAGAAAAATAATAAAAAAATGCACGAGAAAGAAACATCTTACATGCATATATTCAACATCCATCTGCAAAAAAACTTTCCGTGCAAAAGCAAAAATTTTCACCGTAAAATCCTTTGAAGTTTTGCTAACATAAGATTCGTTCCCTTAGCGATTCCGCATCTCTCTTCCACGTTTATGATCTCCATTGTAAATACAGGGGAAGGTTACGACATGTTAAACAGTACTTTACTATAGTTGGCATCCGAAACATGCATATGCGGATTTTTGTATATAATATCAAAAAGAGTTGCCATAAAATTCTTAATTATCAGGGCTAATGCCGAGAAGGACGGACACGGATAACCAAAAAATACAGATAATCCAAACTACTGTTTTTTTTTGTTATTTTTAATTTTTTTCACATTCGGATTTGTATGTCTCATATTTAAATGTATGTAATGTACTCAAACGCATAAGGAGAAATAAAATATTCCTAAATAACGCACACCTAAAAAGCAAGTTAATAAAAAGCTTGAAAAATATCCGCATATTTATATGACGGTCTATTTCTCGGAAGTTCAACTTTTTTGGGTTGTAAATGTTCAAACGAAAAATAAACGCATTATTATATCACGTCGTTAGTTTCATAGGTTGCATCAGTAAAGCGTTCTCGTTTAAAAATACAATAATTTAATTGAATTAAAAAAATATATTGAATATATTTTAGGCACGGATAATCTGCAGCCAAATAATCGAGTATACTGTATTTACGAATATAATTTTTTTGTTATCTAAAATTATGCAAGTCTGCAGGACCGACATAGCGAGGCCCTTTGAGCCTATCAACCACTTTCTGGAAGCCCTGACGTAGCCACGCCGGCCCGTTAGTATAAAATAATTCAAATAATTTTTTACCATTGGTTATGTTAACTGATCAATTTGAAAATGATTTAAACTTTTCTCATACCAATAATAAATTGAATTTCTCGCAATATTTACATTACCAACCAAAATAACTTTTATCATTTACATTAACCACCATCAATCATTAGTAAAAATTGTATATTTTGTTCCAATACCCCTCACATAATACAACTCGTTCTATATTTGTGCTTTAGTACCAACAGGGGGTTTTTTAGTTGTAGATGTTGACGTGATCCTCCATCCGAGATGTGTATGCATTGTGAACACATAAATGCAGACTTCGGCTTAATTCTTGTTAGTCCAAAGTTTTAATTCGTGCTACTTAACATTGCGTTTTAAGCTGGATGGAACGGTTTAAGGGGAGCACTTCGAAGCCTATTGAATATTCTAATTATTGTTCAGGGACATTTCATAAAATTGATTTGTCTAAATGCGTGTGTTTTCAAAATCATTGGTGAATATATTTTGAATCGAATTTGTTGGATAGTTAATATTCGTATCGAATCTACTAATTAATCTATTAACCTGAATAATGTACGATACGATTGACGTACGTTGCGTTGGACGTAATTAATTTGATTGTGAGACATTTAGTATTCGATTAATTGTGACTTTATCTTTATAATATAAGAAAAAAATGTGAAAGTCTCTGGAATTTAAAAAATAATTTTCATTATTATGTAATTTTATTTAATGAAAACAAAAAACATGATATTCCAATTTTCATGATCGCCAAAGCTAAGCGGCATATGACGTAATCTATAGATAGATGTAATCATGTTTTAATGTCCTAAAACTGGTTTTTAAATATTTAAACTTTTAAAGAACTATTCTAAATAAAAATTGCAACAAAAAATATTATAATGGATATTATATATTTACCTAATCTGAGTATGATGAAGATAATTTATAAACGAAATCAACAGAAAAAGATCACAAAAATAACAAGATTCAACATCGACACGAATCGCAACAAAAACGCTCAGTCGCGAAAGAGCAAGACTCGCAAAATTACATACACACACGCGCCAATTTAACGCACTGGCAACACTTTGCGGATTAAAACACATCAAGTGTGCGAGCTTCGAATTAACATTTCGGCGAAAAGCAAGCTCGGAGCGTAGGGCTACGCCCCCCGTTCGGGGCGGGAACTCCGCGCCCCCGGGACTGCCAAATCTCGACAGCTAGGCAAAATCTTATCGCAAATCCGCCAGAAAATTAAATCGTATTAGCGAATGTGTTGTTCCGCGCGCAAGTTCTCGGTGAGCTGCTCCAAAACTTGCATTTTCCGAGCGACGGCTTTCGAGGAAAGTTTTTGTGTTTTTTGTGTGATTTTAATATGCTCAATGAAAGATATTGTCAAATCATTAGAAACATCTATGCATCGTTCAAGAACTTAATGTCAATAAAAATCGTATATTTTTTATAGAAACATAATAATAATGTTTTATTTTTTATAATTATCGAAATTTTGAGTTTTGTTTCTATTTACAATTCCTCACATATGACCTATTGATAGGTTAGTTTGTAAAGACTTACTCATTTAATATTATACTAAGCACTAATGTACTGTAAGCCGAAGAGCGGATAAATCCTTCATGTCTGTTTCAATTAATTTTTAATTTTATTATTTTCAGTATCATCAAATTTAAACATAGAATTTACGTAAAATTTAATCGTTGATTTCAAATTAATTTTAAGTGTTATGTATGTATCTATTTAAATAAATTGAATGTCATATTTAGCCATTAAAATAACTCGCCATTATTGTTGTGATTTTTATGAAAGTAGCTCAAATATTTTTACCAAAAAAACCACATTATTGGATTATCAAAATTAAACATCATTTGATTCTCGTGATTTATTATTTTTCCCATAGAACTTAAATTGTTTTTCACTTTAATTTTCCACCATAAAATCTTCGACGATCTATGCATTTTTGATAACTCTCGTTAGACAAAATACAAAATGCAAATTCGCAAGGCGAGTATTAGTTCAAAACATTATGCAGTCCATATATGATACATTATTCAAAAATAATTAAATATTCCGCATTAACTTTCACACATATCGAATATTGTATAATATATCGAATATTGTATATCGAAAGTAGTGATTTTCACAGACGGGAAAACACCTTATCGAAATAAATTCTCATAATAGAACAATTATTGTTTTATAATTGTACTACAAACATTTAACATTTAAGATTAAAAAAAATATATGTATATCAACAAACATTTTCCTCGAACTTAAAAAAAAAACGGAACAATACCCCACAAACAAAACACTAACTTGCGCAAATCGCCTGCGGCCAAATTAAAGCAGCCTCGGGTCGAACTATTGTTGAGCGCGGCAATATTTAATCGCCGACCCTTACCACCTTCCATCCCTTTCAAAACCGAATAATTACAATATGTCCTTAGCGTTGTCCGGCGGCCCCGACCCGGCCTCACCTTCGAGATGAATAGATTTTCAATGTCTGCCGGCCGGCTAATACGCGCTAAAGCCTCCATGAATATGTCCCCGGCATTAAGGTGTCCCGTGGCCGGCAAACGGGACTCGAGAGGCGGCCATTTGAATATTTGAAAGTGGACCTCTTGCGGATTAGGCGGGGATTCCCCCCGGCCCCTGAGACCGACGTTTATTTATTTATTTGTATGCGTGTGTGTTATTAAATATGTCCTGGGGGGCTTGCGTTCGAATTCCGCAATTGTGCTGATGAGAATTCAGTCGGGCGATGAGTTGGTGGTTCTAATTTGCGCAGTTGGAGTGCCAGATTGATTGGGAGTAGGAAAAGTTAGTGAATTGGATTGAAATTTGTGGGGATGATGTCGGAAAACTAATTAGCTTATTTCCACGCGTTGAGGTTGTTTGCGTTTGAATGTGACGATTGAGGATAAAGGAAAAATTTAATAAAATATTTCAATTGGGTAAATATCGTTGAATTAAAATCAAGATTCTAGTTAATACACATATACGAGTATATGATTTTTACAAAAATATTTTCATCATATTTTTCATCTCTTTTATAATAAATAATACCACTAACATATGATTTTATAGATTAATTGCAGAATTTTCTATATGTAAAGAAATTTAATTAATTATATTATAAATATTAAACCTTGTTTGTTTTGATTCTAGATTCCCTTAAATATAAACCTGAAATTCATTTAACATATGCTCAGGTCGGATTGTACTTCATTTACGATGAAATTATTTTCTATAGAGAATAGCGGAGACCATTGTTTTAAAATTCAACAGACATTCGAATATAATTTCCCATGAATAAAACACAAATCTATTTATAAACAACAATTCATCTTATATGATCAACTAAAACAAATCCTTGAAAAATCGAAGCGGATACTCCGGAAGGTTCCGAAGGTGGCTTTAACCGGTCGGTCAGTCCATGGCGTGGGTTTATGGGGGTACGCTGACCACCGGGCGTTTTCCTTAAGCCCAACTAATCCACGGCCGATATTAAACCCGAGGTGTTAAGTTTGTCCCGGACCCGGGGTCCACCATGCCAAAACTTTTGGGATTTACTGGTCGCGCTCGCGTTACCGCGTATATCGCCAAGAAAACCGTACGCTTAATTAAAATGCCGGTACCTACGATATTCTGATATTACGCATATTCAAATATGGGTGTGTAATTGTTTGCATGGCCTACATACATCAATATATTGTAAATATTTGTAATGTTTTGACGAAGAGGATTTATTGCGGAAGGTCATGTTAGCAAAAATAATAATAGATTAAAATTATGATTGCACTCAAATTAAGGGCGTATTTTAAGTTCATATCTTACGTATTATAATTTTCCGATATATTCCGCAATGAATCAGCTCTTTAGTAAAAAATATGCATTTAAAAAACTCGGTGCAAAACGGGAAAATATAACTGAGAAAACAAAGATTATAACATTACAAAGGAAGGAGAAACTCTTTTCGAGAAATTGAACATCTTAGAAAGCTGCTCAGTAGCTTTCAGCAGTATTTTACTATAGAAATAATACGGTACAAAGACTGGAAGACTGACAAAGGGTTTCTTTGTGAATGCATTATTATTAGCTTGTTGCATTCTCATTTTGAGCACGACGTTGAAAAACGACTCCCACCCATTCGCGAGACATCACTTTTGTAATTTTTAATTAGCACGATTATATCCTTCTTCAATTCGCCGATCGGTGCAAAGTTTTTCTGGATACCTTCAAAAGAAGGCTTTTTGTTGAATTTTTAAATTTCATTGTATTTTTTTGTTCGCAGCTAAGTCTTTGCCAGTACACTGCATAGTTGAAGGGGTCTCAGCCTTGGAAGGACTCTGTAACAATAACTACAATGGACCTGCCGGCGCTCGCAGACCTTCTGTGGAAGCTGATAGTTATGTCATCATACCAGCAGCCACTGCTTTCAGAGAATTGGTGGCTGCTGCTTTGGTGAGGTTAGGATATCCTCATGATTGTGCTGCAGCTGCTAAAGGTAAAAAATATATTGAAAATACAATTATTATATAACAAAGATTATATTATAAGTATTTACTAAAAAAATTATATATTTTCTCAGGTTCCGTGGTGATAAAGAATTGGAAACCGTTGACGTTCGATCGCATTGCAGACGGACCTTTAGCGACTGTTGGAGAAATTTTAGGCGAGCTGACTACAGTGGCCACTTTGAGGATACAAGTTCTTCGTCCGAGGACTTCTCATTTACAAGAGATCAAAGATAAACTACTGAGATTGTTATTGGTGCAGAGCCATGGACTACTTTTGTCTACTGGATGCCCCCTAGACGAGGTATGTTTTATAATAATTTCAGAAATCTATCGATTCTTTACTTAAAGAGAAAATTTCAGTTAAACCACTTCAATTACTCAACTGCTTCTTAATAAAATCTGAATACAAAATTGTACTATGAAATAATGGTATAATGCAGGCTTGTCCAAATTTCAGTATGCTGGGGCCACTTACAAATTTCAAATTTCAAAATTTCAATTATTGTACATTCAAAACGTAATAAGTATTAAAATATTGGTAAGGTTATTTATTTCCATTATAAAACTATTTCGATGAGTTGATTTCGGAATAAATGCTATTTGTTATGTATGTTTTTGTGTGAAAAGTGGGGGCCACTTTGGCACCATAGTGGCCCTTTGGACAAGCCTGGTATAATGTATAATAATATTGAATTTCAACAATTCGATTAAATTTCAAAATAACTACAACCCTTTCCAACACCACTACAGTCCGAACTCCGAATTTATGAAATTCTCAAACCAATTCTCTCATTTTGCCGTACAACAACTCAATTGCCCAATGCACATATTCAACAATCTGAATTCATTTCTATTGTGTTTTACCTGATCATACATACCTATTCATTACTTATTTGAAGAATTGTCTGGCATCGGAGCCTCCTCGTTCCCTTTCAGCACATTCGCGAATTCGCAGTAATTGAGTTTAATCAAAAGTCGGTGCCATCTTTGCTGCTGGTGTTGCTGCTTGTTAAGCCCTTTGCAACAAAAGTTTGTGAGCTGCTTAACCGGGCGCGAGTTAAGGATCGCATAATATAATACGTTCGTTCTCCTCTACGTACTCTTGCTATATTGTAATGTGTACATCTAATGTGTGCGAGAAACGGAAATTTAAATACAAGGTGGAATTATTACGGCACAGACGGGGTGGGGTTAATTTGCGCATTAAGGGATTTGTTCGCGTTGTTGTTTAAAAAAAGCGTTGTTATTTTGCACGATGTTTCGCGAGCTAGTTAGTTGTTATTCACACTTAATTTTTTTAAATTTATATGTTGTTGATGCTTAATCTTATTCGAAACGTTGGTCACTGAAATTAAGCGACAAATAATGATATAGTCACAGTCAATTGGTTTGACCGTCAAATTATTTTGCATTTTTTAAACGTAGATAAATAAAAATTTATTTCAATATAGTTTGGTTTTGAAATATTATATACAGGTTGTATATGATGATGATGATGATTGAAATTTTATTTTATCAGAACTTTACAATTAGAGATATTGTCTTTCATGATAGTTTTGACAATATTTAAAATCCAGATCAAATAAGTAACGTGTTATGTCATATAAATATTATTGTTGCCCAATGCTAAACAGGGTTCGAATAAACTAATTCAATTATATACATATAATTAATTGTAAGTACAAAAAACACCAAGGATATTATTTTTATTTTTTTATCTATTAAAAAAAATAAACGACTTTTACCTCCATCAATCGATTAACCATTCCAACACTTTTCGGGTGAAGCCGTCTCCGATCAAGCATCCAATTAAAACATCGCTTCTCATAAACCCTAAAGCAGCAATCAAATAATTAAATAAATAAAAAAGACAATAGCTAAACGGAAAACGATTAAAGCGCAGCAGACGACCCTCCGCAGCAGGATTACAAATTCCCTTTTCCAGGAAAGGAAACCCGTGCCGTGACTCATCGCATAATACGGACCGAGACAGAGTGGTAACGCGATTTTCCTCCAAGACCTTTCGCAAAACCCTCCCCCAAGCATTCGCATGGCATAGTACAATATTTAACCCTTATTAGTGGGTGGCTCATTGTTTTGCCGGCTTATTCTTGTCGTGCAACTGCGGTCTGAGCCTCTGAATTGCGCGTTCGAGTGCGCCGTCTCGATGGAAATAAATCATATCCGAGACTGGTGTATTGATATGGGAAATTTAAATTTTTTTTTAAGGGAAATTGGAGATGTTGAATTTTTCTTTTGATCAAGTTTGATTTTGCAAATGTTCGATTCATTTCGAGACATTTCGATTTTTTAGCTATAAAAGTCTTTTTAGATAAATTTCTAACACTTTACTTTGTCGTTTTTGTATGAAAATTAATGATGCTGCATATTATTCAGTTTAGATTGATATATAAAATTAAGACATTAAAACATTAAAATAATTCAGAAACTTCAATTTTAATATTACACTTTCGACACTCGTATTATCTATTATCGTTTATTTGTTGTTTTCTATTTTGTTCAAACATATAAATTGTTTTATTCTAGTAGGGGAGACTTGTCAAATTCCGTGATATTATGCGCTCGCTAATTCAAAATAATAAAAAAAGCTTACGGACATAAAGCATCTACCATTTTTCATCAAACCGTTATTTAGATGTTATAAATTTTTATCAATTTTGTGTGACATTTTTTTTCACAACATTGACATTTTGTGTTGTCGCAAAACATCTCTATGCTAGCATCATATGTGAGCGATTATTACTAAATTATGTCAACATGAACTCGTGTATTTACTGGCAAGTTTTCATTTAATATATGTATGTAGTATTCAAAAATGCGTTGATATTATAAAAAAAAATCAACTTTATCCGAACTATCACTAAATTAGACGAGTCATGGATTTAGACAAGTCTCCTCTACTTTTTTCATATGCCAGAAAAGCATACAAATCAATTACCAACATCGAAAAAAGGCTCATGAATTTTTATTTAATTTATTAAAACTTAACCGTCTCTTTTTAAAGCTATAAATCGATTTTTTCCCTTCGTATAATAATTTCGTTTAATAAATATGAATTTTTTGCTCAATTTTAAATATTGGATAAATTGATTTTGTATTTATATAAAATACATGTAGCTTTGCAGAATATTTATACTTTATTAAGCCTTAAAGTAACGACAAAGCCTGTCAAACGTAAACCCAATCCTTAAGCAAAATTGTTAATAACATAGAAACAAAAAAATATCCCCTTTTGTGCTTCAGCGACATGATTCAGATGTTCTCAATCAATTTATAATGATGGCAACGTATCAAATATTATCCGAAAGACTCAATATTTTTTTCTATATCGTATGACGCAAATGTAAACAAATTTTTCATGTGCAACGAAATATAAAATTTTGCGAACATCACTTATGTTGTATGATACAAAAAATCCATATTTATTGAATATCAATTCAAAACAATTTTTTTATATACATTGATATAAAATGAATCATCACCATTTTAATAGACACGTTGTTTCCACACGACAAAAATTCAGACTTACTCGAAATCTTTATCGCGCATGTTTCGAAATCAATAATTTTTAAATCTCAATGCAAAAAAAAATCTAAAGATCGGTCATATTTCATAAATACAAGGGTTCTTTATCCCTGACAAGAATAAGAAGTCTGCGCAAAGACGCGTCAGTGGGAGAAGGGGTGGAATCGGTGGAGGTTTGCTCCTTGCTGCCGCTCGGGTTAAAAGGAGTTTTAGATGTACGAGCGCTTTTGATCTTATTAATACTATGAAATAATGCTTTATAATCTTATTAAAAGCGAGGTTAGCGCTGTGATGTGCCCCGCCAATCTGCGAGAGGGTAAAGCGGGCCAGGATCCGACCGAGGGAAAAGGCTCGCTTCCTTACATCCCACTTAAAGGGTTAAAAAGGCTACGCTTCAGGATCCACTATTATATTATGTTTTATTTTGTGTTGGAGCGGTATTTTTTTGCATTTGCTTGAAAAGATCCGATAGAGAGTGATTTGCGTTGTTTTAAACGACGTCAGTTATTGGAAATGTTGTATTGTTTTTGTTTCAGTCATTGGTGATCCGTTAAATTCGTGAAATCAATAAAAATTGAGTTTGTTATTAGTTTTTATTATCTCTGTGTATTGGATGGAAAATGTAGATAAACATCGCTATGTATAGCATTCGTATATTTATATCGAGCGCTCCATGTTTCCGTAAGATCGAAAATTGGTTACAATTGGCCTTTGAGAATATATATCCATTCATTGTAATAAATAATGGAGTTTGCTTGGATGAAAACCCCATCTACTGCCAGACAGCTTACATTTGAATAATATTATCTATCGGAGAATTTGCGATGATCTTTCATTTACGACGTTAAAAGTCTTCAAAGTCAGTCTCCCATTTCTGAGAACTCTTTGAATTTCCACGACGGAAAATTTGCATTATTCCCTCGCGGATGATTCGAATATTATCATTATCTTCGCTTCGGTTCTATGCCGAATTCTCGAGAAACTCGTATACGTGTTTTACTAAAGCTCATTATTGATGTGTACTAACAAGCTATTTTATGGGTGACGCTTATTTCGACACCGTATGAAGTTCGTGGCTTAAGTTTTGTCGGGGTTTCTCAGATTAATATTCAAAGATGAATTTATGGTACAGTTTGCTACCCTTGCTCCCCAAGAATGGTATCGTATCAAAGGATCTGTCGCTAATTCGAGCCACTCGAACGAGATGTACGTATTCATTAGTTTGTGTGAATTATTGGATTCGCGATTGCCATTTTTCTATAGACAAGTATCTTGTGAGTATTGTTAGTATGTTCTGAAGGATATCGGCCATGTTTGTTAATTTGCACAATAGAATAGTTTTGCTTGAATAAGTATTTTTAACGTTCATCAAACTTAAAAAATATATGATACTTTCACTAAATTCATTTGGAAATACAATAATAATATATTTCAATTTCAAATCATATTGACTTTTTTCCCTCAGTTAAAGTAGGTATATAAAAAAAATAACGTTTTCTTTCAAACATAAATTTTCGTTATTATATACATAGGTATACCCACTTTTATCCGTACGGACGCCCAAAGCGAAATTTCAAACGCTAAGGTTTCAGCTTACGGTGTCGTTATGAAATTAAAAAATAAAACATTAAAATGTTAATCTCTGGTGATTTACTGGCGAGATAATGAATTGCGGTGAGCAATAATAATGCGCGGGCAGATTTATTAAGGCGATACGAATGAAGGCGTCAGGTAGTTGTAAGAAACCATCCAACAGATAAGACTTATTTCTGGACTGCGGAATATTCCAAATACCGTTAAAATTCAATATTCTGTTTTCTTGAAATTATGATTCTAAAAGATATCGATTTGATAAAGCAAAAGATTTAATTTTTTTTTTTATAAAAATCCAATAATAAATAAACAAATAAAACAGTCCAGTTTACATTGTAAGATAAATCAAATATGTACCGAATAGTGAGCAAACTCACGCTAGAATTTTGCGTCCATAAATTTATTATATTAGTGTGACCGGCGTTTTATCTAAAGTCACTTGCTTACTAATTGTAAGAGAAGATTTAGGCTTAAGTGTAAACACTCTTATCAATCTAATTACGATGTTTAAATGCCGATTGTTCGGATTGAAGCAGAATTTTCCATTAAAAATGACGTTCGAAACGAGGCGTCGTGTGTACTTACGTATTTAATGTTTGCTCGCGTCTAATACGCTCGTCATGTGATGAAAATTTAGTATTATCTCACGAAAGTGATTATGCAATCAGATAATGTTTTATATTTTGTCGCATAGTTATAAACGAGGAATTATTCCAACGATCAAGCTAATCTTTACTGTATGAAAATTTGAATATTTCGCGAAGATATTGCGGTGCCAAGTAACGCCTTCAATGTATGTATATGAATATAATTAAGATTTATTACGGAGCGAATTTAAGAAATCTGTTAACGCGTATAGTATATTTACACAGAGCTCGGCGAGATACCAAGGCTGATGTAAGTATATTAAAAAAAGAGACTTGGGAAGTTGTGCGGGTGGAATTAGGCGCGTAATATATTATGATTATGGGGGATGTGTTGCAAACATGGAGATTAAAATTTGATAAATATTTGCCTCCCGCCGATGCTCGGGCGTGGAATATAACTGACTTCGAAGTGAGTTATCTCCACGAGAAATTCGCCTATATATTATACTCTCGTAATGAAAAATTTATATTATAATTCATTGTTGAATTTATTTCATATATTTTTAATAATTAATCAAATTTGGTAATTGTGTCGAAATATATAATAGAATATATAACTCGGGTTTCACGTGTTTCATTTCGAATACTTTGTGCTCGTATTCGAGAGCTTCGGTGCCGAAAATTCACAATGGTGAAAATTAATTTGTAGCGTTTGTATCTTTGCCGATCTCTCGACATGTCAGCAATTTTCCCCGGATGCTTTTCAAGAAATTGGATTTATTTAATTCGTTTGTGCTTAAAGGGAAACCGCAGAGGCGGTATTAAACGGAAATCGTATTATGCACGTATACACAAAAACGGGCAGGGGTGGAGATTATTAGCCGTGGAACATTCCGAAAATACCGACTTTGACCTCAAAAGTGCCATCCGTACCTGGCTCGACTTTCCAGATAAGCCACGGACAAATAAACCCGCGAACTCTCTGCAAACAAAAGCCAAAAGTGGTCGCGAACCTTCTGGGATTAACTTGTCCCAGTCTCGAATATATCCACCCTGCGTTGTTTGCAGTCCAATTAAGCCTCCCTTAACATCTTCAACCTGACTCACCTTCTGTTTCGTTGCAGGTCACTCTGGCTCAGATATGTCGAGGAGGCTCATTGCCGCCGGGTCCGCATAGCTACAATGAACCAAACGATGATATCAAAAGGAAATTCGATCAGTGGTGGAACGCTCAAGTGGCTCCTCGACCACCGCAGTATAGTCCCAGGCAACAACCGTCACCTATCACCAAAATGGAAAGACCTCCGTCTTTAGGTGCTCTTCCCGATCACGTTCATCCTGCTCTACAGACTGTTCAAACCCAGTACCCTACTCAAAAAACTCGAATGCGTACTAGTTTTGATCCAGAACTGGAACTTCCCAAACTACAAAAATGGTTTTCAGATAATCAGCACCCGAGCCGACAACAGATTCAACACTATGTCCGAGAGTTAAATAATCTCGAGTCTAGAAGAGGCAGAAAGCCTTTGGATGTTAACAATGTTGTATATTGGTTTAAAAATGCTAGAGCTGCACAAAAAAGAGCTGAGTTGAGAAACATGGGTCCAGGTGGTATTTCTTGTCATTTGGGCTTGAACGGATATAATAGCAGTAGCCACAGTCCACCTAATGGAAGTTTGTTATTATCTCACGAAAATCCGGACTATCCTTACAAGAATCCTCATTCCATAAGCCCTGGAAGGGGGCATCCAATGTCGACAATATCTGAAGACAATTTTTCTAACGGCGGATCTGATATTGAAGATGACGAAATGATGGATAGTCACAGAGACGATCGACGTCCTGAGACTCCGGATGCTCCACTTTCTTTGATCACCACCAAAAAAGAAGTGGATCCAGAAGCTACTCGTAGAGAATCTCCAAAACTTCCCGATACTCCTAAGGTTAATATATTTTTTTATAACTAAAACATTTCAATTATTTTTAAATAGAAACTTATCATATATTTTTTCCAGGTAGACGATATAAAACAAGAACCTCTGAACGACGATACTCAAAAGCCGCAAGATCTGTCACCTAGCCATTATTCGTCGATCAACAACAACAATGACCTAGATAACAACAACAGCAAAAATATTAGTGAAAATAATTTATCCGAAGAGGAAGATGAAGAGAACGTAGGTCAGGATATGGGAAACGAAGATATAAAATCAACGAGAAGACTGAGTGAAGAATCATTGCAGACCATGCATCCAAGCAGAGTGGCAGATATGAACAGGCAACGTATGAGAACTTTCAGAAGTCCAAGTCCCGGCGAGTTGATGAGCGGTGGTCAAATGGTATCTAGGTGTCCTCCGGGTACCAATTTCGATAGATTGGCAACTGCAGGATTCCCGCTAGTCCCCAATTCGATGTTCAGCCAAAGCATTATGTACATGAGCCATTACATACCTGCTCTATCTCATGGTGGTCAACATTTGCCGAATTCTCCCCCCGGATCTAGCGGCTTGAACTTGTCAACTTTGGCAGCAAGTGCTGCAGACGAAAGGAGAAAAAGGAACAGGACTTTCATCGATCCAGTCACTGAAGTACCAAGGTTAGAACAATGGTTTTCACTCAACACTCATCCATCGCACAATCTGATATTAAAATATACTGAAGAACTAAACAGAATGCCATACAGACAGAAATTTCCTAGATTAGAATCTAAAAATGTTCAATTTTGGTTCAAAAATCGGAGGGCCAAGTGTAAGAGGTTGAAAATGTCACTTTATGAGCCGACCCCTCCGGGTTCTATACCGCAATATCATGTGAATGATAGAGATTAATTCATTCATTTGGTCATAGTAAATACGAAGTTTTTTTTGTTTCCAAATCGTTTTGCATTTATAATCTAATTGTCAATGTGTAAATTTAATATGTTTTAGTCAATGAAAATGTTGAAATAACGGAGACGGCCCCAACTTTAGAATTACATAAGTACTCATACTTAATTCATCACATCGTGAACCAAAGATCTTGTCGCTTTTTGTTACTTATTTAACTCAAACCTATGATATTAAATTTATTTTCTAGGATACATTTTTATGTTGAATACGAATTCGTTGAATTTTGTTGATTGCTCCTTGTAAAGGAAACTGTAAATCAAAGTTATCGTAATTGTTAAGTTTCACTATATTATTCAAAAACAAATCAAATATATTTTCATCTTTTGATTTGCTTACAAGTTACTTTTGATACTATTATATTTCACTTTAATATAATATATTTATTTTTTCAAGCAATATTATTTATTTATTAATCAATATGTTATCTTCGTTCGTTTTTGTAATATTTTAAATATTTCATAAATTATATAGATCTCATAAAGTATAGCTGAACAATAAAATGTTTATGAAACTCATTATAAAAATATACATACGTTAATGAATTAGAATAATTAAGTACTTTTGACTGTTTAACTATAAATAAATATACGACTTTTGTGTAAATTAGTATAATGTAAAAATACATATATGTATGATTTATTATAATACTATCAATGTAGACAATGTTTGTTCACATCATATTATATTCGAATCTTCTTATGGACTAAGTGTATCATTAAAAATCTTAAATAAATGTATTGGATTACTCATAACAGTTTTCTGATGATCATCTTTAAATTTTAAATAAGTTGAAAAAATAATTGTCAATGTGTAGCACTATATAATAATATTCCATATTTGTAAATGACACGTTCCCCTGTACAAATACGTACATTTGTGTAATTCTGATACATGTATTGTTAATTCAAATCGAATGCCATTCCCATAAGTATTATTGAATTTAAATCTAAATATCTATGTAATTTATAAATTTCAATATTGTCGGCATAAATTTTTGTTGTATTTAATGTTAAAAAAATAGAAAAAATATTTGTCTTTACGTATTAAATATAATAAGTCATCAATAGACAAAAAACTGCTTGAATTATGTGTAAAATAAAAGATCTGATACGGTATACATTTTTTTATTTAGTCTTATTACTACCGACCTCAAAGAAAAACTGTGAAGTGAGCTATGACTTAATTGAAATTGAATTTTATGGCCGAAACGTAATGGCTGCGACGAATCGAGAGAAAGGGTTTAAGAATCTAAAAAGATTAATCCCATCTCACCGTTTCCCCGCTACTTAATTCTACCCAAATGCTTTCTTTTTGTATCCTGCAAGAATCCCAGAACATCCCGCAGTCCAACTCGAAGATTATTTTGATGAAATTTAAGCTGCGACTTAAAACAATTTCAATTACAAGACGCTGAGGACCCTACAATTCTATATTATTTGTATACTATCCCCCCCCCGAAAAAAAAAACAAAGAACACATAAATTAGTTTAAATTAAAAAGAATTGTCGCACTAAAATATTATAATAACAAATGGTAAAAGTCGTAAGCTTTCGTGAATTAATGCGATGTCTACCGAAGCCGCAGCTTATATTAACCAACGATAGTAAATCTCGACTGCAAAATGTCAACGATGCATGACTATCATTTGTATGTCTGAAGTAAACCAACAGTGCAACTCTAATATCTTTCTACGTTTGAAATATACGAAACCCGAATCGTATGTTATAAACGCGCGCCGGAAAACTCTCATATGCAGAATCGCGCAAGACTCTTCGGAACTTCAACATGAAATCATAATTTGAGGCCGTTTTATGAAGAACAATTTTTATTTAATAAATATTTGAATGCATAACGAAATATATTTATATTTATATAATAATCGAAATAAAACACCCAAAATTTTAATAATAAATTCATTCAATTTTTGTAACGCTTCTCTCTATTCATAATCTATCTTCTTGTAATATTGTAAATAATTATGATTAAAATAAATAACATAGTACTATTTTATCACTAACAATTTTAATTTTTTGTAATTTAGATTAAAAACATAAGAAAATCGACAATATATCGTATTTTATACCAATCCGCTATGTACTGCGTCAGGTGCACATTTAGATCTGAAAAATCATCGTCAAATTTTTTTGTGTGATTTTAGCAAGTTATCAATTTCACAAGTACGCTTTCACTAACATATACTTAAAAATTAACTAAAAATTCCCGAAGCAACCCAAATCAAATGGCAATTCACCACCGCAACCACCTCTTCCACCATTGTAACCGGAAAACTGCGAGGATAATTCCGCCCCTGGATCCTCAACATCCTCACAAACACAACGACCTGAAGCCTCTAGATTATTAAACTGTCTATCTCACCACTAGCGTATTCAGATAAGAAGCTACAGGAAGCAGACGACGTTTATCTGGTAGCGCTCTGCCAGTTCACCTGTCGACCGACTGTTAGTTCTTCCGGCTTCCTTCGCTTTCAGATAATCGTACTTTCTATGCGTTCCATTTTGGATTGTTTAATTTTGGGTTTCTAGGTGAGAATGTGGGTTGAAATCTGAAATCAGATTTAATTCTATTATATTCTTATTTTATCTTTTTTGTCTTTATAAATATTTAGATTCAAATTTTAATAATACATTTTATTTCATAATCTCGTTATAATAATTTGCATAAAACAAAAAAATATTATGAACTCTATTATGTGCATATAACTTTACATATAAACCGTTTTGAACAAAATTGAAGAGCATTTAGTATGAGAATTTTTAGGTAAACATTATATATTTAAGAGGGTTTAGAAACACTTATCGCACAAACAAAATTTTTAATTTCGGTTCATTCTTCGAGTGTAAAGAGTTAAAATTCTTTACACTCTCAAGCAATTTTGATAATAGGTAATGCCAGCAATTTGACGGAAATTTGAGATTTTCATAAAATACATCGATTTTTCAAGTCTAAATTACGTGTTTTCGTGTTATAATATTCGTATATTATTGAAAATCTGGTATATAATTGAATAATATATATCCTATTGTAGAAAAAGAATTTTATCAAAAACAAAAATATGAGCTTCGGCGCAAATATAACACCGATCGATAAAGAATGAAATTTTAATTAGGCGCAGCTATGTTACAGATCGATTATTATCATAATAATAAGAGTTATTCCGCTATTGTCTAATACAGTGGTCGGCAACCTTTTGAGAGACTGGGTAAAAAATTTCAATTTTGAAAATTTCATTTGATAAGTGGGTAAAAGTTAAAAAAAAATACCATTTAAAAAGAATGAAAAATTATTTTCATTAAATAAAATATATATAACAAGTATGTGTAAATACAAATTTATTTTATAAAACAAACATATGTAAAAAAATATTTTTATTAGTGGCTACTTTGGTTTTGAATTTTTGTAGAAAGTTTTAAAATTTTTTAGAGAGACCCTCTTTGGTTTTTGTATTTTGTCATGCACATTTTAATAAATTCATTTTTTCTGCCAACGCCATTTTGTTTAGTGAAGTGCTATGTTTAGGTGAATAATTTCGCTCAATATTATAAGTTCGAGCAGTTAAATTTTCCGAACGATTAGTGCACACAACATGTCCGTCACATTTAATACATTTATAAAAAAATAAAAATAAAATATCATTATATTTTCTTGGTGGGTAATTCAAAATGTCATAGTAGGTAGTTCAATTACCCGCGGGTAGTAGGTTGCTGACTACTGGTCTAATACAAGTATAAATTATTGAATATTAATAAAATGGTTCATTCAAGATAATACAAAGGTGGATCGGATGATGATGAAAGAAGAAACTAAAAAAATGTATCGGAATTCAAAAGATGATAAAAAAGCAAAAACCATTTTCATTGGAAAATCTTCCCATCACAACTAATACGGTGATATTTTTAATTGGACAAATCGGATTCCCTTCATTATGTGGATTAAATGTTTCTTCGCGTGTATCTCTTTGAGCTTGAATCATATTTATTATTATATCTTAGATGTTGAATGACGGTTAGTCTCCGGTATAAAATAATTCCGCTGTTATTATCCATCCTTAAGGCGAAATACCCTCGATGTTGACTATTGAGGACGTAAAAATGTTTTCATATATTATATTATATTATTTTTCCTATTGGTATTTGTGTTGTGGATTGAATAGGGAAAATTCTATGTTAAATCCTCTTGTGATCGCG
Source organism: Hydropsyche tenuis (assembly GCA_009617725.1). Classification (NCBI taxonomy): domain Eukaryota; kingdom Metazoa; phylum Arthropoda; class Insecta; order Trichoptera; family Hydropsychidae; genus Hydropsyche; species Hydropsyche tenuis. The sequence goes on along the minus strand of VTON01000174.1, from coordinate 3,733 downwards.
TATAAATTGAAGTGCTTTTCAAATAATTTCATCGTTTTGCTAATGCGAACCGAAGAAATTATTATGTTTCATAATTTGAAAATAATACCAAATATATATTTTTTAATTACTTATTATTTTCAATTGGACTTTGAGATCAAATTTAAAGCTGTAGAAATAAAAATATTGAGAAAAAATATATTTCTCGGATCCTTGGTCCCGGCTTTATCCTACTTGTGTAGTACTTAAAAAGTAGAATAACACCAGAAGTAAAGTATAAAGCGTTCACAGTCTGAAATTAAAAACATGAATAAAATGCTTACAGTTTTGTATTCAGAAAGTACGTACTTATTTTGGAATTAAAAAAACAAGAAAATTAAAAAAAAAATCATACCACTGAACGCACGAAATATTACAAATTATTGTTTTTATAATTGGATCGATAATTAAATAAATAGAAAATGAATCGATATTTTCAAACAATCATAAATTTTCATTCAACTCCAAAAACTATATATACATATAAGATAAACACTTAATTATAACAACGACCACACATTACGGTACATACTAAACTACCAATTACACGGAACGAACATCAACAAAAAAAATCCCGAAACATCACACTTAAACAAGCCATCAATTACAATCACGAACATCGAGAAAACCCCGAGCTTAGGAGCAGATCATCGTCGGAACGACCCCATCCAGTTTCGTTGCGCTCGTAAAGTCATTTTCTTGCCGCTTAGTCCACAATAACAATAAAGATGATAAGATGGCCATTGCTTTTCTGGTGTATTGAGAACCCCAGATATCGCGGTGGACTGTTTAAGACCATAATCCCTCATGCTCTCGGAAAATGTCTTGTAATTCCGGCCGGGTCACTATTTTTTCATCTAGTCAATTAATTTCCACGTACCTCCGCCGCTAAATGGCCCCCGAGGAAAATACACGGGGATGTGGAACTGATGATGCTCGTATATCGTGTAGTGTGCGTATGTGTGAGAAAAGTGCTTTAATTTATGGTGGGTAAAATATTCTGTAGGTATTTTTTTTATGATACTTTTATTTATATTACAGCGACACCTATTTTCTTCATTTTCACATTTAATACATATTTTTTTTCATTTATTTTATAATATAAGAATTATTTTATTAATTTTATTGTTATTTAATACTTTTTAAATTAAAAAAAAACATCAAATATTTAAAATTAGGGTAAAATTCCATGGTGAGCGTATCTCATGAGTAATGTAAGTAACTTGAGAATATTTGTGAATTTTTTTCGTCATTTGTGTCATATCTAACTTATGAAATACGCTTACTCTTTCGCATGCTATGGAGTTTCACTTTTATAACTACTATATTTACAATAAAAATAACTAAAAATGTTCCTATGCTTAAAAAATCAATAAATAAAATATTCGAAAAAAAATTGATTATATATAGTGTATTATATAATACAAAATTATATAATTCAATTATTTTTCTCCAAATTAACACAAGAAAGTCTATCAAAATCAAGAGAAAATTTTTAATTGTTAGAAACTGGTAATTTAGCCCTGAAACACGAGTTAAAAAAAAAAGTAAAACAGCAAATTCGATCGGCATCAGTCATTTTCTATAGGGCGTTTTTGAAGGCCCGGGCGCGCACAACTATTAAGGGCGGCTTTAGGGCCCTAAATAACTTACCCGCCCTATCCGCCAAATGTGGAAAATTATTACGTCTACAAAAGATCGTTACGGCGTATTAAGTTGGCGGAATAAATCTTGCCGCTCATAAGCCAACGGTCTTAGAAGTTTTATTGTAAGATATAGTGCACGGAGCGGTTGCACGCCGACCGCCACTTACGACCAATTATTATGGACGATCAAGCAATTACGAAGACCGAAATATATGTCCGATTAATTAGGGACATCTCGTTTTTTATATATAAATTAGAGGAGAAAAAAAATTGAACGAAGCATCGTTTATTTGACCGACGGACTTTTTCCCGCGAAGCGCATAAATAAAATGCGGTGGAAAACTCCCGAAGAGAAGTGAACGAAAATCTCGTCGGAAAAGTGTAATCGCAAATCTCCCGCCAGACAATTTATTTTCATTAGCGATCATCCCCAGTTAATTTTATATGCGTTCCGTTCCTTTCTTTGCTCATACTCCATCTCACAGTTGGTTTTCCATCTCAAATCCCCGAGCTTTCAGTGAGAATTTTTCATCTTTGACTGTGGGTATTCTAAACGTACAGAACCAAAACTCACAACTTTTTTCAATGTTACTTATAAAGATTTTCATATTTTACATACATTTATATGCATATTTACTACTTATATTGGCAAAAGCATCAAAAAAATAAAAATTGTTGAGATTATATTATAAAATTATCAATGTTACATTTATGCGAAATATTATTAAAAAAATAATAATTTTTAGATATGTTCTATTTAAGAGTGTATTATTTTTTTAATAAAATTTTTAGAGAACTCATTCAATTATTGAACTAATTATAATATAATATTTCAATAATAAATTGTTCATTTGATAGGAAGAAGAATTTCACTAATATACACATCATTCAAAATAATCCAATTTCACAAAAAAAAAAATTGCTACTGAGAAAAACTGTTTATATGAAAATATGTGAATATTTCATTTTCAACTTATGACAGAGATGGCGAATTTTGTTTTTACACCCCTCATTTTTCCTCCCGTCAGACATTCGCCGGAGGAGATTTTCCTCTTTTCGACCCGATTCGTATAATTTTTATCTCGGCCCTCTCGGCCCTTTATCCTCTTTCGAGTTAAACGCTCCTTCTTCTGTGCGAGTGGCGTCGAAGTTATCGCCACTCACTGTGACCCAACGGGGCGGATTCGAAATCACTTTGCTTTATGTACATTTCAATTATGTCATATCCATATTAATTTAATATTTCTAAAAAATCAACAGATTGATTCACAGTGTTCCTTTATATAAATCATACAGTCGTTATAAACAATTGTTTCATATTGAAATTGGTACCCGAAACAGATGATTCGTATTTTATGCTACTATGTGGTATATTATTATAGGCTCTATATAAACGCTGATATGAATCTATTTGAATATGATTATTTTGCAACGTTTCCTTGGAAAATCAACCCCGATTCGGTTCTGTGCCGAAACCACTCTTCTGATGATAGCGACGCTGATAATGATAATCGGATTTCACGAAAAAGCTCATCCGCGTCGGTTAAATCAACCTTATACTTTGAACCAACGACGTACGACAATCTAGATCCGCACACTTCATTATGAGGCAATTTTCTTTTTTCCACTTATTTTCGACGATAAAAATGATATTTTCGTATAACAATTCTATCCGAACTATCTGTATACGAAATTTTAATAGACTCATAATGCGTATTCTAAAACTTGTATATTTTTTTTGGGCTATGATGATGTTAGCACAAATTGTACATTTTAATCTTTTCGTGAGGGGATAACTTTTTTGTGGTTTTCAATTATGAAAGTAATCGTTTTTCGCATGAGATTGTTCTCGTTGTTAATCTATCGGAATAAATTAGTTGAATTTCAGTGAATTTAATCTTGAAAAGAAAAATTTGGGGATATGTTTCTTCTGCAGATTAAATATTATGTACAGCTGAAGTAAAAAATAAAGGACACACATATGTATGTATTCGAATTTCGAAATAAAGTTTTTTGTATAAATAAATTACTTGTAATATTTGTATTTATTATAAATTGGACGCTTTAAA